>ML681971.1:26395190-26677726 GCA_007922195.1 Podocnemis expansa
GTGAGAGTGGCCAGCAGCAAGCTGGGTGGTGTGAGTGACTGGTGGGTGGAGCCAGCAGACAGCAGGCGGAGCCAAGGGATGGTGCTATTGGATGGAATGAGTGGCCAGTAGATGGTGCTAGCAGGCAGCTGGCATGAAAGCCACTCCCTATGTACTCTAGGGTTGGTTGGGAGCCTAGTTAGCATTGATTCTCCAGATTGGTGCTGATTTTGCTAGTGAGTTTACCTTTGCTGTTATGATATGTGGGATCATGTTGGAGGCCTGATTAGCACTGATTCACCAGATCAGTGCCAGTTTTGCCATTAAGAGTTGTATGTTCTTTTATGTGGTGTGGGTTGTTGTGAACTTTGCTCTGTACTGATTTGCTAGATCAGTGCTGATTTCTGTTATTTGGCCTTTTATACTCTGTTTTACTACTATTAAAAGTTTTGTTTACTACACTCAGACTCATGCTTGCAAGTGAGGAAGCCTTATCACTTTGGGGCACCCAGGGAACAGTGCAGGATCTCCCAGAAATCTGGGTGGGGGCTTGAGCTGGTTAGTGGTGTTACATTTTTGGGAAACCCCTAGGTATAGAACCTGGCCCTTGTTCTGCCAGGCCTGCCCCGGCAGAATGGTTACATGTCCACAAATCAATTCTACACTTATTTAGAGTTCTGTGGTCCATTAGCAGAATGCAACATCTTATTTCATACCCTTATTTTTTTTTTTTAACATATTAACTCCTTTTTAAAGAATCCAAATGTGCACAGAGGTACTGTTTACTGCTTTTAAAGCGTGTTTCAGTCATATTGCAGAACCATGTTTGAACTCTGCTGAGATGGAGAGTTCTTCTTTGAGCACTGCTCACATCCATTCAGATGTAGGTGTCTACGTGCTACAGTGCATGGATGCCCAGAAAGCTTTTTGCCCTAGCCTGTCCCTGTGGGGTCAGTGGCCAACATCCACTCTGACCTGCGTGGTATTAAGGTGGCCCTGCTCTTGCCCCTTCAGTTCCCTCTTTCTGCCTGTTAGCAACAGCCCTAGAACTGCCCACTCTTGTGTCCTCACAACTGTCTGTCTACCTAACTTCCTTCTCCTCATTTTGCCAATCTGGAATCACTCTTCATTTCAATCACACCTCTGCGCTCCAGATGAGCCGAGGAAAACATCTTGCCATCATGCTCTGGAGGCAGTGCCATAACTAGTGATTTTGGTGCCTGGGACACGTTCCACTTGGAACATTCCCCTTGCAATGAGTGGCGCCTAGAGCGAGTAGCATGGAACACACCCTTTGATAGAGCAGCTCAATGGAGCCGCTTGAGAGAACCTGAGGCAAAGCCCCATTTGCCCCGCCCTAGTTATGGCCCTGTCTGGATGTAACATGTGTGCCAGCAACCAGGGCCGCCCTTGGGGGGGGTGTGGGGCCCTGGGCAAATCACTTTGTGCGGGGCCCCCCATTATTTATATACATGAAATTGAACTTCAAATAGCAACCTGTTTTATAGCATAATGTATGTAATACGCCCCTTAGGTGTACTAGTAAATAAAAACACGAACAAACAACATCAGGGAAATTATAGCTTATATTCTTACTGTAAACAAAAGTATGTTGTACTTATAAATTTTTCATTTGCCGATCACGTGTCACTCCCTATAAAATACAAATAGAAACAGTGCAAGTATAGCTTATATTCATACTGTAAAAAGTATGTTTAAGTTATAAAATATATAACTTGCCAATCACGTCACTCCCTACAAAATACAAACGCAACCTACAACAGCAAAATTATAGCTTATATTCTTACTGTAAACAAAAGTATGTTGAAATTATAAAATTTTTCACTTGTTAATCATGTTTCACTCCCTACATTCTGAAATCTACCCTCCTGGCTTTTCTTGCAGCAAAATCATCAAACAAATTGTAGTCCATGCTTGCAGCTATCTCCTTCTCAATAGACAGAATGGCCAGTCCACGCCATCTGTCTTGTGACATGGTTGTCCTTAGGTAGTTTTTTATGACTTTTAACTTCGAAAAACTTCTCCCTCCTGGGGCCACTGTAACAGGGATTGTCAACATGATCCTGTATACAACTGTTGTGTTTGGAAAGGAGCTGTGAAGAGATTTTAAAAATTGGAAGGCTTGAAGGGCAGTTTTAGTGTCTTTGGGTATGAATTCTTGCAGCACCCTAAGCTCAGAGACAAGGTCAGCATAATTTATGTCATGAGAGTCTCCATTGGACAATACCCTGCTTAAATTAACGCACTGTTCTCTCATGGCATCCTCATTCATCTCTCGGAGTTTTGTAATATCAAAAAGAAAACCAAAATAATTGGTGAACACTCTCATTTGTTCAAATCGTGTTCTCAGTGACATAAGAGCCTGATCCATGATGACAAAAAAGTATTCTGTTTCAAAAACTTTTTCAGATGAACAGTCAATCTGGTTTCTCTTCTGTTTCCCTCGTCGGTCTCTGAATATGGGATTGACTTCCATTTCAACTGCTATTACAGTTGCTGTGGTTTTAGTAGATGCAAATCCAGTCTCCCTATATTTGTGCACGAAGTCAATGAGGCTTTCAATGTGGCTGATGACCACATCAAGCTGCATTTCACTGGACTGAAGTATCTTACTCACAGTGTCAAAGGCAACAAAATGTCATACTACACCACCATTGCTATGAGAAATTCAAAATCTTCTATTCCAAAATAAACCAAGGACTCTGCCTCACTCTTAACTTTATACTTATCACACTCTTCAGCAACTTGAAGCAAGGCATTCCATATGCCACTTGTCTGGTAACAGATTACTTTAACACTTTCAATCCAACATTGCCACCTAGTATCTGAGAAGCTGTTTGGGAGTGAGAGAGGGAGCATTTGCTTTAAGTATTTGCCATCTTTTAGGTGAAGCTGCAAATAAATTGTAGATTTGCTGTACAACTCCAAAAAATGTCCTAGCCTTTGGGGAACACTTAGCCATATCACCCAGTGTCAGATTCAAGTTGTGGCAACCACATGGAGTGAAAAAGGCTCTGGGATTAATCTGCAGGATGCACGCCTGTAAGACCTGATGCTGCCCCTTCATGTTAGACCCATTGTCATATCCCTGTCCCCTACAATCATCAGTGTGGAGACCAAGTGTTTCTAGTGCAGCAAGGAGAGATTCTGATAACCCTTGTCCAGTTTGATCTTTAATTGGAATAAAGTCAATAAAATGCTCTCTGACCTTTACTTTGTCACATGTCACATCAACATAATGCACCACAAGGGACATTTGCTCTTGATGACTTTGATCAGGTGTACAATCAAGAATGACTGCAAAATATTTTGCAGTCTTAACTCTATCAATAATTGTTGTTTTCACCTTGAATGCCAGCAATGAAATCAGCTCATTCTGAATACGAGGTCCAAGATAGTGGCCATGTATCTCATTGTTTCTGATGCGTTGGATGTGTTCTTGAATAAAAGGGTCAAAATCAACTAACATCTCAATTAATCCCCAAAAGTTACCATTGTCAGGTTCATAAAGCCTTGTGTTTGTTCCACAAAAAGCAGAGTTAAGTTTTGCAAGGTATCGCACAGTTGCTATCATGCAAGTCAGAAATGACGACCAGTGTTGTTTCTCCTTATTTATTTCTCACAGTGTAAACTCATCTATTGTCATCATGGAAGATAGCCTTTCTCTAACATCTACCCATGTAGCTAAATTTCTAATGTGTTCATTAGATGATTCATGAGACTGCAACTTTTCACTTAGATGCTTCCAGTCATTACTCCCCTCTTTCGCTAATTTTGTAAAAGACGTTTTTGAACCAAACAATTTACAACAAAAGCAAAAAACTGCATTAGACTTCTTGGAGTACAGGAGCCAATTTCTTTCAACACTTTCTCCATTGGCCAATCTTCTTGTATAGAGATCCTCTGAAAATTTTTGATTTTCATTATTCTTGGGAAAAACAAAATCATTACTAGATATTTTCAAAGGCCCTCTTTCCACAATTAAGTCTCTGGTCTTGTTATCAAAAAAATCTGGCCAGTTGGCAGGGTCAGACATGTCATATTCAAAAGTCAGGTCACTGTAGCCGTTCAATTCCTGTTGCTGTTGTTGTGTGCAGATAATGCCAATGTTAGCATCCTTATTGCTGTCACCATTGTCCTCATTGCTAGACTCCTTCTGCATTGTGTGTTCCTGACTTACTGTCTCATTTTGAAGGATGAATCTCTCTAAAGAACCTTTCAATGTCATATTCATCACCTTCATCTTCTTTTTTTTCTTCCTTTTCTCTGCTCCTGAAATGTATTTTCTAAATTTGTCCCTATCTCTGCTTGCACTTGCCATTTTTGTTTGAGGACCTGACCCCGTTCTCACCTAGCATCCTCCCCCAGCCTCAAATGCAGCCCAGGATTCAGTTGTGATGGAGTCATATTTTCTCTGCCTTGACAATTAAATTCCATTCCTCTGAAATTCCTCCAAACAAACAGGAATCTTATGCTCCTAATTCCTAATAATTTTGCACCCATGAATGGTCAGCTGTCTTAGTTACTATGTCTGCAACTTATAAGTGTGATCTGTAATTTCTAGCTTTCACAAATTGAAATAAAAATAAAATTAAGGCAAAATTCCTGGAAGATGCATTTAAAAGACAAAGAAAAGAAAAAGAAAGAAGCTGTTCTTTGATGCATGCCCCTTTTCCCTACAGAATCAACTAACTCCCTCCCCATTTGCCTTCCAAAAACAGAATTTTAAACAAATAAGAATTGCCTGGCATTATTAGCCTTTCTGCTGTGCACCTAGCCAAAATCAACGAGTTGCTTTGCCACACATGCAAGAAATCTGACTGCCAAATACTGTACATTTATTAAAATTTTGTGAAGGCTCTTCATCTGCAATGACCATGAAAATCAACAACTAACAGTACAGATTCAAAGGGAAAGTGGTATTAGTCTAGATCAGCAAAAGAAGCATGGAGTCTTGTGGCATTTATGCAATAAATAAATGTGTTAGTCTTCAAGCTTTTGTGGGAGAAAATCCCACTTCATCAGACACTTTGAAGATGGGAGAACTTACAGAATGGGATGAAAATAAATGCAACAGAGTGCAGGGGTGTCACTGGGCGGGCGAGGGACCCGGGGCACGGGCCCAGGCCCCGCCCCCAGCCTGCAGACCCCGCCCCCTGACCGGGGACAGGGCCACGCGCCGACATGGGCGGCAGGCCCCGCATCCCTGGTGGGAGACGGCGCCGCCACGGTCGTGGGTGGCCGGGGACAGGACTGCCGCGGCCGTTGGCGGATGGGGCTGCCATGGCCACTGGCGGACAGGCCCCGGATCCCCAGCTGGGGACCGGGCTGCTGCAGCCACTGGCGGCTGGGCTCCAGGGGGCCAGAGATCTGGGGCACTGGCGCTGGGGCTCGGGGCACGTGCCCGGGCGTGCCCACTGCCAGTGACGCCCCTGACGGAGTGTAAAACATGGGATTAGGGTGTTATACAAAAAGAGTACCTGAGATCTTTTCAAGGGGAAAAGGCAGTATGCTGCATTTATTACAAAGGAGAACAAAATTGATAGTTAACTTATACATATGCACATACATCCTGGGATTTCCCTAAATCACCCCCTCCCCCAAGTTTCCCCCTAGCTGTTAGCTAGTAACAGTGTTATACCAATTTAGTGAGCACCCCAACAACCCCCCCTACAACTCCCCATAATTTCAAGTCCTGGTGAGAATGCTGCAGTGTTTCCCAACCAGTGTGCCATGGCACACAGGTGTGCCCTCAGGCCTGAGCAGGTGTGCCATGGAATTTTTTGAAAAACTACTCAAGGTTCTGGATCAGCTCATGAATATGCATGAGTTCAGTCGGAGACTATATGGTGGTGTGCATCAAACTAATTAAAGGAATCTAGGTGTACCAAGGAACAGAAAAGGTTGGGAACCACTGGAATACTGCATACATTCAACCACCATCCACACCTTATTGCCTATTGAGTCTACAAGTCCAGAAAGTCTTACACTAGATGGGTACATTGGTTAAAGATGGAATTTTACGTTTTCAACATGGAATATGGCTGAGGGAGAGTTATCCTATTACAAAAGTTACATTGGTATTTGAATGCTACTGAAACTGGGGAAAAGGAATAGTGATTGCCTAAGGGTAGATAAGTATAAACTTACACAGCACTATAAACCAGAACTGAGTGGCTCAACACTGGCTCAACAGTGGCTGCCGAGGGAGGTGGTGGAATCTCCATCTTTGTAGGTGTTTAAGGCCCGGCTGGACAAAACCATGACTGGGATGGTTTAGTGGGAGTGGTCCTCCCTCTGGCAGGGGGTCGGACTAGATGACCTATGATGTCCCTTCCAACCCTATGATTCTATGAACAGAAAAAGGCAGGCCTCCCCCCAACCAAATGCACCCCAAAGGCCAGCAGTTCAAATCCAGTATTCCCTAGCAGCCACATAACAGAACTAGAGAAGACAATTCTTAACACTAATGAAACCCTGTTACAATTAGGGATTACAGAAAACGGGACAGAAAATAATGTAACTAAATTTTACCATTAGAGACTAAACACTTAGGACTCCATAAGACTTGACAGAAAAAATGTAACCACTAGAATCAATCAAGATTATGACCATTAGAAATGATGTTCCCAATAGGAAATACTCAATTATGACAATGTAGGTGTAATAACCCTTGGGGAGGAAGGGGTTAACACTCTGGTCAGTGAGTCCCAGGACAGCCAATAGGAACAAAGTCCAGGTTTTTGAATTGGAGCAGCAGGCTTACCTGTTCCTGTTTGGATGCAGCAGAGCTCCTGGAAGGATCAGGAGGAGGCCAGAGGGGCCTGAGGAAGAATCCAGCAACACCCTTACTGAAGATAAGTTAAGTTTGTTACTGACCAGGCATGAGTAGAACAGGGAATGTTTATTTAGACACAGTCAGGGTATTTTCTTTGGTTTGGTTTGGTTTGGTTTGGTTTTTGGATTTCTCTGTGCTGAGCACATGTACCCCCCCCCCCGCCACTACCCTATAACTACCTAAGTTAAATCCCAGAGAAGCAATTCTCTGTGTTTCTTATCTGTTCTTTTTAATTAAAGGTTTTACCTTTTAAGTAAGTTCTGGGTCTGTGTCCTGGAAGGGCAAGAGGTTTGTGTGCACGTGCCTCAGACTGCACAGGCAGCTACTAAAAGGGATTCTGTTCCAGTTTCAGCTGATATTCCGGCTGTGGTTCAGTCACTCTCCTGAGAGAGGAAAAAAAGGGATTGCAGTTACTTCACAGGAAGGAATTCCCAAGTGCGCCTTCCAGGGTTTTCAAGAGGTTTTTGCATTGGGTAGGGGCAGCGATACTACTCCAAGGCCAGGAATTGGAGGCCTTGGAGAGTTTTAAGATCAGGCTTTAAAGCCAGTGGCTTTTAAGGCCTGTTGCAGGTCCCCACCTTCTGCACTCAGAGTGCCAGAGTGGGGAAACAACCTTGACAGTAATATTAACAGAAATGTTACTAATAGGAAACAATCAATTGGGACTATATCAACAAAGTTGAGTAGACCAAACCATGAACTAATGAAAGCCATACAAAGGTTGATTGGCACCATGAACTAGCAATGTTGTGAATGAACCAAGTCATGAACAAAATCACCTGCACATCCCGCAAGGTCATATAGTAATAGCAAATCAGAGTAGCTGTTAAGAATCAATCAGTGGGAAACAGCACATAGAGGGCACTCAAATAAAAGTCAAGTCATGATTTAATTCTGCTTTAAACACAAAGTAATGTCCATAGGAATTCTAAGCCAGCTTTTTCTCTTTGCTGTCTCCCTGTTTGAATCTTAACAATACCTCTAATTTGCTGTTACTGTGTGACCTGATCCCATGTCTTACAGTCACTTGCATTTATTTTCATCCCATTCTGTAAATTCCCCCAACTTCAAAGCCTCTGACAAACTGGGATTCTCCCAGGAAAGGTCAAAGACTAACAAATTTATTTCATAAGTGCCACAAGACTCCATGCTTCTTTTGTGCCCCTATTCTCTTCTTCCCTGAGAGGCACTGCAGTCTGCCCCGAGCACCAGGCGAGGCTCTAGACAAAGGGGCGTCTCAGCCCTCCCCTTCCCTCTCCTTCTCCATAAACACACTGCAGTCTGCCCTGAGCCCCCAGACGTTCCAGCTCTGCTCGGCTCCTCGGCCCTCCCCCCTTCTTCCCTGAGCCACCTTGTTCCCAAGCCCTGGCCCTCCTGACTCAGCTGCAGCAGGGGGGGGAGATGAGACTCCCCATCTCCCCCCTCCATCCCTCCCCATTCTGCTTGGCTCAAGTCAGGGGGTGCTTTTCAGCCCTCCCCCCTCCTTTCTGGAGCCGCCTTGCTCCCGAGCCCTGGCCCTCCCAGCTCTGCTCAGCTCCGGTGGGGGATGGGGCTCCCCACCCTTCCCCCTCCTTCCTGGAGCCCTGTTGCTGGCTGGACACCGTTGGGGGGGAGGGGCTCCTCAGCCCTCTCCCCCTCCCTCTCTTTCCCGGAGGCTGGTTGCACTGACCTCACAGTTCAGCTCAGCTCTAGCCCCCAGACTGGGGGGCTCCCCTTCCCCTCCACCTTCTCACCACACTGGCTGGGGACAGTCCCCCTCCCTCCAGCTTGCCCTGCCTACCTGCCAGACTTGACTGGGTCAGCTGGACTTCAACCTGCCGCCAGACCCTGGGAGTTGGAGCTGGGGAGGAGGAACTTAGTTTTGGCTCAACCACACAGCAGGGCCCCAAGCCCTAAACCCCCTTTACCTGGCTGCAGTGGCTACCACTCCACAAACTCCTTCTGTCCCTGAGCATGTTGGGTGGGAAGGAGATTTAAATTTCAAAGAAGACACACAGTTGGCTGGAAGCCGTCTTCTGGCCAGAAGGTAGGAGCTGTGCTGCCTCACCCACACCTGCTGGCTACATGACCAGAAGCATGCCCAACCCCCATGGCCAAGCTGCTTCTATTCCTCTCCCCACTCCAAATGCAGCATCCTTCAGCCAGCCCTGCTGCAGGGCCCCCCAAAGCGCCAGGCCCTGGGCAGCTGCCCCGTCTGCCCTACCCTAAGGACAGCTCTGCCAGCACTGACTCAGCTATGCTGGGCTTCAAGCCCTGTGCCAGATGCGGAAAGGCCTTCCCAATTAGTGACCCTCACAAAAAGTGCCTGAAATGCCCCAGGGAGGCTCACAGACCTGGCGAGTGCCAAATTTCCCAGTTCTTTAAAGCCAAAGACCCAGAAAGAAAGGGAAAATTGCCTACGGTCCATGGCAATGGAAGAGGCCCTGTGCCCCGCTTCAGTACGGGAGAAATCATCATTGAGACTGTGGAGCTCAGCTCCTTGTGCCCAGATGGCACCAGCCCGGCCATAGCACTGTCGAGAAACGTAAAAAGGCCCGTATGGGATCAGAGTCTGCCACAGGCACCCACACCAAAGACAAACTGTGCTGTCAGCAGAGGTTGGGGTCCCTGGTGCAGTCATCATCCATGAAGCAGAGGCCTGAGTCCTTCCTGCTCCTATCTATGCCGGAGGCTTTCAAAGCAGTGGAGGCACTCCTGCAACTGCCAACCCGCAGCACATCCAGTCCAGCAACATCTAGGGGAAAACCAGTCCTGATCTTAAAAGCCTGGTCAGGTTCTGAGCACGGTCCCAAGCCATTGGCCCAACGGGTCTTGGCACAGGAGCACAGTCAGCACCGCAGCACAATGTGATCCTTCACTACAACATCGCAGTCTCTGAGGCAACAACCTTGGGGAGGTCAGCACACCTCCTCACTGCATTGGTTGCAGTGGTCCCAATCACATTGCTCTGAGGACTCACCACATGTCACCTCCAGGAGAGCTTCACCCCCTGCATCCTCAGGTTTGAACTCAGGGGATAATGGGGCATACCTTCAGTTCTCCTCAGAGACCACCTTGTGGGACCAATCCCAGCAGCGGTTACAGAAGTCACTCTGCAGCAGGTCCCCCTCACACTCCTTGGGAGTCTCCAACACTCAGCCCCGATGACGCCACTCATCATCCCTGTCAGCACCGGCCCCGGCTGCAATCCGCCCAGTGGGTAAGTGCAGGAGGAAATGGTTCCCCTCATCTCCATGACATGGGAAGTCCAGGGGTAGAGCACCAGCACCTTCTACACAAAAGTGCCTATCCCCACATGTAGCATCCCCGGTACCAGTGTGGAAAAGAGGCTGCTCTCCGTGCACCACTTGGCTCAGGGACTCCGAGCGGCACTCAGTTTATCGCTGATCAACTCTGGCATGGGACTCGGTGCCAAGAAATTTTAAAGACTGGTTAGTGCAGTGGACTGACTGGGGCTCCTGGGATTCCCCCCTTAGAGAACCAACACCTACAGGGTCCTCCAGACTGGATTCAGCCAGGGGAACTTGGGACACGGCATCTGATGAGGAGTCAGATCCAGGGGCTGGACCCTCATGCTTCCATCGCCCCAGCTTGAGGATAATGTCCTCATCATTCCCTGATGAAGCGGCCTATTAGAGATTCCTATCCTTCAGGGACAACCCATGCACCCAGCAGGATCTGCTAAAACACATGGCTGCCAACCTTAACCTGCAGACTGAGGTGGTTCGGGAGGATTTCGACCTCCAGTTCACTATGGGTGATGTAGCCCCTCCAGCGAGAGTGGCGGTGCCCATGCATGAGGGGTTCTTGACAATTGCATGGGCCAGATGGCAGACCCCTTCTTCGATCCCCGTGGGTTCCAAAGGGGCAGAAAGGAAATACCATGTCCTGGCAGACAAATTCAGCTTCCTTTTTAACCATCCCATGCCGGGTTCCCTGGTAGTCAACGCAGTAAACCAGCACAAGAGGCAGGGTCAACCAGCTGCCACCCCCTAAGAATCAGGAGGCTAAGAAGCTGGACCTCTTTGGAAGGAAGATGTATTTCACCATGGCCCTGCAACTACATATCCATCCCCAACCATCAGGCTCTCATAAGCAGATACGTTTTTAAACTCTGGTGATCTATGGAGCATTTTAAGGACCTCATGCTGCCTGAACATGAGGTGGATTACACCCGTTCATTGGAGGAGGGCCTCCTCATGGCCTGTGACACACTCCTGGCCTCCTGGGATGCTACGGACACAGCAAGCCATGGGGTAGCCTCAGCAATTGCCATGCTTAGGGCCACGTGGCTGCAAGATTTGGGACTGTTCCCTCAAATGCAGCTATCCACCAAAGATCTCCCCTACAAGGGCCCTCTGCTATTTGCAGAGTCAACGGACTCAAAGGTGCATGGCATGAAGGTCTCCAGAGCCATACTCTACTCACTGGGAATGTACATTCCCCAGACTGTCAGGTGGTCCTTTCACCCCCAATAGCCGCAATACGAGCACCAACAGGAGCAATGAAGTCAGTTCTTCCAGTGGTCCCACTGCCCATATGGGAGGCAGGAAGGAGGCCCCTGAGCCCAAAGTGGCAGCCAGCCCCTATGATGGGAATAACAACAACCACCCATTGGGACCAAGGCAGAGGTTTTGACCTCTTGCCTGAGGACTGTGACAACCGCCGAACCCAGGTCCCACCATTCCGGAACTGCCTGGTCCCCTTGCAACCCCAGAGGGCCAGAATAACATTGGACCATTGGATTTTAGACACAGTCGCTCAGGGCTACGCCATACAGCAGCACTGTACCTAGGGCGGGGTGAGTGGGGCAAAGCCCCAGGACCCAAATTTTAAGAGGTACCACACGGTCAGCAGCTGCAGCCCCTACCTAGCCCTGGAGGCACATTCTTCTCTGGGCACCAGGCTGGGGTTGGGGCTGCAGGAGTTTAAAAGCTCCCACCTTACCCCTGAGAAAGCTCAGATGCATGCTTGGGAGGAAGGAGGCCAGGGAGAAGCCTCTCAGTTCAGCTCTGGCCTGGGGACTGCACAGGGCACTGTGAACAAGGGAGCCCCTGTTGCCACCAGCAGGCCATGGGGAATCTGGATCCATCGCCAGCCACTAACAGGAGGCGTCTGGCGACAGAGCTGGAGCCCTGCAGCCTGCCAGCAATGGCGGCTGGGGATTGTTGCGAATTGTGTCCTAAACCACACAACCAGTTCGTGGCAGGCTGAGGTACGTTAAACAGAGTACCAGGAATTATATCTATAAGTTTATTTGCAATTGCAAAGGTGCTCCTGAACCAAAGTCACAGGAAGGACCCCAATTACAGCAGCGCCACACATATATATCTTTTACATTCTTCATAGGAATACATTAGTACTGCACAGGCATAGTTGTTTACTGAATTTGAATTGGTTTGTTAAGAGTCTTTTTCCTTATATGGTAAACTACTAACTAGGTCCGAACTCTTTGTTCAAGTTCTGTGTTCTTTCATTGTTTTTGCCCAATGTCCGTATTTTTGCTGGTGAGTTAATTTTGGAGCCAGAGTAAGCCTGACAGTCTTAGTCACTTACGCTAATGGCCTAGTCAGGCTAACTTATATTTATGCTAACTTGTTTACTTTTGCTACAGTCACCTCTTTTGATTTGTCCATTGGGACCCCTAATTAAATGGGTGCGGACCCATATTTGTAACCTTTAATTGCTCCTAACACATGTGTACAAAGGGTTACAGAACACTGAAACACCACAAACACAATAATGAAAATAATTAGACCATACATAAGAAGACCTAGTACCCTTTAAACTCATCCCCCAATATTGGGCATCCAGGAAGTAAGCCAGTTTTAAGTGTCACCTAGGAGGGACGAAGGTTGATCCTGGGTCCAAAGAGACGGGGGTTTGGTTTAGTAATACAGAAAGGTGGTAGTCCAACTAACTGTACAGGTCAAGGTTGAGCTAAAAAGGCTGCGTGAATTCATGGGTTCCATACCAGATGAGTAAAGGTATTAATGCCCTAGGCAGACACGTTAAAAACAGCCAAAGTTGCTAAAGGGCCCGAAGGTGTCCATGGGCTATGAAGACAAAGCCAGCAGTTTGGTTCATGTAAATATGGTACAACGGCTTTCACAGTCTGCACAGCAGAATTATTGGACCAAGCCTGTGCGAAGTACGCACAGAGAAGGAGCAATAGTACAATGCATAAGAGGATTGTACACATTTTGGATAATTACCACTTTAACATACAAAGCTACTGGTTAGTAAAACAAAGCAGACTGCTCCGATACTACAGTCCAAGCTTATGCAAGCCAGAAATGCACATTTTGCAAAAACAGATGCAGGTTAATGACAGCACTGGCTGCAGGGAGAAGAGGAAAATCACAGATCAGGAAGCCAGGTTTATTGCAGTGTCCCCAGCTTGTTATGAAGCACCGTCTTGCGGGGCAGGCACAGGCCTAACCTGTATGTGATGTATCCAGGTATCTCATCCTGCAATTTTAAGAGCATAACAAAACCAAATAAGGCCCTACCCATTTTGGATCTAAGCGGTTTTTTCTAGTATGATTTTTACTCAAACATAACCACCGGGCTGATAAAAATGTACAGACAGTTCTAGCGGAGCTGCCTGAAACAACTGCGCCTGTATGGTATTTTTCTTTACACTACTCTGAAGCCCTAATACAAACTGGGTTACCGCTTTATCCCCTTCCAAGAGGCTGGTATGGGCTGGGATGCAAGTCCCTGGAATAAACCCTGGTCGGCCAAATAACTTTTCAAATGGAGACAGTCCCAGGCCACTGTGAGGTTTCCTACGAATATGCGATAAAGCCAAGGGCAGTGCATCTGGCCATTTGAGATGGTTTTCTAAACCAAGTTTTGCAACCATAGATTTTAGTGTTTTATTCATTCGCTCTACCTGCCTCGAAGATTGGGGATGGTAAGGAGTATGCAGCTGTTGACAAATCCCCAATGCCTGATATAAGTGTTTCAGAATTCTAGCGGTAAAATGCGTCCCCTGATCCGAATCAATAACCTCGGGTATTCCAAACTTAGGAATGATTTCTTTTAGCAGCATCTTAATCACTGCTCCAGAATCAGCCTTGTGAGTTGGTAGAGCTTTGACCCATCCTGACAGCTGGTTGACTACCACCAGAACGTAGTGATTGCCTTTCGCTGGTGGCATATCAGCAAAATCAATTTGGAAACGTTGAAAGAGAAGAAACGCCCATGGTCTCCCCCCTTTTGATTTAGCTGAGGATGCAAAATCAGCAAAAGCAGAGCAGGTAATACAAGTGCTGAGAGTGCGCTTCACAGCAGGTTAAACCCCTGGGGCTGCCCAGCACTGGAGAATCTGCTTAGCCATACCGTCCACTCCAAAGTGGCCCAGGGAATGGAAATACTTAGCCAGTGGCAAAAGAAACCTATGGGGTAAAACAGGTTTGCCCGCTATGCGCCAAATGCCCCATTCATCCTTCTCTGCCTCGAGCTGAATCCAGGATGAAATTTCCTCTGTGGATACCGAGGAATACAGCGTAGGCCAATCCTCATCAGAAAAGGGAGGTAGGACAGGGGCCTGGGTTTCCACTGGTGAAGGTTGGAGAGCGGCCACTTTTGCTGCCGCGTCAGCCAAAGCATTACCCTGGGAAATATCAGTAGTGGAGCCAGGATGTGCATAGCAATGAACCACAGCTATTTGTTTCAGCAACAGTATAGCATTCAATAATTGCAGAACCTGTTGACTATTAGCAATGTGCGCCCCAGAGGAAGTTAGGAAGCCCCGCTGCTTCTACAATTGCCCAGTAGCATGACACACCCCAAAAGCATACCTTGAATCCAGGTAGACTGTAATGCAGTGACTAGTCGCGGGCATGCATGCTGCAATTAAAGCCACTAATTCTGCCGCCTGCGCACTGAAGGAAGGTGGTAAAGGGCTAGCCTCAGTAACGGAGGTGCGGGTAGTAACAGCATAGCCAGAAACATGAGATCCTTGGTAATAATAGGAGGAGCCATCAGTGAAAAGAACCAAGTCTGGGTTTGAACATTACATGCATGGTGAGGGGTAACAGGGTGGCCAGGTTAAGGGTATTACACCTTTTCAAGGTGATGTTATCTGCAGCTAGTAGAACAAGTTTATATCTGTGAGCTCGCAGGGGGCAGAGTGCCTGCGTTGCATGTTGCTTTAAATGTAACTCCACTTCATGGGGAACATAAACACTCAGAGGGTGTCCCAAAACAAGAGTCCGGGAACATTCCACCAGCAAGGCTGCCGCAGCAATAGAACAAATACAAGCAACGGACCCCTGGACAACTGAGTTTACCTGCAAGAGGGTTCCCTTCAAAGCCCAGAAGCCCTCCCTCACTCTGATCATAGGCATGTGAGACCACATCACAGGGGGTTTGTCCACCTAGGACACTTGGTTGCAGAACAGCCCCTTCCACATAAATGTGAAGGAGCTGAGGGGAATTCACTTAGTGTGTATAACCTTCCAAGATAGACAAGATAGAAGGGAGGGTGATACAGATTATGACAGATAACATGGCAGCCATGTTCTACATCAACTGCCAGGGGGATGTCCCCTCACCCGCGCTATTCAGGGAAACATCCCTGCTATAGGACCTAGCTCCACAATTCAATTTCAACCTTATAGCCTCCCACCTGCCACGGATCAAAAACTCCCAGGTGGACTGCCTCAGCAGGAAGTTTCTTCCGCAGCATGAGTGGTCTTTACACCCAGAAGTGGTGAACCGCCTATTCGAGACATGGTGTGTTTGCACCACAGAAAAACCGCAAATGTGATCGGCGTTGCTTGATCGGGGCAGGGAGAAAGCGTCACTCTCAGATGTCATCCTAATAAACCGGGGGGGAGGGAGCGCTTCTTTATGCCTTACCACTGTTCTGCCTGATACACAGTACCCTACTGAAGATCAGAAGGGACCAAGCAAACTGTAGAGTTTTAAGGCAGATTATAATCCAATAAGGAAGACAGCATATTCAGAGCTGTATAAGAAGTCTTTATTGAAAGAGAACTGAGAGAGAGAGGAGACAGACAGGTTTTCCTAGCACCTAAACGACTCTCCCATTTATCACTATGGCAACCCCAATGACCCTAGGTAGTCCAAAACACCACATATTCCTCCCCCTCTAATGAACACCCCCCCAGAATAAAGCCCTCCCCCCCCCGAAAGAATAAGAACTAAACTAGGAGATGAGGGTAGACTGCCCCATCTCCGGCGAACCCCCCGGGGAATTATTCTGCCCCATGAAGAGGGGGTCACCACTAGCTAAAGATCCAGCCGATCAGGAGGCCTTCTGTCACAAGGTGGATTACGGCGAACTTCTGGTGTGCCCATCCCACAAGGTGGTATTGGTGGTGGTGGGATCACAGGTACTGGGGAAGTAGCCGGAACCGGAGAGGATGTTGTGTCTGGTTGGTCCAGGGAGGCTGAAGGCGTTGAAGGGGTGGCTGGAGCAGGAGAGACAGAAATAGTAGTTTCATGCTCTGATGTTGTATCATCAGTAAGGGTGAAGTCAGATATGTCTGCTGGAGATGCATCTTCTGGGTGGATGTGACGGAGAAGCAGCTGATCTACATGCCGTCGCCAAACTAGGCCACTCGCTGTCTGGACAGAGTGGGAAACAGGTCCTGTCTGGGCAATGACCGTTGCTGGGACCCATTTAGCTCCTGAAGCATAGTTTCGTGCAAGAACTGGTTGTCCAATACTGAAGGTGAGGCCCTTTGTTCTTGGTGAATGTCTGCTGACCTGGTCCTGCTGTTGGCGTTGAACCACTTGCCGTGTGTCTCGTGGTTTCAACAAATCAAAGCAAGAGCGCAACTGCCGGCCCATCATAAGAAAAGCTGGAGATGCCTTAGTTGTAGCCTATGGAGTGTTTCTGTAGGACAACAAAAAGTTGTCCAGACGCTTATGAAGAGGTGACCGTCCCTTTGCAGATTTTAGAGCTTGCTTCATAGTCTGTATAAACCTTTCAGCAAGTCCATTGGTGGAAGGATGATACGGTGCTGACCTGATGTGATGTATTCCATTGGCCTTCATAAAAGTTTCAAAATCCTGAGAAACGAATTGTGGTCCATTGTCACTCACCAGCTGTTCTGGAAGACTGTAATGACTAAAAAAGCCACGCAGGGTCTGAATAGTGGCTTCCGTAGTAGTGGACTGCATTATGGAGACTTCTGGCCATTTTGAATGGGCATCCACAGCAATTAAAAACATATATCCTTCAAATGGGCCAGTAAAATCAACATGGATACGTTGCCATGGCCTTTCGGGTCAATCCCATGGGTGAAGAGGTGCCAACTGAGGTGCGTTCCGGACGCTCTGGCATGAGGTACAAGCTCTAGCCGTTTCTTCAATGGCCCTGTCTAAGCTGCTGTGCTGGTATCCCTCCACTCCCCTGCTCCACAATCTCATGCTGCCACTCAAAGTGGAAGGCAAGTATTACAGCAAAGTTCAGGGAGGCATGGGGTCTATTTTAAAAGCTTGAGAACTGCAGCAGTAGGTGTCTGTAGCATGGGTCAGCAGGGTGTCATCTCTCAGCTGGGCACCCAGATGCCATTCACTTCTCCAGTACCTGGAGAACCTAAACAAGTTGACTGGAAGTGCCACGGATGATCTGATCCACCACCCTCCCTCCCACTCCTATTTTCTGATCTCCCTGACTCCTGATGTTTAGCAACAGAAACCTGTAGGAGATAAGGAATATGTCTTGTCAGAAAAGAAGAATTTGTGTGTCCTCCTAACATGGTCTGCGAGCTTTTAAGTGGAAATTGCTAGCACCTTGGTTCATTTGTAGGGAACACTGGAAGTGAATGATTGCTCATTTTACAGTTTTAATGCAGATTGGTATGAAGGAGTTGTTGTATCACAACATGGCATGGGGCCTCTGTGAGGCTGGAGAGTGGTACAGAGGCTAAACACTCTGGACCAAGATAATCCATGGTGTAACCCCCCTGGGGTTTTAAGGAGCATGGTTCCTTTAAATCTTTGCCCTGTGGGAGAGGGTTTGTGGAGCTGAGGAGAGGGGCTGCAAGGGGAGGCCCTGGGAAGGAAAGAGAGGGAGAGGCCCTGCCTGAAGTCAGGGAAAACAGAGCAGCTGACCTGGGATGCCAGGCCAGCACCCACAGGACACTGTCCTGGGGAGAGTCACCCAAGGACAGAGCGGGATCCAGTGACTGGCCATCTAGAGCTTTGGGGCTGTGAGTACAGGACCTGGGACTCAGGGGGGAGGTTGTAGTGTCACTCTGGGTTTGCAGAGAGCGGCAGAAGAGGCATCAGAGGGTTTTCTTTTGTGGGGAAAATGCTGGCACCAAAGACTAGGAGTTGCTGGACTGAACACTGGACTGGAGCTGTGCTGGGACTCCTGAACTCACGGTGCAGATACAGAGCTCATGTCTGCCTCCAGCCTGTCACATTGTTGGGCCTTACAGGCCCTGTGTTAGCTGTTACTCTGTTACTGCTGCCCATCTCCCCTCTTGGTTTCCCCTTTGCACCTCTGTAATTAAACCTTCCCCATTCCCATAATCCCTGCACTATCCCAGTGTGTGTGTGGTCACTCTGGGGGTTTGGAACAGGTGCCCTTGGGGCAAAGGGGCTCTCGTTGCCGTGTCCTCGTGCACACCCTTCTCTGGCCAGAGCCACCTGCAAGGCGGACTCAATGAGGCCACGTGGGTGTTACAATGGTAATCTACATGATCAGACTGCATTGGTGCCTAGACAGCTGCTGGCTAAAAACCTACAGCTTCAATTTTGGTCATCAGCTGGCATGGCCCCAGGGAGTACATTTTCTTTCAGAAACATCACATCTCCATGTTTCCAAAACTTCCATTTCATGTGAAACATCCCCATTTCAAAATATTTCATGTGAATTCCAGTTTCAAGTGGGGCCCAGGATAGGGGTAGGGCCTGTTGGGGTGTGGGTTGGGCTCTGTTGTGGGTGTGGCCTATTGGGGGCTGACCCCATGACAGGGGCAGGGTCTAGCAGAGGTGGAGCCTATGGATCTGTGCCCTGTTTTTTTTGCTATCCAGCAACACCCCTGGTTAGCGGAAAGAAGGGACTGAAGGGGGGCAGGGGCAGGGCCTCCTATACACCACTCAGGTCAGAGGGGGTGTTTGCTGCTGATGCTAAAGGGACAGGCTAGGGCAAAAAGCTTTCTGGGCATCCATCTGCTGCATCACGTAGGCACCTATGTCCGAACATATGTGAGCAGCCCATCTCAAAGGAGGATGCTTGCAGGTAAAACAAACAAAACAAGGATTCCTGGGGTACTTAAAGACTAACATTTATTGCATGAGCTTATGTGGGAGAATATCCTACTTTGTCAGATGCTTTGAAGATGGGGGAAACTTACAGAATGGGAGGAAATAAATGAAGGGGAATGTAACTCATGGGAACAGGTCACACCGTAACAGCTAATCAAATCAGTTGTAAAGACTCAAACAGTGAGGAACAGCATACAGAGGGAGATGAGGTCAAATCACCTATTGTAATGTAATAGGGACTTTGGCTTTTTCTTTCGTTCTGAAACAATGCAACCGAATTTGCAAATAAATTCAATTTCAGTAGCCTCTTTTTGAACCCTTGATGCAGTATTCATTTGTGTGAGCACAGCAATTAGCAAGTTGTTAATGGAGTGATCAGGAAGATTGAAATGCTGACCCACTCGTTTTAGAGTGTTGTAATTTCTGATAGCTTTGTGCCCTTTTTTCTTGTGCGCTATATTGTCCTATTTGTCCAATATATAAGGCAGAGGGGCATTTCTGGCACAAGATGGTATCAACTACATTGGTGGATGAGCAAATGAATGCGCCTTTGATGGAGTAGCTCATTTTAGTAGGTCCTGTCAATGTCTTTTGTGAAGATTTGTGGGAAAAGTCAGCCGCATCATTTGTTGCAGAGATATGTACCTGCTTTAATGGCTCTGTTTGGTCTGTATTTGCTGGTATCTGTTTAAGGTTGGGGGGCTGTCTGTAAGCGAGGAGAGGTCTGTCTCCCCAGGCTTGAGAGAGTGAGGGATCATCCCATATAGTAGGCTGTAGGTCTCTGAGGATGTGCTGTAGAGGTCTGACTTGGGGGCTGTAGGCAATGACTAGTGGTATTCTGTTTTCTTTCTTGCTTTTCTCCTGTAGAAGTTGACTATGAGGTACCCACCTGGCTCTGTCAGTCTGTTTCTTCACTTCTGCAGCTGGGTACGCATGACTGGGCTGCTCCCAAGGGGGTGGGGGTGGGGGCCCTGCACTCCCCTAGGACAGCCCTGCCCAGGGGAGGGGGAGGAGGAGGGAGGAGGGTGCAGATTTAGAGGTTGGAGGGGACCACCAGAAACCCTAGTGCCCGCCCTGAGTATCATTCACTTGAAAGGGCTTCAAGAAGTTTTTACTGTACCATACATTATTTATAATCAACACTGGTGCCAACAGATGGGTGTAGATTGCTAATGCACAAAAATAGCTGTGGACCAAGTTATATTGCAGCGGTGGCCAAACTCATGGACCTCAAGAGCCACACAAGTTGATTATTAAACCTTCAAGAGCCTCACTGAGGCATATAGCCATATACTTTTACCCACTAAATTGATTTGCTGACATTCTTCTGAGAGCCACGCATTTTCATTCAAGAGCCACATGCGGCTCCTGAGCTGCAGTTTGGCCACGCCTGTTATATTGCTTTACACAACGGAAGCATTTAGTTAAGCTTTAATTTCTTAGAACACTCTAGCCTTCTCAGGAGCAGGGTTATGTTCCAAATCTGTGATTTGTTACCTCTTCTGAAATGGTAAATTCAACCCTTAGATTTTCATATTAGGAGGAAGACCACACACAGGGGTTGAAGTTAGCCAGAATGGCCTGGAATGCCATTCTGGGGCCCACTACATTGCGGGCACCCTAAAAATAGAAAATGGTGCCAGAACACTGCTTTCCAGGGCCCACCATTGAATAATAGCAGGCCTTGGAACACAGCATTCCAGCACCATCTTCTACTTTTTGGGGCTTGAATACTGTGCCCATAAAAATAGTGGGCCCCAGAATGGCATTCTGCCACATTCCCACAGGCAGAGGCGGCAGCGGGCTCCCCTGCACCTGTGCAGACTGCAGCTTCCCAGCCCAGCACGCTGCCATTGGATACTGGGGCAGCCCAGCTCATGCTGGGTGGGGGAGTATTGAGGGCACCTGAGCTGGGGGTGGGTATTGGGGTAGAGGGTATATATTGGGGGTGGATTTTTGGGGGCAGTAGCTGGGGGGGGGGGGGGGGGGACCAACCTGCTTGCTTAGGAGGGTTCTGAAGCCCACCAAATTATACTTTAACCCCTGACCACACAACACATATCTGGGGTGGACACATTATAACCAACCCCTTCCATGCCAGAAATTTAGTATTTATATTTTCCAGCAAGAACCAAATGGAAATAAAATGCTGCCCCAAGCATGTGAGTAAATATCCTTCCCATCAGGCTGCCTCACAAAAGCTACTGAAAGCCTGATGACTCAAATAAACCACACATACTGCCCAGGAACCTTAGGATTTCACTTGAATTG
Source organism: Podocnemis expansa (assembly GCA_007922195.1). Taxonomy (NCBI): domain Eukaryota; kingdom Metazoa; phylum Chordata; order Testudines; family Podocnemididae; genus Podocnemis; species Podocnemis expansa. Next base: position 26,416,558 of record ML681971.1, read on the forward strand.
AAAGATTTAAAATCCACAAAACACTGTCATTCCAATGATTTCACCCTGTAGAACAGGCAGAACTGCAATAGTCTAGGGCTATAGAACCACCAACCTGCTAGTCCAGGTGGGAGAAAGCGCATGGACATAAGCATGTGCCAATGAAGACCCTTTTCAGTCAAATTTAGTACTATGCTGCAATTGCACAGAATCTCTTCATTGACACTGTGGCTGCAAATGGGTTAGCTGTGATCAGGAACACCATTTCAATTTACAACCCTTCGGTTGGGCCCTCTTTAGGACTTAGTACATCATCTATCATAATTTTGTGACAGTTCTATCGCTAGAGTGAAGGGAAGTATTCATTACTCGTAGGGAGATGTATTGCAATTGACCAATTATCCGAAAGAGGTTACAAAACGGCATCTATGCAGAGAACACATTAAAAGCAGTTTATAATAGCTACATTTTAAGATCATGTTTTAAGCTATCAAGTTAAAAGCAACTTCTCACTTAAGTGCAGGTCAAATAGAAAATGTTAAAGAAAAAAGCTAAACATTTTCTAAGGCAGTCATGTCACTGTTACAAATAGCTTCTCTAATTTTCAGCCTGTTGGACCCAAATCCTCAGAGACAGTAGTTCATATAAGCAGAGGATGAGAAAATTGCTTTTTCTCCCCAGGTTTCATACAAAATCTTCCACATCTGCAAAACTGCTACATTTTGTGATTTAGAATGATTAACAATCCTAATATATATAAATTGATCAGAAAAAAAAATGCTCAAATGGGCATGGCACACAAGATCATCCTGTTACTTTGTTTTAAAAACCTGTTGTGTTACTGCGTATTCTTTACAAATGTGCGTGACCCTAACTATGGCCTAATGCTGACAGACCTATCAATCGCTGTTCCAGACCAAGTCACCAGCCATAATGTGACTTTCTGTACCAAAAAATTAACTGTTTCTTATAGCCACTAGTGAGACAAATTCGTAGGCTACTGTAGTTTAAAAATAGAAACCCGTAATTTCTACAAGTGAATTTAATGAGTTAGAAAGTGGCTAACACAAACAGTAGGCCTCATCCTGCAGTGCTAAGCAAAAGTCAAGCTTAAAAAGGTTACACATGCCAAGTGGGTCTCAGTTCAGGTGCAGTATGTTCATAGGTTGCAGCTATTTCCTAAACCTACTTAATATGCACCACCACCACCAGTTACCTTTAAGATGCTTAATCTATAGTTAATGCTGGATGCTCTTACAGTATCTTGAAAAAAATAGCTTTTTGCCAGGCACATTCCACTGGGCTAACAAGTTAGTCTTTTTCTGGGGACTACCGCTCATACATTCCTCTTGCTCAGTGACATTCCAAACAGTTTTAGTGACCTTAAACCTAAGACTGCAATATCAGAGTGGTCTGAGTTAACACATAGGTGGAAGTCTTCTCTGTGAAAGAGCATAATTTCTTTGGGAAATGGAAGTACCTAAATCATTCTTATATGACTGCTGTTAGAGACAGGATCCTGTGTTTGGTGGACAGCAGGTCTAAGACAATACAGATATGCTCTACATTACTCTGTAACGTGTCCTATACCCATTTGTTTTGCTTCCATGTATACTTGAAGCACAATGGAGGACAAAGAAACTATACTTGGCCAATTGCAGAGGGCTAAGAACATTTTAGAATACATGTAGCCACTGACGCATTCTTCATGCCATCCCAACTTGCTTTTGAATTATTTTTAGATACATATATATTCAAAAGCAAACCAGTGCTTGAAGTGGCAGTTGGTGTCACACACCTGCCAATTTAATCTTTACGCCTAGTTTGCTTGGTGAGTAGTACACTTGAAGCAGTTTTACCAAAGCTGTGACTCCTAGATTATGATCACCTTAAGAACTGATCAATAGAGTTTTCACACTACTTCCCTTCAGTAAAAAGCTCCACCTACAACCCCCACTACTTTCAATTCACTTAATGATTTCTTTGATACTTTTTCTGCTTGAAAACCACGTGCCAATTCTGTGTGACAAGAAAATAAATTCATGATGAGACAAACCCTGATCTAATGTCTTCCTGCACTAGGCCAGAAGCTTTCACCATAGCCCAGTAGTTTTGAAACATATTTGCTTGGGACCCAACTGAAAAAAAAAAAAAGTATTTATGCCCATGACCCAACAATCACATTTTTGAGCAATGCATTCCAGTCTTCCAGTGATGGCAGAAGGAAGTGTTGCAATCCAGTAGCTGATAGTCTGTGACCCAGTACTGGGTCCCCACCCATGGTTTGAAAACCATTGCCATAATGTATGATCACTCTAATTCCCTACACTTCAAGCTAGAATCAGGGAGTATGCATGTCTCAGTCCTAATTGTGCAAGGTGCTGAAAATCCTTGGATGTATGGTGCTAAGAAATATTACAATTCAAGATGAGTAGAAAGAATTCACACACCAACAGTTTCTTCAACATGGAAAAATAATGGCAGCAGTTAAAAAAGGCACCCAAACTGGGCCACATTTGCATTCTAAATTTTGCAATGTCTGCTTTTAGGGGTTAGGTGTTAGGGGGTCTTAACACTTTGCATCTCTGGCTCTAACTATCACCCAATCCCATCTACAATAAAAGTTTAATATCTGTGGTAACATTTCAAGAGTGTATTGTGTAATTTGTAGATTGCATCTATCTAAATGTGTATGTCTAAAAAATTTTAAATAACCAAGACTCAAACTAGTCTGGTGTTTCAGCAATATCTACTGCAGCAGAGCCCACTCTAAGCATTCATGAAACAGCAGTACTAATCAAATTCCAATGCAGTTGTGAGGTGAGCTTATTAAGGTGAAATACTATCACTCAGCTGTGTTTAGTATCCGCAGCTGATGTTTCCCCATTTTGTTTAGCATCCATAACCTGGTATAGTGCATCTTCATCTGTCTGAGTGCAAGCAAGCAGCTGCCACGTTCAAATCCAGATCCTTCAATAAAGAGCACACAGTGCATTGTTGGACCTATTCCAAGACCCACCACCACTGCACGAAGGCACTGATGTACTTTTCCCAAGCATTTCTACAAAGTTCACAACAAACGTCACCGTCCGATCCAAACATCCATCCCACAGCCAAGGAGCAGCATCAGATCACCAACATGCATTGCAAGAATACAGTAATATCACAGAAATCCATTGTTATTTACGGCAAGGAAATGAGAATGGTGGTTCAGATTAGACATTTTTGAGCAAACATGTTTTAATATGTCACATTTTCATAAGTCTTAACTTGTATTTAAAAAGAACAAAAGATGACATTGCTTCATAGTTCCGTACCAGCAGCAGGAGAAACCTGCAAGAATTTTTTCAAATTAAAAGTGCATGGAGTATTTTGCTGCATCCTTCACACACAAGATACCTCTGTCACAAGAAAGAGAATGCACTGAACAGAAAAATGTTTAAAAAGACAAAAATCTGAAAATTTCCCCCATACAGATGAACTAACATATAACACATTTTACTGGACAACAGTGAAAGGCTCAATCCAATGCTCCTGTGTACAAGAATCTGGCATTTAAATCTCTGCACTGATTTCCAGAGTAATCAAAACAGTGGTTTAATGGAATAAACATTTCTGTAGAGTCACATAGGTCAATAAATGCTTTGTTATAGTCATAATCAGAATATCTTGGCCTTAACAAAAGTACTATGCAATAGTTGTTCAAAATCTCATTCAGCCAATGTCTTCTAGCATCCTGTGTGCTCAGGATACTCAAACTTTGGCTCTTAGCAACAGTAAGTGAAAGTGACTGAATTAAACATTTTTCAACTCTGACCCCCACTAATCATCAACTCCAATAAATTTCAGAGACTAATAACTTATTTATGGATTATCAAGACACAGGCCATGTACAAACACTGCAATCACAAAAGATGCTTAAAGGTGGGAAATTTAGTGGCCGCAGTGCGTGCTGAGTGCCTGAATAGGAGGGAAAGATTTCAGACAACATTGTCAAAAGAGCATTGAAGATGATCTGAAATGATGGAACCTACATTTTGCTAACAAACAAGATGTTCTATTATGATTTTAATTACTACACTTCTGAACTCGATAGTCTATGTTCGACATAGAACAACAAAACAGAACTGCTCATCTGTGCTAGGAGGGAAATTTGAGTCTCATGGTATGAGAAAACAGCCGAGTAGTCTAAAAGCCATAAATGCTGTTCACAAAACTTAAAGCTTTTTCCAGTTTGAAGTAACTTGTTTGGCTTTAAAATGTAGGTGATAAGTGGTAATATTCTCCAACAACTGAATTTTTATGTTTTTTGGTTTTTTGTTTTTTTTTTTAGAATACTGAGTGCATGCTGGAAAAACATGGAAGTAATGGACAAAGAAGGAACAATCAGTATTTTGGGATCTTGAATGCGGATCCATACATTGAACTAACCAAGCCAAATCATGACAGAGGCAACTTTCCTGTGAACACAGGCTTGCCCAGCAATTAAACTCCAGTAGACAATATGTGCATAGGCTCAAAAGCAGGAGGGTGAGGGTTTTCCCATATGCAAACAATAAGCATGCTGCCATCCTCCATTTTTGCTACAAAGCAGCATAGCTATCAACTTTCCTGGCTGCATGCAATTATCTGGCTGAAATTTAATTGGTCTAGACAACAACCTAGAAGCTTACCATATAACAAGTTCCTAAAATGCACATTTTTAATTTTAATTGTTAAAACATTACTTCTATTTTGTTCTCTTTCACTCAGACATCACAAGACTGGTTATATGGAAACAAAAATCAGATCTGTATCTGTTTAAACCTAGATACGTATTTGCCACTTTCATTTGTGTGTGTTCACTTAAAACTTCTACAGAAAGGGCTTCCTTCCAGGGAAAATGCTCCTCAGACTACAGTTCATGTTTAGTAACTATTACACAGGGCTGATTACAGTACACCTGTGAATGTTCATTGATCCAGACAAGCTTAACATTCTAACACTATTTTGTAAAACATCTGCTTGTGCACCAGCACAGCTAACAGGCTCCAGGATTTCTGATCTGCAGAACAAGATGTTGGGTTGGAGGTAAGTTGTTCCTTTATTAAAATGTTTTTAAATATTCTTCCTGCATCTGACTAGATATTATTGAATGAGGTCACATTCTCACAGCTGAAGTCCTGCAAAAGGTCAGAAGCAGGCAATAATGCAGTATGCCTAATGTGCATCATATCTAATGACTAAACAACAGCCTTTTATGGGTTATCCCATACATACAGACTACATCAGCCAAAAATAACAATGCTAAAGCAGTAGTGTCATAACACACACAAAACACAAAACCATCAGCTCCATTATTTGTTAGACATGCAAACGCAACTCCTGCTTGTGACAGCAGGAAGAAAATGTGAAGTTCTAGGGAAACGTCTTGGACCAAATACCTGGGATTGCCTAGCTTTCCTAGTAACATTACTTCATTGGCATGTATGTTTAAATTTTATGCATATTGAATTTACTATTTTTCATTAGGAGAAATGACACCCTTAAAGATGAGACAGACCTAAAAAAAGTTCTGATTGTAAAGAAATGTATTATGAGGTGGTGTGTTGGTGGAGGGTGTTGGTTTGCTTTTAAAGAGACATGATAACTAAGTAAATATGTTTAAAGTATTTTTATACAAGTATTGATCCAGTGGTTCGTAACACACAATAAATGTAAATTTGTCTTTGTGAATTATTTTTAACGGGTGTTTTCTTTGTTGTCTCCAAGTCCTCAGACCAATCTTAGATCTTATCTTTGGTCCCTAATACTAAACATGAATTCTAATCCATTAACCCAAAAAAGAGATTGTATTAACATCCAAGTCAAGCAACCAATTCCCAGGCTAACTCTTTATGCAGATATATTCAACAAAACTGTTGTGGTGAAGTCAGATTAAAGTTTCTCAGCATTCGTGTATCAACATCCCTCCCCAGAGGCTCTTGGCTCACATTGTGTATCAACAGAAAGCCAGTATTCAATTTAAAAAATTTCTTCAACCCTTTCAAAATTTAATAAACTAAAAATATCACCTTCCTCTTTGTAAAGATTATTTTAAACACAGAACCCATTTCTGTTTGTTTTTTTTTTTTTTTTTCTTCAGTCAATGGTGAGTGCAACACTCCTTCTCTGGAAATCTGGTTAATGAATTGCCAAGGTAGCACTCCAGGAATTATCTACCAAGTGAACTACACTTGCTGTATTACTGATTCCATAGCTCCAGTGTACCTCTAGCCAAAGCTACACTGCTCTGATGGTGGTAAAGATTATTTTAAAAATCTTTAGTTATACTAAAAGAAAGCTGAGAAAAAGAACCCTTTTCGTGGATTTTTCATCTTTAGGTTAAACTTGAAAGGTGCTATTAGTTTGCTAAACTAATTAATGAAGCTATATAAATATATGTAATTTATACAAGTCTGGAAACAACTTTTCAATTTCATAGAACTATAATTGCTTTATAATTTCAGATTTAGAGAATCAATTGCAGCCCTTGTTAGCAAAAAGCAATTCTTGTTTCAACAAGAGTTTAATATGAAAAAAATGTCAATTCCAGAACCCAGGGTTACATACCTATTTGAGATTCCAAAACTAAATACTTTGAACTTGATATTATTGTTACACCAAAAAGGGGTCCAATTACAGTTGGAGACTAAACCTCAATATTTTCATCAATAAAAGTAACTAAGTAGTAAAACTATCTTGGTCTAAGGATTTAGTTTTGGTCAAAATACAGTACTATAAATTACTACCTAATAATTATTGACTGCCCTTTGCAGAGTAATCTGTCCAGATATCAGCAGATCCAACTTCTCAATTTGTGTGTGTTATTTACTTTTCCTCAATGCAGATTACCTGTAAATTGGACCAAATCCAATCAATGCAATGTAAACACAATGATACAGTGCCAGCTATTTAATCTCTACTCAACAGCATTTAATTATCATACTTTTCAAATGCTACCTCTGTGTCTGGCTACAGGAACTTGTGGCAGGTGCAACACTGCACATTATTTACAGGTAGCCTTAGCCATGGCCTTCTTTCTATACATCACCATTACCATACTGTCTTCTTGCTAAACCACCTATTTACAAATGTAAACTATGCAATTAAAAATTTAAATAAATAAAGATATACAATCTCTACTTCATGTAATGATTTAAGAATGAGGTAATATAACCCATCTGATTACATCTTTCATCACTGGGCAAGTGATTTATGCATACAGTGCTGAAAAAACTGTGGTGCAGGAAGGAAATCCTTGGCTCACTCTGCCCACTTTGTAGTTCCTCCTTGATTATCCTCCTCACCCCCAACTCTATGCTGAATAATTGTGCAAAAACTCCTTCAGCTTTGTTGGATAGTCTGTCATCACTCCAGTTGCTCCCAAATCAAATGCTCTCTTATATTCTTGTTCTTCATTCAGTACCCATATATACACCTAAAGACAAAAGTATAGAACAGAGACAGATCAGTTAGGAAGTCATTAAAATTAAGGAAGTGTGTCCAAAAATTCAGCAAGAAAGAGTATGATCTAAAGGGTTTCACAGAGGAAGCCAGATACATAAAAGATACATCATCATAACAGTAAGGTCATACTTAAGAACAGGTACCTTACTGCAAAATCTAGCAAAAGAAGTTTTCTACTGACAAATATAAACTTCAGCTTCTGATGGTCTACAGAGGAATAAACATCTCTCTATTCAGATGTTCCCAATTAGCAAAACTATTAGCAGCTACTGCAAAGCTAATAAAGGGACAAATTGTTTAGCAGATTTTGTAACGGTATTTTTAAATTTAAATTTAATATGAAGCATTTAATGAAATCAAAAAAAGGGTTTTCAGTTAAAATGGCCTTTCCCATGCATCTAAATATTTTATTATAGTGCATGTGTTAGTGTCTTTAGAAACAGAAAGAGAGTCTAGAAAACTAGAACATGAAACCTATCAACCTGACTACAGAGTGAATAGTGTTTCATAATTTATCTTTACTTCCTGTGATGAGCAAGGTATAGAAAGTACTCATTGATGGTGACAAACTAGTCAGATTTTATTCCATTAGGATATTCTCAAGAGTTCTCAGTAACCAACACAAGGGAGTGAATTTTAAATGCTTTAATTTTCATGAATTCCCTTAAAACATATACTGTAGGGGAAGACACTATAAGCCCCATATCCACTCCCAGCCCCTTCCAGGAGTCTCATGAAAAAGCCAATTGACCTGGAAATTCATTAGAAGCCTTTTCATAATCAAATGTCAAACATGTAGGCAGTGAAAAGTAAACTATAAACATTAACTAGTAATCAGATGCAAGCCTTCACTTAATCCACTACAACTTTTATAAATACGATATGGATTTGAATAAAGGTGATGCCTACTGTAAAACTATACACACAGAGAACCCCTTAGGTATTTATGAAGACGTGGCTGGCCTAAGTCCAACTGCCTTGAATGCCTAGCCCCAGGTCCCATTTTAGGAACCAGGGTAGGGGAAGTGGGAAGACAATCCAAACTTCTGAATATTAAGGAAGTCATACAATTACAAAACAGCTTCACATCTAGTTTTTAATCACACTGTACCTGAATACCTCGAGCAGTGAGATGATCAAATAATGCCTTCCTCATTAACAATCTGCAATAGGAAGGAAAAAAAGAAAAAAAACTTGTTATAGTGCCCAAAGCATACTAAGCATTTTAGATCACAGCAAATTGTTAATATCTGAATGTTCTGTGGCAACTGCTCCATGGAATGCAGTTTCATGGTCCTGAGATGAGGTGCTTTGCTTAAAAGCCCAAGTAATGAAAACCTCTGATCCAGTTACAGCTAGGAATCAGCAAAAGCAGCTTTCAAAATTGGAAATGTATTTTATTATTCATTAACTCCTTTCTCTACAAACAAGCTCAAATTCAGGTAGTCATACTCCTCACCCCTCCCCAAAGTCTTTTTACTTTATAGCAGCACCACTCTGTCTCAAGTGGAATGAAATATCCATTGAAGAGTACCACCATTAGCGAAGGTTCTTATCTGATTTATACCCACAAGAGAATCATTTTTAGCCTCAAGATTCTGATAAATATGAAACTTGTATTAAGTGACCACCCATTAAATCAGATTGCCTAAAAGAGCTCTTTACTTGGGTCAAAAAAGTAGTAGTAATAAGATCAAGTCCAGCTCCTAGAAGTACAGGATTTAGAGACACTACAGATGACACACATTAAACACTATCTTTTAAGGCCCAGAAAAACTGTATAGGATATTGTATGACTACTGTGAAATGATCAAATGAAATAAGGAGCCAGCTTCTGAACCCACTCACACCCATATAAACTGAGAATATCACCACAAAAGTAAGAGGAGTAATTCAGGATTATTTTATGGGTATAAAGAAGGTAAGAATCTGATGAACCTTAATGTATATTTCACTGTATAAATGTACATGTAATATGAAACATTAACCTACAAAAGATAGGAGAGGCATAAACTTATTGCCCCTAACATACAAGATACCAAAATCTGACAATATACAAAATACAGTTAATTTCACAGTAGTAATTCTGTTCTAGTCACTTGTGGCAATATTCACAATGTATATAGAAAATGAAGTACACTAAGGAAATATTAAAGTCTTACACATCAGCAAGCCAGATGATAAATTTTTGGCTTCTTGTCATCTTCTCTGGTTCTTTCAGCCTAACAAGAGAAATACGAACAAATTTATCTCAGCACAGAGAAGTGTCCCTTCAGACAATGGCCAAGCAAAGGAAGTTTGTTGGATCATCTTGTGACTTCAAAAGCAGTTTCTTCTATCATTCCCAAGGATGGGAAGAAGAATCTCTCTCTGATTCTGAGACCAATAACTTGGATTGTGTCACACAGGAGAAATGTGTTACTTTAGGTAGAAAGCAGGAGAGAGACAGACCTAGATGCAATTTCAGCTACTGGTCTGGGCAAAGAGACGAGAAATCAAGAGATCCTGAGATCTACCTCAAGCTCTGATTATGATTTGCTTTTTGGTCTTCATTGGATCACTCAATCCTGTGTCACTTTCCACAGCTGATAAAAGTTAGGTGGATAGTGTCAGAATAAGTTCTTTCTGCAGCACTGAAGAATGACATATTACTACATAAATGCTAGATACTATTATTAAATTAGCATCAGGATAAGTGGTATGTGCAAAAACAGCTGCTTTTCTCTATAGGAGGATACATGAAGAAAACTGCTATGAAGAGGTAATGTGCTGGGTATAAACAGTTTAACACAGATACATCCCAACAGACATCCCACCACAAACTATTACAAAAATTAAAGGATGTGAAGTATACATTTTTAAACTAAAAACAAATTTAGTTAGACTTTTGCTTAGACATAAACAAAAGAGCAGTCAAACTACCAAATGAGAGAATAAATGAACTGATCTGTTCTAGTAGAAATACTCTCTCTCTCACCATAGATATCATCATACTTTTATATGGTGCCTTCTGTCAAAAACACTTTAATCCAGTAATTAAATTCATTATAGGAATTATTACTCCTTTCTAAAAGGCAGACACTTCCGGATGTCACTGGACAGCAAAGGAAGAAACAGTTTCAATACCACATACCAACCTTCCACAAACTTTTAGGATAACAGGGGAAGCACATATGAACCAATTACCCAAACTGTCCTGGACACAAACCAAAGTCAGTCCCTCTATTCTTGATAGAAGTGGGATGGAGTCTTCAGCTGTTTAAAAGGGATCTCTAACACACAGTCAGAACTAATTCTTTCCCCCCTCATAATCCAAAGAGGTAGCACCTCCAACAGATTTTTTTCTTATAACAAACTGAGGGACTGAGTAAATACTGAACCAAAAGTGGACAGTGTCACTTACTTCAGCATTCTGATTTTACTAGGAGTCTCCCATACATCTACTGCCACAATTGACCCTATACAGATTGAGGAATGTAACTAGATCATTGCCCAAGTCTGCATGACCATGTTATTGCTTTGCTGTCATTTCACTGTAATGATAGCCTGACAAGTATGTACATCACTTACTTCAGGATGATTGAGGGCATAGGAATTTCTAAGAACTCCTCCTTAATGGGAATGAATGGCAGCAGACCAGTGTAAAACAAGCCAACAAGGAGCAGGACACGTTGCAAACAGAAAAGGATAGGAATATCAGCATTCTGTAAAGACATATAAAAAATGCTTTTGCATCAAAACAGTGTATTGTAAAGGTTAGCACTTGAGCTTAAAAGACATACATTGCCAACTGCACTGAGTTAGCTGTTTGCGCCCTTGACGTAGTCGTCCCCGCTAAAGTTCCAAGCAACTGGAAAAGGCACTAGCTGCTGTGACAGTCAAGCCTGATGGCTACAAGAGAGTAGCCCCCAACCTACGGGGAGGTGGACCTGAACCCATCTTCAAATAAGTTCTGGAGACAACCAATGAAAAACAGTAACAGGAGTGGAGGTCAAAGGTTCAAAATGAGGGACTCTGAGGAAGACACCGAGCAGAGAACTGTGGACAGCACCCACTGCTCCCGGAATGTATTGAGGGAGCCAGCAGACGCTGCCCAGAGGAACTCTGCCTGGAGATGTGAATGGACAATGGACTGGAAATAGGCCCCACAGTTGTAGGCCTCTCTCTCAGCCAACCTCCTTTCCCTGGTCTTATAGATGGCTACCTTCACATAAGCCAGAAGGAGGTTGATGAGGAGGTCCCATGACTTTGTGGGGCCACAGATGGTGAGTGCATAAATAAATAAGTGAGGGGGAAAGTGCAGCCAGAACCTCAATAAGAGGTTCTGGAGAAGCTGGAAGAGGGGCTGCAACCCGGCGCACTTGAAGTATATGTGCACCAGAGTCTCCTACACACCGCAGAAGGGACAGGTATCGGGATGAAGGGTGAACCATGCCAGGTACACGCCCATGTTCATGGCTCCATGGAGGAGCTGCCAACTGATGTCCCCGATGGGCCATGGAGTCAGTGGAATACAGACTGGCCCACTGGGGGTCTTTGCCTTCCACTGGTGGGATTAGATCCCACCATTTTGTAACAGGACAGGACATGATGGCAAGAAAATGGATGGTATGCAGCATGAGTGTACACAGATGGCTTTCAGGTGCAGTTCGGAAGCAGGCCGGCTGCAAGTCTAGCAGCCAGCTAGGCAGGTGGGCAACTGAGGGGGCTCACGGGGTCAGGGACTGATAAAAAGCTTTGGAGGGCCAGGACTGGGGGGGGGGGGGAGCACCCTCTTGCAGGACCCACTTGAGGTAGCTTCAAGCAGCAGGGGGCAGGGCCACCTACACCTCCTGGGGTAGGTGCTGGAGGTACAAAGGGTGGAGAGACCCATGTGCTGAGCTAGTGCATTGGGATCCACCCAGTCCCCCCAGGCATAGTCCAGGAGGTCACCGACTCTGGTGACACCTGCCAGGCCCAACATCTGCCTCACAGAGGGGGCCTCCGCCACCTGCACACTGACATGACAGTTGTGTAGCAAAGGCTCTTTGTGGAGATCCTCCCCCTTTGTGGGAACAACAGATCTGGAGGCTGAGATGAGCCTCCAGGTCCAGAGGAGGTCCTGGCAGAAGACTGGCAGCTCACAGAAGTTTCGCAAAATACCTCTCAACTGTAGATAAAAGAGCTGCTGGTTGTATGGGAGCCCTCAGTAGCAGCAGAGGAAGGTGCATGCCAAGTGGCTCCATGCTGGACTACCTGCACCATAAAGGAGTCTCTGAAGGGCCTGGAGGCAGAAGGCGTGGACCCAGCTGTAAATAAAGCACAGGCCCTGCCCTCCCTCCTCCAGGGGAAGATTCAGAGTCCCTGCAGAAACCCAGTGCAGTCTTGGCCAGAACAACTCCAGAATTGTCCTCTGGAGGTTGGCCAGGAATCTCAGGGGAGGGGCCAGGGCATTAAGCCAGTGGCAGAGCATGGACAGGACAAGCTGGTTGATGACCAGTGCCCACTCTGCCCAGGGAGAGGCACTGCAGCAGTCCCATCCATCTCCACAACCACTCAATGACCCTGCCCTCTAAATCTTGCCAGTTCTCATCCAGGGAGGAATGGGTGCAGAAAGATAAATGCCCAGATAGAGCAGCAGACCCGCACTCCCCCAGATGGCTTGAAGGCTCGAAGGCTCGACCCGGCCCCTACCATCAGGCCAGAGCTCTTGACCAGTTGACCTGGATGGAGGAGGCTGCTGAGTAGATGGCCTGGCAAGCCTCTAACTGCAGCAGGTCACCCAGGTCCTGGACCATGAGGAGTATGTTGCCAGCATACACTAACAAGACCAACTTCAGCTCTGGCTTTCACATAGCACCAACCCTATCAACAATGAGGCGGACGAGACGGGGAAGGGCTCTATGGCCATAGCATACAGCTGGTCTGACAGTGGACAGCCTTGACACACTCCTCGTCTGAAACTGACTGGTTCAGTCAGGGTCCAGTTGAGCCTGACCAGGCACTCTGCAGAGCTGTACAGCACCTGGAGAAACCCCACAAACCGGGTTCTGAGGCCCACAGGGTACCCAGCAGATACTCATGGTCCATCCTGTTGAATGCCTTCTCCTGGTCCGGGGACAAGAGGGAGAATGACAGACTGTCTCTATACCTGAGCTCCAAGAGATCCCAGACCAAATACAGATTTTTAAAGATGGAGTGGCCTGGGACAGCGTAGGTCTGGTCAGGATGGATCATGTCCTGCAGCGCAGACCCCCGCCAGTGCTAGAGGGCTTTGGCAATGATTTTGTAGTCCATGCTGAAGAGCGTGATGGGACACCAATTCCAAAGATTGGGAAGGTCCCCCTTCTTGGTCAGCAGAGCCAGCACTAACTGCTGGCAAAAAAGGGGGAGCACCTTGCTCTCCTCAGACTTGGCCCAGACCATGGTGAGGTCCAGGCCGAGGATGTCCCAGAACAAGTGGTATAACTTCATGGTCAGCCCGTCCATGCCTGGAGATGCATTGTTGGGCAGGAGATGGAGGACTTCTGAAAACTCAGCCAGAGTGAAAGGTAGCTCTAGTTGGTCCCGGGTGCCCTTGCTGACCCTGGGAAGTTCACTCCAGAGCACCTTGCAGGCAGTGGCCTTGGTTGGATATGGGGAGAAAAGGCTGGCGCAGGAGGCCCTGGCCCTTCTATGCCTCTCCTCCAGATCCACGGAGGTTGCCATCCCCAGCGAGGAGGCAGGTGACATGCTTTTTACCTCCCGTCCATTTCTCCAGGGCATAGATCGTGGCCCCTGCTGCTTCTATCTCCCAAAGGAGACGGACATGGAATTGAACAAAGGCTCCCCGGGCCTGAAGGTCCTCAAGGGCTCAGAGCTCCTCCCACTTCTCCCAGCACGCTCCGCAGAGGGATGGATCCTCAGGGTTGGCAGTGAGATGCCTCTCCAGCTTTGAAACCTCCCACTCGAGCTGCTCTATTGCTGCATCCCTCTGCCAGCTGGCCCCCTAAGTGTAGTTGCAGCACAAGAGCCAGGCACACATTTCCCCCATGTCCCACCAACACTGCACTGAGGGAAAGGTGTCCCTCTGACCCCGCCAGAACTCCTGGAAGGGTGCCACACCAAGCCCACACCCTCCCGCAGGCTATTATTAAAATGCCAGTAGGCTGGCCCTGGCATCGCTGCTGTGAGGCTGTCATGGTCACCAGACAGTGATCCAAGAAGGGAGCCGTCCAGACACTGGAGGAGTGAGCCTATGCTAAACGGAACCCAGACAGATAAATGTGCTCCAACCAGGAGTGGTGTGACAGATGATCCCCTACTGGGGTGTCTGCAGAGGTTGGCACAGGAGGGGCCTCCACTACTGCTGCCACAACTTCCTTGGCTGGTAAAAAGAAGAAGTGGAAAAAGGCAAGCAAGGGCCCTGCGGCTCCCACAGCCTTGCCCTAACCCTAACCCGGCTGCACTGGGTGGGGTGGGATCACTGGAGCATTGGGGGGTGGTGCAGTGAATGGGGGATAAAAGAAAATTAGGAGTATCAAACACCTGCTGCAGCTGGCATAGACTGAGCACACTGGAGGGACGAGGTGGGCCAGGGAAGGACAGTCAAGTGAGAAATGGAGTGGGATGGGGGTAGGACTAGCAGGAACTAAAGGTGAGGCAGGGCAGGCCTGGGGAACAATTGAGGCTAAAAGGCAGGGGAGGGGAGGCAGAGAACCAAAGACTCTTGGTTTGGGATAGGGCAGGAGAAATAACTCAAACTCTGAAGGAGTAAGGAGGAAAGGGCCTTGTGAGAAGAGAGGGCTAAGTAAGTGACAAATGGTTGTGGTGGTGCTGGGGAACTGTACCAGCCAGAGGGCTAAGCAGAGTGTGGGGAACCCTATGGCCAAGTGGGCTGGAGGAAGGGGGGAAGGTCAGGGAATTGGGGAAAAGGGTGGTGCCTGAGAGGCTCTAAGTCTGCTGCTGCAGTGATCCCCGCTGGGGTGGGAGCCGAGGTGTAGTTCAGGAGCAAGGAGGCAGGCAATTGGTAACTGGGAGGTGGTGAAGAGGTGGCAACAGCGATGGTGCTGGGGGTGGGGTGGGGTGGGGAGTAGATGGAGGGGGAGGGCTCCACACCACTCCTGCCCACTCCCTGCAGGCAGCCACAGCAAGAACTTCCCCACCACCAGATGAGAAGAGGTGGTAAAAATCTCTCAGTTCCAGAAAAGCCACCCCTCCACAGCTCTAAAGGTGGTCTTGAACACTCCCCCAGCAGTCTCAACCACTACAGTCACATTATTGGTGGATGTCCTCCTCACTGGTGGAAATGTCTAAACAAAGCAGCAGGCTCCAGAGGATGGTGGTGATGCAGCAGCAGCAGCAGCAGCAGCAACAGAGACCAACTGGCTGGAAGGACCTCTTCTCCTCTTCCTCCTCCTCCTCCAAGGATGGTGTTGATGGTGGTGAGGGTGAAGGTGAAGGCTTCTGCTCCCCACTCCCTACAGGGCAGGGGGATGGAAGGGAGCCTGGCCAGAACAGGCGGCCTCCCAGGAACAGTGCAGTGGTGGTAGCAGAAGTCCCAGCACTAACTGTGCTGGCTTCCTCCTCTACAGAAGTGTGGAGACCAGGGAGAGCAGCTCAAAGCTCAGCAAAGCCCTGGGTGAGCAGGATGGGGCTGGTCTAAGCCAATTAAGGAGCCTGGAGTCAGCTGGAGCACCTGACTTCAATCAGTGGGTAGAAGATAAAAAGCCCCTGTTGCAGTCAGGCAGGGGAAGGCATTTGGTGTGATGTTTGGAGGAGGATGATGAAGAATGGTGTGTGTGGCTGGAGCAGAACAGAGCAAAGGACTGTCGAGCTGGACAAAGCTGACTAGGAGCTGTTGCTACCAGCGTCTAGGATATACAGTAGCCAGGACAAGCTCACTCAGATGGGTCTTAGGGCCCCAGGCCCAGCAGCCTCTGGGCTGGGAAGTCCAACCCTAGGGCAGGAGGGAGTGGGGTAACTACAACTTTGAGAGTTTGGAGGTGGGAAAGCCAGACTCCAGCTTGTTGTCAACACCTGAAGCACAGGATTCATGGTGACTGGGCTTCCTTAAGTTTGCCACCCTGCCATATGACCAAGTTGGGGGAAGGCAGAGGCTTCAAAAGAGTCAGCTACTGGCTGCTGTCTCCATCCCCTGCTTCTGTAATCTGGTAAAATTCTGGCTTTCCCCAGAATAATACTCTGGTATTAAGCACCTCCTGTCTCTAATATTTCCATTACCATTTAAGCTGCTCGTGTCAGAGGAGTGCTCTTCAGTTTCACAGAAGATATGAGCTAAGCACCCTCCTGAGAAAACTAAAAGGGCACAGGATCACAGGCCACCGAGTGGTTCTGACTGACTCCACGGCAGTCACCCTCTGGGGAAAGAGGGCTGCAGCTGAAAGAAGCCAGTTGCCATTCTAGCAATATCCAGGTCAGCTGTGACTGGAAAATGAAGGCAGTCAGAAAATAAAACAGATGTTAGAGGAACAGAAGAGACAGCAGGATTTAGACAGAAGAAGTGAGAAAAGTGAGAATAGTCCCTGCTCCTTCCCCACAATCCACTGCATGGATTAATTTCTTTGCCCACTTCACCAGTTTCATTCTCCCCCAATATTATTGATCCTGTATGGCAGATGTACCCAGTACAACTGTGCAGTGGAAAAGCTCTGCCAAAAATACCAAATCAGCCAGGGATTATCTACACATAAAAGTTGTACCACTAACTGTAAGGTGGTACAAATGCCAACTCTCCCATTCCAGACACAATCATATCAGTGTTAAAGGAGTAACATATTCCCATACAGATAGAGAAATAAGCTGTATCGGAGTAAAGCACTTTTACACCAGCATAAGAGGATGTCAGTATAAGACCTCAGTGCATGGCAAATTGGGGTGTTAATCAGAAGTGCCACATATCAAGTATCACTGCGGACTCCGTAGTGTGCTCTGATCTACTCTACTTTGAAAGAGAAGTAGATTAAAATGCACTAGATTAAAATGCACTAGAGAACTTTTAGGGTACAACAGCAAGGTTCACATGGATACTTAGTGCATGTCCGGGTAGCACAGGCCAGATTTACCCCACAGCTTTCCATATATTAAATTTTTATATAGCCAAACTAACTGTATTCACACTAGGGGAGCTGTTCAATTTGAACTACTTCAGAAGTAAAATTATATCTCTACCCAAAGTACTTAACTTGGTGCTAAGACTGTGTTGATAAAGCCTAACAGTTCCTCCCACAAATAACCTATGGATTTAATGGCATAAAACCCATAACAGTGTAGTCCAGAATATAACACCGGAACAGTTGTAGGGAGGCCTTACTGCTTGAATATTTTGTCAGAAAAGCAGGAGGGTCTTCAAGGAACCTCCAAAGGATAGGGAGTACCCTTGGTACACCTTGGCTGGAAGGCCATTCCACTCACAAATGTGGTGAGACATAGCAGCACAAATCAAAGACTATAATAGGAGAGCATGAAATTGGGAGAGAACTTCAGTAGGATCATAAAAGTAGGATGGAGAGTGGAAAGAGATGGAGGAATAGCGAGCCTTGTAAGTAAAAAGGATATTCAATCTGATAGGCAAAGACAGCAGAAGCTAGGAAAGAGGTCAGAGAACGATGTGAAAGATGAATATGTGTTTCACTCTCCAGCATCAATTAAATACATTCATATGTATGAAAATTAAGTTATTTTTAAAAGTTAGGACAAAAAAGCATCAGTGTTTTATATCACTGCATGGAAAAGTTAATGCCACATTTGTGCCATGTTTTGATCAGAGGTGAAAAACCTGTGTAAATGGATAAACACTGATTTACACAGTATTTTTCAGCAAATGCTATTGCCACACAATTACAAATAGACTGAGTGAAGAGACTGATCCTTAGCTAGGGCATAATTATTTCTTGGTGCTTACCTCTTTATGACACTTCTCCACAATCTCATAATTGACATTGCCCCACACTGTCAAATGTTCCCGTTTGTACTGGCTCACCAACTCTGAAACCTGTGATGAGTAATGAAAAAAAAAAAGTTAGCAACCTTCCCAAACTGTTGCTCTTCGAGATATGTTGCTCACATCCATTCCAAATAGGTGTCTGCACGCCATGTGCACAGTTGCCAGAAAGTTTTCCCCCCACTGGTATCCATTGGGTTGGCTCTGATGCCTTCAAAAGTCATGTCCTCATGACACCATATACAGGGCCTACCTACCCTCTTCAGTTCATTCTTGACAGCTGACTCCAACAGAGGGTAAGCAAGTGCATCTTGGAATGGACATGGACAATGTATCTCAAAGAACAGTTATGGAAGGTTACTAATTGTGTTTTCTTTTTGAACACTTGATTGTGTCAATTCCAGGTAGGTGACTCCCAAGCAAATCCATAGGAGGGAAGATAGGAGCTCATTGATCTGCTTATTACAGCATCACTCTGACACATGCAGCACCCTCTCTGGCTTGCTATATAATACAGCGTGCAGCAAAGATGTGAATAGATGATCATGTCATGGCTCTGCAAATGTCCTGGACTGGGACCTGAGCCAAGAATGCTACCAAGGATTCCTGTACACTTGTGGAGTGAGTGGTTGGGGCCAGTACCTTTGCTAAGTCATAACATGCCTGGCTATAGAACAGGAGTGGCCAAACTGTGGCTCGGGAGCCGCATGTGGCTCTTGAATGAAAAAGTGTGGCTCACGGAAAAATGTCAGCAAATCAATTTAGGAGGTAAAGGTATATGGCTATATGCCTCAGTGCGACTCTTGAACGTTTCATAATCAACTTGTGTGGCTCTTGAGTTCCATAAGTTTGGCCACCCCTGCGGAGAACGTGATCCATGATAAGATTCTTTGGAATGATAGTGGAAGGCCTTTCATGCTGTCCGCTGTTGCTACAAAAAGCTGAGGTGTTTTCCTAAATGGCTTTCTCCTTCCAATATGAAATGCCAAAGCCTGCCCTATGTCCAGAGAATGGAGCCTCTGCTCTCATCCTCTGGTGTGTGGCTTTAGCTAGAAAGCCAAGAGAAACACATCCTGATTTGTGTGGAATTCAGAGATCACCTTCAGAAGGAAGGCTGCGTGGGGGCATAGTGGAGTCTTTTCTTTACAGAAAATTGTGCAAGGAGGCTCAAAAGTGAGGGCCTTCAGTTCAGAAACCCTCTTGGACAACATTATAGCCACCAGAAAGTTTACCTTCCAGAAGAGAGTAGCAAGCATGTTGCATGGGATTCAAATGGAGACCCCATAAGTCTTGATAGCATGAGGTTGAGGTCCCAATGGGGAATCAACTGATATTTGAGGTCATAACCTGTCCAGATCTTTGACCAAACACCTAATGATCAGATTAATGAAGATTAATTGGTCTGTAACCCAGGAATGAAACCTCAAGATCATCAGCAGGTGAACCTTGATTGACAATACTGACAGCCATTACTGCTTTAGATGCAACAGGTACTTCAAGATGAAAGGTACTAACAACTGCATAGGCAGAATGTCCTGCTGCATCAAGTTGACTGAAAAAACAAACTCTTCCACTTAGATAACTGGCCCTGAGGAAGGTTTTATTCTGCCAAGGAGGACCTCCCTCTAACTGGCTTCAAGCATGTTAGCTCCAGACAGCTCAGTCATGTAGCTTCCATGCTATGAGGTGGAGAGATCTGAGGTTGTGATGTTGAAGGAGGCCATGGTCCTGGGTGATCACGTCCGCAACCAAAGGCAGGCTACTGGAGCTTCCACTGACAAGTTGAGGAGTGTGGTGTAACAATGTTGATGTGGCTCCAGCTGAGGCTAGTAGAGTCACAGAGAATCCTTCCATCCTGAACTTCAGCAGTACTTTGTGAACAAAGTAGGACAAACTGGAGTGCACAGAACAGATGACCCACCCACCCATGGGATGAGACACCAAGCTTGTTAAAGACTGAAGGCTGGTCTTATGAAGTCCACGTTTGCCTCCATCTGCGCATTAGTGCATCCTTTGACCAATAAATCACCAAGGTATGGGTAGACTTGCACCTTCTGCTTCCTCTGGAACTCAGACTTCCTCTGCAATGACTGCCATGCACCCAGTAAACACACAAGGGGCCGTAGACAGGCCAAATGGTAGGTCCAAGAACTGGTAGTGGCCTGATTGACAATGAACCAGAAAAATTCTCTCTATGACTCAGGATTATAGATGCATGCAAGTACACATCCTTTAAATGAAAGGCAGCATATCAATCCTCCCGATACAAGCAGGAAACAACTGAGGCCAAAGAGACCACGTGAACTCTGTTTCTTCATGAGCCTGTTAAGATTTTGCCAGACCCTGCATGGGAGGATCTAGGTTTGCAGCCACTTCATGGCTATGGCTGATGACATTGTGTGGGCTACATCTGCCATGTTCAGTGCCACCTGTAGTGATGCCTTTACTACTGCTTTACTCTCTTCTATTAAAGCTGCAAAGTTCACCCTGGAATCTGACAGTATCAACTCTGAGAATCTAGAGATGGACCTCCTAAGAGAAAATTATACCTACTCAGTATCTCTTGTGGGTTTGCAATGTGGAGTGCAATACTGAGAATGTTCATCTTTTTCACATCTTCAGCTTTTGGCATGTGGACCTGTTGGCTTTGCAGCTCATGCTCATTCACCACAGCGATGACCAGTGATCCTGTTGAAGGGTGAGTTTATAGGTACTTATGCTCAAGTACTCTCTTCTCCACCCTCTTGGCTGTGGGAGGCACAATGAGGGCACAACACTAGGGGACAAGGGTGCCAACCCGACAAATACTATTAGGGAAAACCTTCTGGTGACTGCCCATGGCATGCACACACTTACTTGGAATCGATCAAGTACTCATAGAAGAACCTTAAATTCATTCACTAATGCTACCAGTTTGGGATATGTTTTTTCTAAATAACTTGCAGAATTATTCATCTGGATTGCAATGTACAAATTATAGCAGAGTCCCTCCAGGGGACTGCTTTTCATTCTTTCTCCCACCACTGTAACACAGCCTCTTCCAGGATAGGATGCAGCAGATTTTTATCACATCGTTTTCGGATAATAGATGAGAAACTGTAAGCTGTGATGGCATTCACAGCTATAAACAGAACCTCTTTGTGGAACCTGCACTCTAGTCACTTAACATATGCAGGGGCACTGGATGTAGTTTGACTAGAAGGGAGTTAACTAGTCTGATGGGGTTTGGAGGGATAGTGGGGATCACTTGCACCTGTAGAGAGCCTAATGAGTTAAAGTAATTAGCTCAAGAGCTGGGCAGCTCAGAGAAGTAAGTAGCATAAAAGGATGAGCCAGATAGCAGGAGGGAGGCAACTTCTAATGCTACATTGTGTTGTACATGGATCATAAAGGGAGAAATATAAAGACACTTCGTGAATGTACTCTGGTAGACTGTGTGTACTGCTTAAATACCAAGATGCCTTAACAGCCAACGATATGATGGGTTTTGCTCTTCTGTGAAGAGCTATATTATTGCTACCTATGTAGCATATAGTACTACAGTACTTAGATGCCAGAGTCCACAATTGTCAGGACCTCCATTTTATATTTAATTTGAAAAATGCCTCTAGCAACATAGTATCCCGTTTATTGCTGTGGGAAGCACAGCAAGAGTCCTGACTCAGGGGAACACCACTTCTTACTGAATTGCCCGTTCTGTTTCCTATCCAAGTACACAGATGATGTGATTGTTGTGCAATTTGATTCAATTGCAACTCAAATTGGTATAACTTTGGGCAGCAATTACTGTATTGGGCACCTTTTTAATCAGCACGTTGTTATTCACTTTGATGTCAATATTGACTGGAGTATTTGGAAATGCCTCAAACACCTCCTTCAGCAGTGGAATGCGATTGTCTTCACCCTCACACTGGCACTCTGGAAAAGCAAATGGAGTTATCACTAACATGATTTGCATCTCAATATTTTGCAGAAAGAAGCAAAAACTATAACAGCACTAAACATTTTGACTGAAGTCCTAAAAGAAAATCACTTCCAAAAAGTTAGCACTTTCCTTACATGAGAACCATCCAGGTAAACTAAAGTTACTATGGAGACCAATCCTGTGGTTTAGCACACACTACAATATGCTATTTTTAGATACTCAGAGCAAGGTGAACTGAAGTAAACCCTTCTGGACCAGCACAGATGTTTAGGAATCTGGAGGGCATGTATAAATTTAGTTCTAATTTTTAATCCATACATCAACTCATCAGTTTGCAAATGTCATGTATAAAAATCTATCCTATGGAAATTGCTTAGCTTGGTTTCTTTTCATAAGATGACAATCTGAAGTGGTATTTCTGCCCAGCGATGGTAAAAGGCCATTTTAAGTTTCACATTGAAGGTCACTGAATAAGATACAATTTTATTAACAGCAGCTCGAATGTACTTTTTGTACTTTGTTGTCCAATTGTGTAGTATTATATGACATGACTATGAGATCATCTCATTGCTAGAATCACACTTTCTACTACACCTGTGTCATACCTCTGGAAGCTGGTGCCCAAAGTACTTAAATGCATGGGGATGCGGAAGACTCCCCTAACCAATTCCCCTATATTATAGGCATCCTGGCACACTGTTCTTGGAGTAAGGGCACTGAGAATTCCTTACACTACAGTGCTTTTCTTCATCCAATGTATTAAAAATTAGAATGGAATCCCCAGCTCCATTTGCCTTCTCTATCAGGAATGGTTTACATACAGTTCACACCAACACTGACATGATGTCAGAATGCAGTTTGGATGACACATCTTATCCCAAGCAGTTCCATGAATTACCTGTCAATTAGCAGAACTCCAACACACTGAATTCAGTACAACTTAGAATAAAAATTAATGGTTATCATCCATATTTCAATGCCTGACATGTTCACATCATAAACTAATAGTCATGGCAAGTTATAAAAACTCCAAACTATTAATCTAATGGTTCAAGATAAATGGACAGTGGGACTGACAGAAAAGGTAGATGATATGAAGTTCAGAAAGTGTAGTCTCTTCTTAAGCTTCTATTTACTTAGGAGGCATGATCCTAGTGGTTAGAGAAGGAAATAGGGAGCCAGGAAATCCAGGTTTCAGTCCCACGGACACTGTTACCTCGGGCAAGTCAGTGTACCTTTGAGCTCTCATTGCCTTATCTATAAAATAGGATGACTGTGAAGCTTAATTTAAAAAACTGTTTTTAAAGTGCTTTAAAATTCTTGATGGAAGTCTCAAATATGCCCGAGGTTATTCAAAACACCATTTAAGACCACTAATACTAAATACAGATACGAAGTCCTTCATTTTAGCCTATTTGATAAAGTTTTTAGAGAATATGAGGTATATGGTAATTCCTCTTAATTTGAGCCTGTCAACATGTTTACAATAATCTATTCAAATAGCAGCCTCTGAACTGGCATCCCATATTCACAAGGAATATGTTCACCGTTTTATAAACTTTCTTTTTCTCTTAAGAGTATTGGTGCTGCTCTTAAATCCATTAACAGAGCTACTGATTCTCTCCATTCCTTCTCCTAAAAATGCATCTGCAATGTTCTGGATGACACAGAAGACTATCAGAACAGGGTGGTATACCTGAAAAAAAAACAAAAAAAACTCTTGAAGTCAGAAGCAGATAGCCTATTAGTCAATGCCATGAGCTGGAAAAAGATGATTTTTTTTTTTTTTTTAAATATTAGGGATCCTAAATCAACACTCTTAAAAGAAATCACAGGGGAATTGGAAAGTGAATGTACTTATTGCTTACAGGTCTGAACAGGAAACTCCCTCTTGTCAAATAAAAATCTTCAATTAAATCACTACCCACTGATGTGGAAAATATCAATCAATATTAGTAATCAAAAGATTTTAAAAAATGTTTTCATTCAAGCCAGATTATTAGAACAAATCTTCTGTTTCATTTGCCAAAATAAGAACTATGATATTGTTAATGCAAGGATAAATACTGTATGTGATGTTGCAATTTAAAATGATAGATTTACTTCCAAGGAAACAAAGATTACCTTTCTGAAATGTGACATCCAATTTGCACAGATATGGTGGGAGTTCCTTAAAAAAAATTGAATAATAGCATAAATACAGAAATATTTTTAAATAACTGAAGCATCTGAAGCCATAAATCATAAACAAAGTATTGAAAAAATAAATTCACATTCTGTACATATTAGGACTCCTTGCCTTTGTTCTTGTACAAAATCGTTTTGCAAGTTGTCTCCACAATAACACAAAGCAGGATATATCCTATATTCTTGTGTATAAGGCAAGATTTTTGTGCCAGGAAATTGGCTTCAAAACAGGCTTATACACAGGTGAATATGGTAGACAGCCCCACCCCAGCAGTTTCACTGACCACGCTGCAGGCTGGAGTCCCTGTGTGGCCGGGGCAGCCAGCTTGGGCAGTCTGCATGGGTTGGGAGTAGAGTAAGGAGGGGACCCCGGCATCTGAAGCAACAAGGTAAGGAGGCCTGGGGGGGAGGGGGGGAAGGGTTGGCCTGGGCATTACGGGGGGTGGGTGAGTCAGGGAGGCCAGGGAAGTAGCAGCAGGGACCAGGGGTTTGGAGAGGGGGTCGGAGTCTGGGGGAAAGTGGCGGCAGTGTGCGAGAGCTAGGGAGGGGGTTGAGGAGTCTAGGGAAAGAGGCAGGAGGGCCTTGGGGTTTCAGGATGGGGTGTTCAGGGAGGCCAAAGAAGTGGCGACAGGGCCTGGGGATTTGGGGGAGGGGGGTGCCGGGGAGGCCAGGAAAAGCAGCAGCAGGGAATGGAGAAGGCAGCAGGGAGCAGGGGGGCAGCAGTAGGAGAGGACAGAGCAGGGGGCAGCGGAAAAGCAGTGGCAGGGGTTTGGGGCTTAGGGAGGGTGTCAGAAGTTCCAGGGGAAGCTAGCAGCACTGGGTGGGGAGGGTTAGGGGTTGAGGCCAAAAGGGGGCCTTGGCTTCTACACTGGTCACCCATTTTTGCCTTTTTGGGGCTCAGAATTGGGGGGGTGGGGATGATCATCTTATGTATGGATCCGCTTATACCCAAGTATATACTGTACTCTTAGAACTATTGTACTCTAAAAGCAAGTATATGAACTCCAGAACAAATTTTGAAATTTTTATCTAAAACTTCTGTAATTCTCTTAAAATATTAATGATAAATGACACTTCTGCAAGGGATATTTTTAAAACGCTCTCTCAGTACTTAGATATTAGTATGATAGACTTTCTTTTCTACAGATAGCACACACACACTTTGGAAAGCACAAATGAGGCATCCTTTGCCTCCCTGTTCTTCCCTGGGCTAGTGTCTTATCAAAAGCAACATACATCTGTTACCTATATTTAACCATTGGTGTGGGTTTTTTTTTTTTTTTTTTTTTTTTTTTAGTTTTCTTGAACTTACCGAGTAATTGAGGTCAGATATGCTGACGTCAACTCCAGTCGATCTCCTCAGATTCTCGTCATGTGATACCACTACTTGTTCATCTTTCGTCAGATGACAGTCTAGCTCCAACATATCTGTCCCCACATTAACTGCACTGCAGCAAGTCAGAAAGCTGTCTTGAATCACATGTACTTTTTGGAATATACAAAGAATTTATAAGCACACAAACTTTTATCCAGTGAACTTGGCTGTGGTGAAACCAGAGGACTTGAAATCATTTACATATATACAATTTGAAGCTGAGTGATGGCAAAGTTTGACAACTTGCGCAAAACCAGTCAATGTCTGTCAAAGCTGGGATTGGAACTTGGAAGCAGCTTGCTCGCTGGCCTCAGATCATGTTATTTTTTCCCCACTTTGTAACGTCTAAGTCTCAATGAACCACCTTGCTAATCTCTCTCAACCCAGAGGGACTGCCTTTAATGATGAGAGGGTACTGTCATTGTTTAATGATTTTTTTTAAAAGTTATTTTCATTACATGATAAATGACATACTAAAGAAATAGTCAACATTTCAGTATGGTGATTCTTTTAGTTTACAAAAGGAATGTCAGACTTAAGTTAGCAGGGACTGGATGGATCAGAAAGTTGGCAAAGAGGCATGCAGCCTTACATCTTTTGGATACTGTCCCAAATGCAGCTCAGGTTAGCACTGTTAGTAAGAAAAGCTGTTACTATCTGAGGACTCCCAGGTGATCTATGAGATCACCCATCTCCACAGACAATTTTAGTGAACAGGAGCCCACACCCTAGAAAGCAATTCTATAATTGGTACAATTGATAGTCTTTACTGAGCGATAAAGGAGTAAATGAACCCAGGAGATCACATTCCCTCTGTATTCATATAGTGATTGCCTCTAAGAAAGGGTTGATGTATATTTTGTATGTGAAGTTGGAAGAATAGAGAAACTCTTATGAGTACTAAATAAAAAAAAATAAGAATTGTTAGTTTAATTAGATACCTCTTTATATTTAGTTTTATTTTGCTTAAATTAAAAAAAAATTAGATTTGAGAGTAATTTCTATATTTAAAATCAATTAGAGGTGATTGGGCAGGTGTAATTTGCAATATATTAGGGTTTATAAATTAAGCCTCTAAAACCAGACTGTAAAAAAGGGTCAATCACTGACTTTCAAAGCTGTAAATGTCACTCATGTGACAGATATGACCTCATTTTACCAGCATTGACAAATGTGCATACTTTTCATTACTAAACATTATGTAATGCCTCTTCAAGGATTTAAAATTACTAGAGATTTGGACACAGTAAGGATCATAATCTGTTGGTATCTTGCTTTGTGAGTGAGACTGACAAGGAAAGTGCATTGCTTAGCATGTTACACATACATACAAAAATATTACTTCACTGACCTCATTTGTCTTCATTAAGAAAGCACTAAAACCTCCACTACAAGCATTCTCTACCACATAGATTCATTGACTTTAAGATCAGAAAAGACCCTCACAATCATCCAGTGACTAGTCTGACCTGCACAACACAGGCCACTGGGCATATTTACCACTAACAGTCAAATAATTAAAAACAATGAATCACTAACAAAAATCCAGGCTTAGGTTTCCAGAGCACTGCAGACAACTTTGCCACTTATCTTCCATTCCCCTATTTAGAGGATCATAACCACCCTAGTACCAAAATCCCTCTCAACACTCAACATGGTGCAGATGAGGCAGAGAAGTAAAAACTGCCTGGATCAGTAGTTCCTAACCTTTTTCAGCCTGGGGACCCCTTTCTAACACACACACACACAAAATCATCTTTGTGGTCTCCCTGGCTGATTATATAATCTAGCTCATGCCACTCTGGCAGTGCTGCTGGGACAGCCAATGAGCAGCACTGCCACCACCATGGCCCACGCCACTGGGGAGCCAAGCCATAGTGGCTATGGCCCCTGCCCTTGGCCCGCCCAGGGAGCAGCTGCGGCCTCATCCCGTGCCAGGATCTGGCCACAGGCAGTGAGAGGCAGACCTGGCAGGATGCATTGGGGCTGTAGCTCGATTCTAGCCCTGGTAGGGAGATGCTCCGCGGACCCCCTGCAACGTGTCCCCGGACCTCCAGGGGTCCCCGGACCCCAGGTTGGGAACCACTGGCCTTGATACAAATACATTAAATATATAAAACTCAAACTGGGCCCTAGCTGCCAATTAAAATTGTATTCTCCATGTAGCAACATAAAAGACACCGAGGACATTAAGTTACACCAGTCAGCTAAAAAAATACAAGCCAAACTTGGAAATATTTTTTGTTAAAACAGTAGAATATTTTTCTTAGCTATTTGGCAAAGAATCTCAAACATTTACCAAGTATGCTTTGATTTCAATGTTTTGAGCCAGATCCAAATTTCATTCAAGCCAACAGGGAACTTTTAATTAACTTCAATCAGGCCTTTTATGATTTAAACATGTAAAACACTACAAACACCACACTGTAGCATATTGCCATAAATCAAGGGTTAAAGTAAGCCACAACGCAGTGGAACACCTTTCCAGGGCCTACTGTTTTTAGGGGCTCAGCATTCCGGGGCCCACCATTTAAAAATAGCAGGTCCTGGAATGGAATTCCAGCCAGCAAGGAGCTGGGAGATTTTAAATCTCTCTCCCTGAGCCAGCCCTCACTGAGCATGCTCAGTGAGAGCCAACTCAGGGCCAGAGCCTCAAGCTGGGGCTGAGCCGCTCAGCCCTGCGGCCAGGTAAGGGGACCCTAGGGGGGACAGGTGAGCCGGCCCAGCAGGGAAAGGGTGTGGGGGTTGGCCCAGGGCAGCGGGGGAAGAGGGGCAGCATGGCAGGGGGTTGGGGGACCAGCAGCCAGATGGGGTCCAAGGGCAGTAGCTGCGGTGGCTGGAAGGCATTTGGGGGGCAGAAGCTGGGATGCAGCAGGACAGCCCGGACATGCAGGAGGGGGCCCAACCAATTAGGAAGGTTACAGGGCCTGCCAAATTATACTTTAACCCCTGCCATAGATATATTTCACATGATTCCTGACCAATGTTCACTGTAAGCTGCACTGGCGCGCTGCAGCGCAGCCCACCGCAGCCGCCAGAGCACAGAAGGCTGCCGGCAGTGTGCTGCCGGCAGCCAGAGTCCCTCAATAGAGCTCCTGTGGAGCAGGGAGTTTTGAAAACTCCCGCCCAGAGAAGCTCTAACGGAGCATGCCCAGAAAATCTGGACATGCTCTGTAGAGCTTCTCTGTCCCAGGAGTTGGGGCTGGACTTAAGCGGCAGGGCCAGCCCTAAGGTAAGTTTGTGGGGGCTGCTGCCGGGAGCGGGGGGGCTGCGCAGCAGGCCCCGTGGGGAGGAGGCGGGGAGCGCAGCGAGCAACAGGCGTTGCTTAGCTGCCCTCTCCCCTTAGAGGGAACATTGTTCCTGACGTAGCTGTGATGGATGATCAAGAACCAGGAATGTGTCAAATGAAAACAAGTCTGCTTTTAGCTCCAACTCAGTGTCAATAATTTAGTGCAAGAAGAAAAGACAATACAATATCAAGAATATTCTGATATACCACCTCTTACACCTGAAAAAAAAAACCCTAGCCTCTCTTTTGCTATATTGCAGGATAGTGGTCAAGTTCATGAATGTTAGTCAAGCATCATATATACCATTAAATACCAAAAATTGTTATCAGAAAATACAAAACTATTGCTGAATGGAAGCAAGAGAACAACTGTTCCTATTGTCAAGAATCCTGAGTGTTTGCCAAGATGTAACTGATAGCTGCTGCCAGGAGGTTTCTCTTCTTACAACTTAGTGGTTTCATCTGGAAATGGCTGTCTGTTCTACTGCACAGTCAGCAGCTTTCAAATTCACTGTCCTAAAAAAGATAAGACTTTCTTTCCAACTAAAAAAATAGAGTATTTTAATATTGCTGGCCAATCATTGCAGTACTTGAGAAGTCAAACAGACTCTCATTCACAACATAATCATAAAACTCAACCATGCAAGACTTTTCTAGTTTCAGGGACAAACTCACAATAATACATCTATGGTGTTTTTTGGTTTTTTTTGGTTTTTTTTTTTTTTTAAGGCGCTAAATTGGACCAGATAGAGAAAGATAGCAGAACAGAACACCTTCCCTGAAAGTGCACTCCCATTCTGCAATGCCTGTGGTTTATAAGCACCAGACTGACAAAACTGTTTTAGCTCCTGAATTTCCAAAGGGATAGCCGTGTTAGTCTAGTCCAGTAAAAAAACAACAAGCAGTTGTGTGGCACTTTAAGACTAACAGATTTATTTTTTGCATGAGCTTTCGTGGGAGAAGATCCCACTTCCTCAGATGCTTCGAAGATGGGTGAACTTACAGAAAGGAATGAAACTAAATGCAAGGGGGTATAAAACATAGGATCAGGTCATAAAGTAACAGCAAATCAGAGCAGTTTACAGGCTCAAAGAATGGGAAGCCTGAAGTCAGTGGGATCTTCTCCCACGAAAGCTCATGCAAAAAATAAATTTGTTAGTCTTAAAGTGCCATGCAACTGCTTGTTGTTTTTTTAGCTCCTGAAACCCACAGGATTCTCTAATGAGCAATCTTATAGCGGCAATATCATTTTAGAAGAAGAAACTGCAACCTAGTGAAGCTGTCTCCTGCCAAGATCCCAGGAACACAGTGCTAAATCACATCTGTATTCTACACACAAGAAAGACTTCTATTATGATTCTCATAGCATCTTGCAAACCAGGTCCCAATTTTAGAACGATTTTAAAAAGGACATCCCTTTTTAGAAATAATTGTAAACCTAAAATATGAGGTTTTTTTGTTCTACAGCATCCACAGAAGTGTCAGGCACTTGAAATTATAAATAAGAAAAATACGGTCCCTAGGCTGAGAAGCTTACAATCTAACTGAAATTAACTGTAAATCTAGCAGGGATAAATACTAATGGAATTAAAACAATACCACAAAGCATTATTTGATGTCTACTATGGTTGGGGCATGAACCATGACCCTTTACATCTCTGAGTAATAAAGAAATTTGAATAATAAAATCAAGTTACCCAGGTCAGAATTATGCAACACATTACTGGTATATACATACAGTAAGATGCAAATGAGAAAAAAAAATGCAAGATTTTGACCCAGCAAGTCATATTTAAATTAAGAAAACTTCAATAATTTGTGATTTTAAGAGAGAGAGCTGAGAATTGGAAACAACTTGCTTTGAGGAGCATGTGCTAGAAGAACTGAAGGAGGAGGGGAAGCAGGGGGTGTTAAAAAACACACACCTACTATACTAAGTTGCCATGGAGATTAGAAGCCCTGTGGTGCTTTTCAAATACTGTTTGGTTAGGAACATGGGCACTGCTGCATACTCTGGAAGAAAATGTACTAAGAAACAAAAAGATCAATAAAGACATTTCTGCCTCATTATTCTTGGCTGATTGTGAGGAATGTTGGATTTGTTTCATTCTGGAATATTGCTGAGAACTTTGTTGTAGTTCATTTTAAAAAGCTGTAATTAGAAAGGCTTTAGAAAAGACTTCCCTTGTCCACTCATTTTAAAAACCCACAGATAAGAGACAAGATGCATAGAGAGCAGATTTGGGAAAAAAACAAAAACTCTTCTAATGAACTTTCCACCAATGATCTCAAAGCAGTGTGCTGATATGAAGAGATTGTGTGAAGGGGTTATCATACCCTCTTGTAATCAGGAAACTCATGTACAGCAAAAGGAATGACTTGCCCGAGATTTTCACACCATGGAATTGAACAAAGGATTCAAGTCTCTTGAACAAAACAAGGAGCAATGGTTTCAAGTTGCACCCAGGGAGGTTGAGGTTGGATATTAGGAAAAACTTTCTGACTAGGAGGATGGTGAAGCATTGGAATGGGTTACCTAGGGAGGTGGTGGAATCTCCATCTTTAGAGATATTTAAGGCTCAGTTAGACAAAACCCTGGCTGGAATGATTTAGTAAGAGTGGTCCTGCCTTTTTTTTTTTTTTTTTGCAGGGGATTGGACTACACAACTTCATGAGGTCCCTTCTAACCCTATGATTCTATGAATCCCAGTCCTGTGTCTTAATTAGCATACTGATGCATGCTGCAATGTGAAAGATTGTACCCCACATGTAATAAAGACAACAGAAAGCAACTGTGCATTGATATTTTATGTGAACAAGTAAAAGGATATAGTTACAAGAGAGAGTGAGAGACTCAGGTATAGCTGAAAAAGTTTTAAAAAGTTATGAAAATAGATCAAAGTCTTAAAACAAGAGATATAATTCAAGAGAGACAGTTCCAGGAATGTTTTCCACACAGATATGCACTTAGCACTCAATTAACTTGTGTTTAATTTTTTAGATCAAGGGAAAAAAGGAACAACTGGCCCCATATTTCCTCTTTTGCCCATACACTATCCATTTCTGTACAGAAGTCAGATGACAATGTCAATACAACTCCCTAACCTAGGGATTCTCAACCACTGAATTGGAACATATTACTGTGTCACCACCCAGTGGTAAGTGTGTCATGAAGAAATGGGGAAATGGCTGGATTTGGCCTGGGGGCGATGGGCTGGTGCATCCTGCAGGGTTGTGATATGCCACCAAGAGTGTTGCAACCCACAAAAGGTTGAGAACCACTGCCCTAGCCCACTTCACCCTCCTCCTCTTGCTTTCTTTTGTAAATCACTCAAGATATTTGTGCAGCACATGAACCCTGCCCAAAGCTTTGCAATTCATTGCAAGGACACAATGAATCTCCATACAGCAAACCAAACGCAGAGTCAGGAAGGGACACCAGACTACTTTCATTTTTAAATACAGCAAGATCAGCACTAACGGCCATCTTTATAACATGTCTCTCATTCAGCTACAGATGTGGCTTTTCAAAGGCAACATTACAAATAGCATGCTGTATGTTTCCATAGTTCAAGCATGGAAATGAGTCAGCTCTCCTGAGTTCTGTTCCCAAATGCCAGTCTTAAGATATGATCATGGGCAAGTCACAACATCTGTGCCTCTGTCTCCCCATCTGTAAATACAGATAATACTTACTGTGTGTGAAGCACATGGATGACGGGTGTTAGTTACGTGAATATAAAGTGTGAGTTTAGAAATAAAATACTATATCAGACAATGTTTCCTCTAATTACTTGTAGACTGTGTGCACAAACAATTTCTTTGTGAGCACCAATATTAGCACTATTGAATTTTTTTGTGAACACTTTATTTTGTGTTTGCAGGTTTCATGACCTGTGTGCACGCACATACGCACACAGCTTACAGAGAACAGTGATATCAAACAGATATTATGTGCCACATACAATTCCTAACGACTCATGTGTAGACATAAAATTACTAAATAAAACTGTTTTAGATATTTGCTCCTTTTGTACTTACTGGCGAAAAGCTGCCATTGTGTTTTCCAGGTTTTCTCCAGCACCTGTGAAAGCATCAAGAACAATTCTTTAAAAAGACATCTTTTAACTATACCAATGAACATAAATAATTAAATGGGTAAGAATATCAGCACTGCGAAAGAATGTGGTCTGGAAGAATGAGCCAGGAATCCTGAGTTCAGTTCCAGAGATGGGATTCTTGAATTCTAATCTTCACCGACATTGATTTATTACATTTTATGCAACCCACATCATGTCTTTGTTCCTCAGCTTTTGAATCTATAATATGGGGTTAATATGTATCATGGAAGTGCTGCAAGACTTAGTGTTAGTATAACATTTTGAACACGGAAAGAACTTCAGTGCGTAATGCAGGGATCTCAAACTCAAATCACCACAATGGCTGCATGAGGACTAGTACATTAGCCCAAGGGCTGCACCACTGAAACTTTCTCATACAACGGTATTGCAAATATTGATAACCAATAGTGTCATTGTGGACCACAAGAAATAACTTCAGGGGCCACAAGTTTGAGACCCCTGTCTTAATTAGTATTAAAATAGAGACCCAGACTTTCCTCAAAGGGCCATACTAGGAACGTGCTAGAGACCCACAGATAATTGACAAACTAGAACAGACTATTTACTGTACAGAGTACAAAATACAGAGGTGTAGTCTACATAGAGTCCTGCCTTGAGCCTGTACTTCTGTATTAAAAAAGCAACTGAAGGCCATTTTGTAGAACACTGGGACTGCATTTTACCTGTTCATTATATATCAAATTGCAAATAAGGTATTTAGAATACTACATACTTCAGACTATTTTCCAAATTGCATTGAAATGATGTCAACAGCACAGATTAAAGGAACCGGACACTTAATTATCTACAACAGCACAACTACCACAAAACAGGTCTGCTTCAGACAAGTGAACTTTGATATCGTCAAAAGATCTGATCTGACTCTCACTGTTAGTACTAAGAATAATTAATCCTGTATGACTATTTGACGAATTCTGCTGATTACATAAAACATTGCTAAACTTATTGAACATGCTAACATAAAGCCCAGCTGCAGGGTTTGAGGCTAACCTACAGCCTTTTCAAATGAGTTAAGTATGGGATGTGGAGAAGATAATTTCAGATTGCAGGCAGGAACGGTACAAACTGCTTCCTTTAGAAACTGAACATATCATTCCAAGAGATGGCAGACTAACAGCATAACACTCACTACTACTAGTGGAGAATTTTGTCAAATACTTTAATTCGCAAGAACAGGTTCCATGATACAGCAAAAGAACATACTAGAGGTTTATTGCAGCAACCAGAAAGATGCGTGTGTGTGTGTGGGCGGGGGTCTTCTAAGATTCTGAAAATGAAATCTGTGAAAGAAAGATTGACCTGACCATGATCTTGAAGCCCACTCTCCCTAAGCACACAGCCCAACAGTGTTCAAAATACTCTTCATAGCTTCTACTAGAGAAAGAAAGCTAAATTTTTAAGGTGTTCTACATCAGTGGTTCCCAACCAGCAAGTGTGCCACAGGTATCCCCAAGAACTGGAGGTAAAGGTCCCTCCCCGCTCAGCTGAACCACCTGGACTGTGCAGGAATGTGAAAAGGCACGGGTTAAAGTAAGGGGGAAGGCACCGGAACACAGTTCTGGGCCCCCGATTTTTAGGAAGGCAGCTTTCTGCCCCCCCCCCCCCAATAGAGGCAGGCACTGGAATGTGGAGTTCCAGGGGTTCCCCTAAAAATAGCACAAGCAGCCAGAACACAGAATTCTGGTGGCTCCACCTTAAACCCCACTCCAGGTAAGGGCTTTGGGGGGAGGAGGGCTGCTGGGGGTTGTGTGGGGCAGGTGTGTTTGCATGTAGCAGAGGTGAGTGGTAGTGGATGTGTAGCAGTGGGTGTGTAGTTGGGGTTGCACGGTGGCTGTTTGGTTGATGGTGTGTGTAGCTGGGGGCTGGGGTGGCTGTGGGGGGGTGTAGCTGGGGGCTGGAGGCCTAGTTCTGCCGCTGCAGTGATCAGAGGGTCCATCACAGGCAGCAGGGAGCTGGGGGAGGGGAGAATGGGACCCACTGGGGTAGGAGAGAGCAGCAGTGGGATGAGGATTTACCCTGGGTGGCAGGGAGCCACTGTGGAGAAGGGGGAAGTGGGTGCTGTGCCATGCTCCTCTGCCCTACCTTCCCACTCCCCAGATTCTCCCTCCCCCCAAAGCCACTCTTCTCCCTTCCTCTCTTCTCTCTTGCCACCCTTGTGCTGTTCCCCACATGGCTGCCCTTGTCCTCTTTCGCACCCCTGCCCTGCTCTGCTCCCCACACTCATTCCTGCCACTGCACACAACTCCTGGCCTCCCATGTTTTGCCAACCCTGCTCTGCTACCCCTACTACCCCACATAGCATCATTTCCAAAACACTGTGCCATGGTTCATGAATAATAAGTAATTTAAGTTATTTGAATATCCATGAGTTTGTTTTTTTTTTTAATGGTGGAGTGCCTCAAAAAATTTGAAGGTATCAAGGTGTGCCACAACAGAGAAAATCTTGGGAGCCACTGTTCTACATTGATACTGTACAGCAAGACATAAAGAAACAAACAAGGAGTCCTGTGGCACTTACATTTATCGCATGAGCTTTCATGGGAGCAAATCCCAAGATGATCTGTAAAGCATCTGACCAAGTGGAATTTTCTCCCATGAAAGCTCATGCAATAAATATATTTGTTAGCCTTTAAGTGCCACAGGACTCCTTGTTCGTTTGTGTTGCTGAACTAGACTAACACAGCTGCCCCTTTGGATCTTATAAAAGCAAAAGAACATAGCTTCAGAATGAGAAGCCAGGACGTATTTATTTTTGTGAACAACTTTCAGCAACGAATCCATTTCAGGTTCAGAAGGGAGGGTGGTCCATGTGACACACACTGGTGAAGTGGCATATGCCGTGTAAAGCTTTGAAAACTCCTTGGCTAAATGATACGTTAGACCAGTTTAAAACATTGTGTCTTATCTCAGCTGTGTGACACATTCCAACTTCTGCAATACTGGAGATGAGCTAAAAATATTTTAAGTTTTAAAAAAGGACCTGATCATTTTTATGACATTATTTATTTGGTAAAAACAGCATGTTTAGGACTCTACAAAACAGGAAGATTACATTCCTGATCTAAAATGACAGAAAAATGAAGGTTACTCACCTTGTGCAGTAGCCAAGGTTCTTTGAGATGCATGTCCACAACATGCTCCACTTTGGGTGTCTGGTCACACCCCACACCACAGTCCGGATGTTTTTCTCCCTTAGCAGAGCTCCAATGGGGGGAGGGGGGCGCCAGCTGCGGCCACAGCATTTTCACGCCACTACTGACATGAGCGCCCCCCCCCCGCCCATTCCTCAGTTCCCTTTCAACCGAAAAGACCCAGGACAGCTGGATCTTCAAAGGAGAGGGGAGGAGGGTGGGTAGTGGACCATGTAGGGGACATGCATCTCGAAGAGCCTTGGCTACTGCACAAGGTGAGTAACCTTCATTTCTTCATCAAGCAGTGTCCCTGACTGCTCCACTTTGGGTGACTTTGTAACAGTTTTTCGTAGAGGAGGTGGGACTTCTGGAGGCCTCTGGATGGACTGATTTTAACGCTGCAATGCTCACTGCTGAATCCATTTGATATCATCACTCTATGGCATAATGCTTTACAAATGTATCTGATGATGCCCAAGTAGCTGCTTGACAAATGTCCTGAATGGGGACATTGCTCAAGAATGCTGCTGATATAGCTATGAATCTAGTTGACTGCGCACAAATTGTCTCTGGTAGATCCTTCCCTACCACACTGTACGCTGTTTGGATGCAAATGGAAATCCATTTGGGTAATCTTTGTTTGGAGATGGACTCCCCTCGTGAGTGCTCTATGGTCGAAACAAAAAGTTTGAGAGTCTTTCTGAATGGTTTCGTCCTAAGTAGGATACTAGCACTCTCCTAACATCTAATGTGTGCAGCGCTGCCTGTTGCGGGTTATCATGTGGCTTGGGAAAAAAGCATGGAAAGTGAATGATCTGGTTTAGGTGAAAGTCCAACATAACCTTCGAAAGAAATGTGGGGTGTGGCTTTAGTGAAACTTTGTCCTTATGAAAGGCCGTGTAAGGCAGATCGGCCATGAGTGCTGCCAGCTCATCCATTCTTCTGGCCGAGGTGATGGCCACTAAAAAGGCTACCTTCATGGACATGTGTAACAAAAGTCATGGTGAGGGGTTCAAAAGGTGGTCTAGTTAGGGCTCTTAAGACAAGTGACAGGTCCCATATTGGGACCGGGGGCCTGTTATGGGGATACATGTTTTGAATTCCCGTCATGAAGCGTC
Organism: Podocnemis expansa; assembly: GCA_007922195.1. Classification (NCBI taxonomy): domain Eukaryota; kingdom Metazoa; phylum Chordata; order Testudines; family Podocnemididae; genus Podocnemis; species Podocnemis expansa. The sequence goes on from ML681971.1 coordinate 26,454,113, forward strand.
TATCTATGGAATGAGCAAACAGCGAAGAGTTTTGTAATGGTTCGTGAAATGTGGATAATGTGGCAAGGTGAACTTTGGCGTGGTGTTGGAAACTCCTGTGTCTTTTAGGTTAATCAGATATTGGAGGACCACCGGGATAGATGCAGTCACGGGGTCAGTGGCATTCTGGTGGCACCATATGGAGAAGTGATGCCACTTCTGAAGGTAGGTGATTCTTGTTGCTGGTTTCCTGCTGTTCAATAGTACCAGTTTGACTGGATCTGAACACTGATCCTCTATATGATTGAACCATCTAGGTTCCAGGCTGTGAGATAGAGTTTGTCCAGCTGCGTGTGGAATGTTTGTCCATTGTTCTGTGACAGCAGGTCTGGTAGTAGAGGAAGATCCATCAGTGGTGAGACAGACATGTCTAAGAGGTAAGGGAGCCACGTCTGTCTGGGCCAGAACGGGGCTATCATTATGACCCTTGCTCTGTCCTGCTGGATCTTCCAAATTGTTTTGTCCATTAAGAGTAGAGGGGGAAACGCATAGGTCAGCGTTGTGCCCCAATCAGTGAGAAATGCGTCTCCCCTGGAGTGTGGGCCTATCCTGCCCCTTGAACAGTACTGGGGACACTTTTAGTTTCTTTGTCTGGTGAAAAGCTCGAGTGTGGGGAAACCCCATTTTGTGAAAACCTTGTTGATGACCTCTGTCTTTATCTCCCACTTGTGGGTGTCCATGAACTTTCTGCTTAAGACGTCTGCAGTTACATTGTCCTTTCCTGGTATGTATGTGGCCAAGATGTGACCATTGTGCGCAATGCACCATTCCCAAAGCGTCATTGCTTCCAGGCATAGTGCATGGGATTGGGCTCCTCGTTGATGGTTTATGAGGAACACTGATGCTATGTTGTTTGTACGGAGCTTGACTGTCTTCCCTGATATTAACGGAAGAAAGACAAGACAAGCTAGATGAACCACTCTGAGTTCCAATGTGTGTGTTTATGTGCAAGTGTGTCTCGGGTGGGGACCACCTTGCTTGAGTGGTGGCCTGGTATAGATGGGCTCCCCATCCTAGCATTGAGGCGTCTGTGGTCATGAAAACCGTTGGTCTTTTGTCTGTAAATGGTATGCCCTGAAGGAGGTTCTCTCATTTTGTCCACCAGGACAGGGTATCCTTGACCATTTTCGGGACTGTCAATATCCAGTGTAAACGAGGGCATCATCTTCCCCTGAAAGCGCCCAAGAATCATGACTGTAGAGGCCGCATGTGGAGCCTTGCTTGTTGAACTGGGTAAGTTGTAGCAGCCATGTGACCCAATAGCTGCATGCATGTTCTGACTGAAACTGTTGGGGAGATCTGGATAACTTGTGCCATGTTCCTGACGGCCTCATCTCTCTCCTGTGGAAGGTAAGCTCTTGCGCTCATAGAGTTGATATGTGCCCCTATGAAGTTTCTCTCTTGCAATGGGGATAGAGATGATTTCCTGTAATTTATTGTGAGGACCAGCTCTAAGAATAGGGATTCCATGCTCCTTAGTGCCAATAGTGTGTTCTGGTATGAAGGTGCTCATATCAGGAAATCGTCCAGGTAAGGGAAGATCATTATACCGTTTCTGCACAGCTGGGCAGCCGCTACTGCTATCACCTTTGAAAACACTCTGGGTGCTGTACAGAGGCCAAAAGCTAGTACTGTATACTGGTAATGCTTGTGTATGAATTGGAAGCTTAGGTATCTTCTGTGCACCAGGTCTACTGGCACATGGAAGTAAGCATCCTTCAAGTCGATGGATGCCAACCAGTCCCCTTGTTTGAGAGCAGGAAGTATTGTTGCCAGTTATATCATTTTGAATTTCGTGGTAAGTACAAATTTGTTGAGACCATGAAGATCTAGACTAGGTCTCCAACCCCCCGCCTTCTTTTGTGTAAGAAAGTAACAGGAATAGAAACCTGTGCCCTTGTACTGTCTTGGTACCTGTTCGATGGCCCCCAATTGGATAAAATTGTCTGTCTCCTGTTGAAGGAGCTGTACGTGAGCGGGGTCCCTGAAAAGGGACGGGGAGGGGGGTTGATGAGTGGGTTTTGCTCGAAAAGAGATGACATAACCCTTGCTGATCACTTCTAAAACCCACTTGTCTGAGGTTATGATCTTCCATTGATGTAGGAAGGGAAGGAGGCGCTACTGGAAAAACCCAGATGTTTTGGGAGTAATACCCTGCTTTGTTGAGGGGTGGTCGGCCGAACCCTCGACTGTTCGTTTGTGCAGCCGATGGTGACTGGTTACTTTGTCTGCACCTGTGTTGTTGGTGTTGCCTGGCTCTGAAGGACTCATATCTTCTAGTAGGTTGGGCTTGGTTGGATTTGCTTCTGTTGGACTGGTAACGTTGGTATTTCTTATTTAATGCTGGAGTGAAAATGCCTAATGTGCACAGAGTTGCTCTGGACTCCTTGAGCGTGTGCATGACCTCATCAGTCTTTTTGCTGAAAAGTTTATCCCTTTCAAAAGGTAAATCCTCTATGGTGTTTTGCATTTGCTTAGGGAGTCCTGCTGTGAGGAGCGAGGAAGAGCATCGCATGACCACTGCTGTGCCGATGATATGAGGTGCAGCATCTGCAGAGTCAAGGGACGCCTAGAGAGCCGTCCTAGCTGCCAGTTGTCCCTCTTTTATTAATGCACTGAAATGTTATTTCTTGTCTTGTGAAATAAAGCTGACAAAATCCAAGAGTCTTGTGTAGTTGTCAAAGTCATAATTAGACAGGATCGCCATATAATTTGCCACTCTGAGCTGGAAGGTGGCAGATGTGTAAATTTTTCTGCCTGGGAGGTCAAGTTTTTTCCCCTCCTTATCAGATGGTGTTGATTTTGAGCATCCCTGCTTTGATTTATGATTTGCAGCTTCAATAACCAGAAAATTCGGTTGTGGGTGGGTAAATAGGAATTCATTACCCCCTGGGGAAATGAAATATCTTTTCTCTGTCTTTTTAGTTGTGGGCACTGCTGAAGCAGGGTTTTTCCAGATGACATTAGCAGGGTCCAGGATACCCTCATCCATGGGTAATGCTACCTTTCCTGAAGCTGTGGATTGTAAAATCCTGTATAGTTTGTGTTGGGAAGGTATAGCATCCTGCATAGGAATGCCAATGCTGTCTGCAGTTCTTTTGAAGAGGTCCTGGAATTGTCTGCTCTCTTCTGTTCTTGACTGGTGGTTTTCTGCCCCTGGAACTGCCGGTTGTCCAGTGAATTGTGAGGTTAATGATGCCTGAGGGTGGTGTATGCCAGTGTTTTGCTCTAATTGCATACCTATGGGTGGTATGGTCTGTTGAAAGTTCATAGGCAGCTGAGGTCTCACTGCAAACCACTGCATCTGTCCATACTGTGGCCAACCTGACCAACCCATCCATTGTATGGGAAGAGGCCATGTGTTCGGGTTCCAAGCAAATGGCATGTTGTGAACCTGGTGTGGCATGGGCTGATTGGAAGTCGGATTTTCTGGTGGGATGTCTGACTGTATGGAGACTGAAGTCACCCCTGAAGAGATGGATTGAGAAGAACATGCACTTGGTGAGGAATCAACACCAAAAAGAGGTGAGAAAGGCAAGGAACTGTGAGGGGAGATGTCTTTTAGCTCAAAGTGACACGCCTTGCACTGTTGTTTCCTAGGGGCTGAAGGAACAGCCTTGTCAATAGAGTTAGTCGAAAGTTGCTGCACTGGTAAAGACTGCTGCAGCATTTGACTGTGGAGAGGGAGTGCTCCCTGCGGTGCCGGTCCCAGGGAAAAGAAGTTCGGCACAGGAGGGTTTAAAGGGATTGTTGCCGTTCCCAGAGCGGGAGGGTTGAAAGCCATCAGGGCCACTTCCAGCGTGAGGGGCATGAACGGTGCCAAGTTTTATTGGCGGCACAGCTGTCAGAGCCGTTAGCAGTGCCGAGCTGGTGTTAAACTGAATAGCCAGTGCCTTTGCACTCTGCGTCTGAATCTGCCTGGACTCGTTTGTTGAGTCAGAATCGCAGCTTCCCTTGTTAGGGTCATTTGTACCCAAGGATCCTGAAGCTCCTAGGGTACTGGCTGAGTCTTTATTAGACTTCGGTTTCTTGTGTATGAGGGGAGAGGGAGCCAAGGAATGTCTCTTCTGCTGAGCTCCTGAAAGTGCTGGAGAGCGCCACGGTTCTGATGCTGGTGTCAGCAATCCCTCTATTAGGAGGAGTTTTAATTTCCCCTCTTTCTTTTCATGATCTAGATTTAAGTTTTTTGCAGTTTGGGCATTTCTGAGGGATGTGCCCCTCGCCCAAACACTTGATACACTCATTGTGAGTGTCAGAAGCTGGCAGGGGGTCGGTGCAGAGTGGGCAATGCTTGAAGCCAGCGGGGGGGTTTGTTGCCTTTTTTTTTTTTTTTTTTTTTTTTTTTTTTTAGGTCTGAGGCAAAGTCGAAAAGTGGCGGAGCTGAGAAGAATCCATTTGTGGTCGGCAGCGGTTGAGTAAGAACTGAGTGAACGGGTTGGGGAGGGGGCGTGTCAGTAGTGGCGCAAAAACGCCGCAGCCGGCATGTGCACCCCCCCCCCCATTGGAGCTCTGCTAAGGGAGAAAAATATCCGGACCGTGGTATGGGGTGCAACCAGACACCCAAAGTGGAGCAGTTGGGGACACTGTTTGATGAAGAACAGTTACTACATGCTCTGAATGACCAGAGAAAAATTATTACAGAATTATGGCAGATTTAATTCTAGTTGCCAAAAATTCATATTTGATGCAAAGTTGGAATTAGAAGCCTACATCTTTAAATTTAGAATAAAGAATAAACTGATTGGATACTTCCTGATGCAATTTGAGTAAAGTAAATAGAAGTCTAATTAGCATCAGAAAAGATTTCTGCAAAGATAGAGAGGCCTGCCTGGGGATGGTGAAAGGACATTAATTTCGACTGGGATGAGGACAGATAGATAAATTTTATTCTGAGCCAGGAGTAAGCTAAAAAGAGATTTGCAAGATTAAGACAACACTTTCTTAATACTGAACAAGTTTTTGAAATTGTATGGAATATTATCCTGTTTTAATCCAGGGTCACATTGCATACTCTACTAAAAAGACTGGAAAAATATAAAAGCTACAGTATCTGGAAGCAATCTCTGCTGGAGAAAGCACGTATGCATATATCCACTGGCACCTCAGCTGTGACAAATGGGGGCAACCTGATAAAGAATATGTTAATATAAATTCATAATGAGGTCTATAAGGTTGTAAAGGTTTAACAAAATATGTGATTTTATTCTCATTTGGTTAAACATGTGGTTTGTGAAAACACGTATCAATTTAAAACATGGTTAATGTAAGTTTAGCTTTCACTGGTAAATGTACAGGTAGAAGCAAGGCCGGTCCACCTATGGGGCAAGAGACATTTAGTGGCTCCAGGTGACAGTTGCTATGGGCAGGTCTAAGAAGCAGGCGCTGCACTCCTGCTCCGCCCTTTCCCTGAGCCATGAACTGCACACTGGTTTAGGGGCTGGACTCCACTCTGTCACCCTTCCTCTCAGTTGGACCACTCCACCCCAGAGAGGAAGAGCTGGCTCGGGAGGGGCAGGGGAGGGGAGCTCCACCTCTCAACTGCCCCCCCCCCCGCCAGCTGTTCCCCAGTCTGAGGGCGGGGTTTTTGTGTTAGGATGGCTGGACTTCACAACAAAGAGAAAATCCCTCTATGACACACACTTTGCTTTCCTACAGAAGAAAAAAAATACCAAACTGTATAAACTACTATACACCACTATGGAAAACAAGAGTGACACCTACAACCTAGCCAGCAACATTGTTAATCTCTCAAGCTACACACTTACTCCAGCAGAGGAATCTGTGCTATTTTGGGGACTTTCCCTCTGCTCCACAACTGCCACACGTAAGATAAAATTCTGCGGTGACCTAGAGGCCTACTTTCGCCATCTAAGACTCAAAGAATATTTCCATAACACCACAGATCAATGCACTGACATACTGATACCTTCCTCCAAACACTACAAGAAGAAAGGCTGAAATCATGGACAAACAACATCCTTTACATCATAACCTCAGCCCTGCAGAATGCAATGCCATCCACAGCCTCAGAAGCAACTCTGACTTTATCATTAAGGAGGCTGACAAAGGAGATGCAGTTGTCATGAATAAATTAGATTATGACCGGAAGGCTTATAAACAACTCTCCAACACAACCTTCTACAGACCACTTTCCTCTGACCCCACTGAGGAATACCAAAAGGAATTACGACACCTACTCAAGAAACTCCCTGAGACAGCACAGGAATATATAAAGACAGAAACACCACCAGAACCATGGCCAAGGATGTTCTATCTACTACCTAAAATCCATAAAGGAAACCCTGGATGCCCCATCATCTCAGGCATTGTCACTTTTACTGCTGGCCTATCTGGCTATGTGGACTCCCTCCTCCGACCCTATGTTATCAACATCCCTAGCTATCTTCGAGATACCATGGACTTCCTGAGGAAAATACAGTCCATTGGTGTTTTCTGGAAGTTCTCCATTCTAGCCACTATGGATGTAGAAGCTCTTTACATCAACATCCCACACAAGGATGGGTTAACAAGCTATTAGAAGAACCATCCCAGATGATGCCACAGCACAGCTTGTGACTGAACTTTGTTTTCACCCACAACCACTTCAGATTTGAGGATCATTTATATCTCCAAATCAGTGGCACTGCTATGGGCACTGCTATGTGCCACTGCTATGTGCATGGTCCCACAATATGCCAACATCTTTAGGAAATGTTGTTCTAAGTCGCCCATAAAGTCTCATCCCAAAACACCTCTTCTTTACCTACACTACATTGATGACATCATCATCTGGACACATGGCAGGGATGCTCTTGAAGATTTTTCACAGAGATTTCAACAATTTCTACTCCACAAACAAATTGAGCCTGGAACACTCCACATAGGAGATCCACTTTCTCGACACTACAGTACAAAGCAGGAATAGACACATCAACGCCACCCTGTACCGAAAACCTACTGATCAGTATAGTTACCTACATCCTTCGAGCTTCCATCCTAAACACACCATACGATCCATTGTCTACAGCCAAGCCCTAAGATATAACCGCATCTGCTCTGATCCCTCAGACAGAGACAGACATCTTGAGGATCTCTATCAAGCATTCTTGAAACTACAGTACCCACCTGGGGAAGTAAGAAAACAAACTGACAGAGCTAGACGGGCTCCCCAAAGTCATCTACTACAGGAGAGGCGCAAGAAAGAAAACAACAGAACACCACTAGTCACCACATACAACCCTCAAGTCAGACCTTTGCAACAGACAATTAAGGACCTACAGCCTATTCTAAAAGATGATCTCCCTCTCTCTCAAGCCTTGGGAGACAGATCTTTCGTTGCTTACAGACAGCTGCCCAGTCTTAAAAAGATACTTACTAGCAACTACAGATCTAACAACAGAAACATTGAAGCAGGCACACACCCCTGCAACAAACCATGCTGCCAAGTCTGCCCACTTATCTGCACAATAGATACCATCATAGGTCCTAATCAAGCCTGCTACTCCATCAAAGGCTCATTTACCTGCTCATCTACTAATGTGATCTATGCCATCATGTGCCAGAAATGCCCCAACACCTTATACATTGGACAAACAGGATGATCGCTGTGCAAAAGAATAAATGAACACAGAGCTGATATCAGAAATCACAAAACAAAGAAACCAGTTGCTGAGCACTTCCATCTTTCTAATCACTTGATAAATGATTTGTTAACAACCGTCATCAGAGATGTGGCTGGGACATCAAGACTTCAAAGAGAAACAGCTGAACTCAAATTAATATGCAGGCTAAATTCTGTGAAAGCAAGACTTAATTGAGACTACGGGTTCTTTTCCCATTACAAAAGGTAATTTGACTTCAGGTTTCCCATGGTTTGAACCTAACAACTGCTCTGATTTGCTGTTACTGTATGACCTGATCCTATGTTTTACACCCCCTTGCATTTATTTTCATTCCATTCTGTAAGTTCACCCATCTTGGAAGCATCTGACAAAGTGGGATTTTCTCCCACGAAAGCTCATGCGAAAAATAAATTCTGTTAGTCTTAAAGTGCCACACGACTCCTTGGGTTTTTTTTAGCCATGCTAAGGCTGGGGGAATGTTTAGATCTCCACACACACCCCCCCACCATGCCACTCAGGTGCATGCTCAGGCAGCCGCATGGCCGCGCACACAGAAAGCAAGGTGGCAGCTCTAGGGAGTGGCAGCCCCTGACCAGGTAAGGGGGGAAACTAACCCTGTGGGGTGGGGAGGATCAGGGATGGGGAGTCAGCGCCTGGCAGGGAAATGGTGCAGTGGGTAGATCAGAGGGAAAGGCCCAGTGGGGGGTTGGGGGGAGCCAGCAGGTAGGGAAGAACTCAAGTTTGGGAACCAGCGCCCAGGGGAGATGGTGCCTGCTGGGCTAGCAAAGGGAGCAGCTGAGGGGCAGCAGCTTCCCCAGGACATGAAATTAGGGGAGTTACGGGGAATGTTGAGGTGCTCACCAAATTGATATAACACTGTTACTTGCTGACAATTCAAGGGGTGTTGGGAAATTCAGGGGAGGTATGGGGGTGCTAACTAAACTGGTATAACACTGTTACTAGCTTACAACTGGAGAGGGTTGGGAAATTCAGGGCAGCGTAAGGGGGTTATGTTTGGGAAATCCCTGTTTGGGAGGAGATGGTGCCTGACTGGTGGGCAAGTTCAGGGGAGAGTCGGTGACTCATCTGGGACCCAGTGGCTGGGTTAGTTTACGGAAGGGATCACGGTCTCTGGGGAGCTGGCGGCCAGGCCATGGGCAGATAAAGTTCCTATTTGGTGTCCCACTGTGTCTGTGCCCCTTCATTTGTAGGTTGGAACAGAAACTAAGTCCCCTGGGTCCCAGTGCAGTGATCTAGCCACTAGACCAGGGGTGTCAAAACTTACGGAACTCAAGAGCCACACAAGTCGATTATTAAACCTTTAAGAGCTGCACAGAGGCATATAACCACATATTTTTACCTACTCCAAAATTACTAAGCTTAAAATTCATTGCGCGCTTTAATTTTATCGTAAAAATGGGGCAAATATTGATCCACTGATGTCAGATTCTAATACTTATTTAAGATTACTATGAAATTAGGCCTATACAGTAAAAATTTAGCTGTTGCTGGATGTAGAACACTACAGAGATGTGGCAAGTTTTTTTTTTTTTTTTTTAAATCTGGGCCCTAACTTGTCAGTGCAGCAGGTAAAAGCTCTCTGAGATGCTGATCTTTAAGTATTGCACAATCTTTTGAATTTCATTGTGGAATATGATGCTTCACAGCAGTAAGTTGACCCATAGATTGAAAGTAATCTATGTTCAGTTTTATACTTTTCTCCTTTGTATTTTCATTTCTTAGTATTCCACATCCTATTTAGGAGTTGTAAAACATGATTTTATTTTAACAACGAGTATGCTGCATTAGGGCCTATGAGAAAATCTAAATATACTATGGCTTCTCTGACCATGTCACGCTTCTCTCCCCCACCCCCCATTGCCGCTTCTCTGCCGTCTTTTGCCATACTGCTGCTTCTCTGCTCTCCCCAACCATGCCACACTTCTGCCTCCCACCCCATCCGGGCACCTACCATTCTCCCAGTTCGCTGCCAATATTTCTGCCAGTAAACTTGTTCACTAAAATACTCATGGATAGTGAAGACAAAAGGTCTGAGGACTCAGACACAATTTTAAAATGAGAGTAAGGGAAAATACTCCTCTCATCTTAATCCTGTGAAGAGATGCACACAGGGACACCTTTTCAACTGCTCAGAATCACAACAGACCAATGAGAATTTATGGGGACAGAAAGTGCAAGATCAGAGCCTGTTTTAGTAAGTACTTGGAGTCCATGCACAGAAGATACTATGGAAAAAATCCCATTGAGTTTACTCAGTTTGGGGTCAGGCTCTGTATAAATTCTAAATATCGATATCTGGTTTTTATAATACAAAGTAAAATCTTTATTGGTGAGAGATTTTTTTCAGAAAGTTTGACACAATTTTCCATCCTCAGCCCTTCACATCAATTACTCTCTTGTCTAATGGGCTCAGAGACCCATAGACTCATTCATGTAGACTGCACTGAAATATAAATTGATTTTGATTATACAACAAAAAAGAATTAATATATGTTGAATGCTACTTAATCAGTAGAAGTATAGTGCTTCTATTGAACTTTGCAGTGAATGTAAATTGTCTTGGTAATTGACTTAGTTATATTAATTAAAATTGTCTTACAAAATAAACGTGCTAGCAGTTCCTTCTGCAAACAGATGACATACTGATGTCTCAGGCACACTTGTTCAATGGACGTAAGGAATATTTTTTCTAAAGCCAGTTTTCAGTAGTGGTGGTCTATCTTAAGTCTAAAATCATTTTGCATGCTGAAAATGAACCATGATCCATAATACTTGTAATATTCTTTAAATAGAGGGTTCTTTTTAATAGCCTTTTGACAGTAGTCAGTGGTTTTGGATTTAACACGTGTCAATTTTCAGTCATCTCTGATGATTCTTATTTAGTTCTCAAAATAGAAATACAAGAGAAATAATTTTGCATTATATTAGAATATCTGGAAAAGCCAGGTGATTTTTAAAAAAGAAAATTAATTTAGAATTGCTTTTAAGGTTTAAATTGCTAATTATCATCACTTATCTGTAGTTCATTGTAGACTTGTTCTTGACCAATTTATGTTGCCAGTATTAAAAATATTTACCCAGAAAACAATATCAAAAAAGAAAAGTATTTAAAAATCATGCACTGATGTAATTAAAGACTGTATCATAATGTACACAGACAAGGAGGGCAGAATTAATATTGTGTGGGTAAACTGTAGAATCTGGTAGTTACTGAATCTGAGTGCTTGTCTTTCCACCTAACTGAGGAGGTTGCCTTTCCCTGTAGGCTCTCACAATGCTGCCCCTCCCCCCCCGGCTCTTCCCAGGCTGCTTTTTCCCTGTCCGCTCTCCCAGGGCTGCCTCTCCCCTGGCTCTGACCAATCTGCTTTTTCCTGCCACTCTTATAATGCTGCTCTTCTGCTGCTGGCTCTCACCAAGCTGCCACCTCTCTGCAAATTTCTCACCCATCTCCCGCCACATTGCCCTTCCCTCCTGCGGTCTCCCGGGAGCCACAATTTTTCTTTAAAGAGCCACATGCAGCTCACGAGCCACAGTTTGGCCACACCTGCAGTAGACCATGCTACCTTATAAAATTGATGGGGACCTTGGGGGGGACGGGGGACGGGACGACACCACATCCCATTCTGGCCACTCCCCTGAAGCCCAGGGCAGGACAGTCTATTCCCAGGGTTTCAGCAAACCAATTTTAATTTTCATCACTTTTTAAACTCCTACACCCATGTCTCATGGTGCACATCTCAGTCATCTCTCCTGAATTTAAATTTTCCCCAAGAAAGAGCTAGTACAGAGTGCAGAAAGAATCATGTAGTACTTGTTGCATATCATCAGTCCTAGTGGCCCAGAATTTGTTTCTCCCTTTGGTGGAATGCAGCCATCTCTGGGGAGGTGAAAGCTATTTAACAACAATGTTTAGTACAGCTTACTGGGCATAGGAGGGAAATTTAGCTTTATCTGCCAGTCCCAACAACACGGGAATGTCTGGAGGGAAGCAGCAAAGAGTTGTTAACTGAGGTGTATCACAAGAGACAATGGGATTGTCTCTGCCCAGAAAGGGGGGATGGGAAGTGTTTTACCTTTTATTTCCTTGTGGTCATTTGTGACTTGTTTATATTGTTTCTCTCTCATGAATGCCACTGTGAAAGGCCGCTCCCCAGATCTGGTCCGGTGTGCCACTGTGAACCCCCACCCCACCCCCAATTCCCAGTCCTGAATCCTGATTCACCTCCCTTTGCCAAGCGACCACTCACTCCAGAGCCAGGCCACGCTAGGTTCTTGTGTGTAATCAGTCCCAAGCAGTGGGTGTATTCCCTCTGGCTATTCAGGTGATGGTCCCCCCAGCAAGCACCCCTGGCCCCAGTTATTCACCAGGAGCCACTGTCTGCAGAGATTGGGAACCACTCCCAACCACCATACACTCAAGTCCTTCCATTTAACAAGGAAATGAATTGTGTCCAGCCTTCTCCTCTCACACCCTCTAAAGATCACACAGCTTTAGATAAAAGAACTAATTTATTGATCAGATTATAATTCTAATTGAGAATATGGCCAATTTTGGCAGAATAAATGCAGGGAAGTGTAAATCTTGGGTAAGTGTATGAAAGTGTGACCTGTTCCCATGACTTATGTTCCCTGCATTTATTTCCTCTCATTCTGTAAATTCCCCCATCTTCAAAGTGTCTGGCGAAGTGGGATTTTCTCCCACAAAAGCAGCAGTTCCCAACTTTTTTTTTTTAAACGGCTGGGGACCCCTTTTTGTCCAAAAAGAACCTTGGGGCCCCCTGGCTGCATTGAAGTGGAAAGGCAGCAGTGCCGTGGGCCAAACATGGCCCACATGGGCATAATCTGGCCTGCACTGCCAGAGAGCCAAGCTGCCACAGCCATGGCCCTCTCCTCCCGCCTCTGCCAGGGAGGATAGTGGCCCCATGCCCCTGCCCCTGCCCCTGCCAGCAGAGCTGTAAATACAAATTTTAGCCCTTGGGGCAAGCAGCCCAAAATGCGCCCTCTCCCAACCCCTTCCCAAAGCCTCCTCTGCCCTGCTTCTGGCTCCCCCAGCCTCCACCGCCCACCACCATCCACTCAGACATCTACTACAGTTTCTTCTGCCCACTCCAAGCCCGAGTCACCCCTTGCAGCCCCTACCAATTCCATTCCCACAGTCACCCACACTAGCCTCTGCCACCCACTTCCCTCTGCCCAGACATCCATCCCAGCCTCCCCCACCAAGCCTATTACCTGCATGTACAGCTATACCAACCTCCCACGCCCATCCACCTGAGCCTTCCCAAACCCCCCACTCCAATACCATTAAAAACTCCAACTTCAGCCTCTCCCACCCCAACCTCCCCTTTTGCCCCATTACTGCAGAAACACGAACCCCAGCTTCTCCACACACCCCAATCCCCCAGACACCCATCACAGCTTTCCCCAGCCACCCCATGCCCCCAAAACACCCATTCTAGCCTCCCCATTCACCCCATTCATCCACTCCAAGGACTTACATCAAGATGAAATGATACAACAATTTGCAGTTGTTAAAGCCCAAAAAGTTACCCTTTGAAGCTGAAATTTTACTCAGTATGTACAAGATAAATGTTACTTGTTAATTAAATTTAAAGTCATAGTATTACTTTTTATTTTTGTATTTAGATTAAAGGAATGAATTGATCTTACTATTTGCATTTTAGTTTGCAAATACAATTTGAAAAATCTTTTTAAGCTTATGTGAATGAGATTAGGGGGGGCGAGGGGCACAAAAGCAAAATTTGGCTTAAGGCACCACAACCCCTTGAGCCGGCCCAGGGTACAAGTTAAATTGAAATAGTTTTAAACTGATGCAAGATTTGAAAAAAGTTGCATGACACCTTTTTAAGTCAACTGGTGTAGCCTGTGTTTTAACAAGGCCCCACTCACTTCCCATTAGTTCACAGAATTAATTCTACAGAGCACTGGCTGTGGGACTGCCAGACTGACAGGCTGAAAGGAAATTGTACTAAGTTTGGACTGACAGAACACAGGCAATTGATGGCCTTCTACAGATACAAACTGATTATCTTCTGATTTCACATCTTAGCTATCTGTCCGTCTAAGTCTCTTTTAATAAAGTAAAAGCAACAAGAGTCCTGTGGCACTCTAAAGACTAACAAATTTCTTTGAGCATAAACTTTCATGGGCTCCAACCCACTTCGTCTTGCATCTGACAAAGGGGGTTGGAGCCCACAAAGGCTTATGCCCAAAGAAATGTATTAGTCTTTAAGGTGCCACAGGGCTCTCATTGTTTTTGGTGTGCACAGGCTAACATGGCTACCCTTCAAAATTTGAATAAAATGAGCACCTGCCTTCATAGAATCATATGGTTGCAGGGTTGTAAGGGACTTAAGAACCCATCAAGTTCACCATTTGGCACCGTAGCAGGGTAAAATAAATCTAGACCACCTCAACCAATTTGCCTAACCAGTTCTAAAAACCTTGACACTGGAATTCTATAACTTTTCTTGGAAGTCTACTTTAGAGTGTAACTAACAGTTTCTTCCAACACCTCACCTAAATTGCCCTTGCTGAAGGTAAAGCCTATTATGTCTTGTCCTACCCTCAGCAGTCCTGGAGAACAATTGTCACAGTCCTCTATATAACAGCCCTTCAGATATTTGAAGGCTGTTCTCAAGCTCCTCATCAGTCTTCTTTTCTCAGAGACTAACATGCCTTTTTTTTTTTTTTTTTTGACTTCCCTCACAGGTCATGTTTTCTAAGCCTTTTACATCACTGTGGATCAGAAATTTTACACCTTATTTTGTTCTGATATTCACACAGAGCTGTGAATGAAATTCAGCCTTGGAAGAGAGGTAACATAAGGGTATTTGGAGTCTAAGGCCTTCCCTATTTTCAAAGTCCACCTATTTAACTTAAATGAATGATTTAAAACTCTCTTATTAAAACTACAGCAAGACTGTGTTTTGAACCATTTAATTTGATCTAAATATGGCTTATATCTATGTAGCTTAACACAATTCCTCAAAAGAGTGAAGCTATACAGGGCCTTAGTGTTCAGGACAAGAACCTTGAACTTTCTTCAACTTTCACTCTTACTACAGCCAACCATTCATTCCAGGAACACAGCCCATAGATCCAAAATGCAAACCGAATGCAAAGGCAAAAAAAATCAAATTAATCTTCACTAGCAGCATCCTGACATCTCTAGACAGGAAGTCAAATGAGGCTTTAAATTACTGGTACAAGAAGCCACACAGCACAGATAATGAGGAGATAAATATGCTGGCAGAAGACAATCATGCATGTGGTGCTTTTAGGGAGCAGAAAGAATAATTTAAAGAACAGCCAGTGCAGAAAGATGATTGAAGATTCCAAAGATATTGGAGTCAGCACAGAACCTGACAGCCAAAGAAGGTATCTGAGTGAGAACTGGAGCTTACTGTCAAGCCTGCTGCCAAACCAGATTCCTAGAATAGTGGTTTCTACCAAGTGATGTCAGCACGAGCAAAGAAATGTATGAGCAAAGAAAATATTACAGCAGTTTAAATGGGATGACATGAAAGCACTGGCAACAAACAAAACCAGCAAGAAAAACAGGAGCTGTACCCTGGCAACATAACTAAACTGACAAGCGATTTTCCACAGCAGAAAAAGGAGTCAGATATCAGTTGAGTATGATTCTTCCTAGAGTTTCAAGCTTGGGAGAAGGGTACACAGCAAAGCTATGACAGACAGAAAATTAAAACTTATCTAGATCCCCTTGGTATTATCTTTATATTTGAATTCTGTTTTAAGACATTTATAGTTCAAATTTTACAAGGTTAGCAAGCAGGACAAAGATAATCAGAGGCCAAAATAAAGGACATGTACAAGAACTTAACAGAAGAAAGATTTAAAAATGTGTGCATCTCCAAAGTGTAAGAATGACATTTTAAGACCATGCTGATGGGTCATATTGCCCAGCGGGAGCAAGTACAATTTAATAAGAAATTCCTGTGACACATCTAGGACACACACAGTTCTTAAGTGCTCTGCCCCAGTAGTTCTCAGAAAACCTAAGTTTTATCACTCACAATAATCCTGACAAAGATCATTATTTAAAACAAACAAAAACTACCACTTATCTCTGCCAGGCCAAATGGAGATATTTACCTTGAAAAAAAAATTGTCCTAAGTTATTTCAACCAAAGGATTCATCTCACTCATTAACTAATATGGGTAGTTGTTCAAGTACTCATTTTATCATTGGTTCTCAAAACCACATAAGAAGTTAAAGATTAAGGGTAAAGGTCACAGTTCAGAACTCAAAAACATTAAAAATTTACCTGATGTACTTTCATTTTCCTCATCAGCTCAACTACTCCCACCTGTCCTTCCAAGCCTATTTTCTCTTGTGCCTAAACATCCAACTTCAGCAATACAAAGGGTACAGTTAATGGCTGAACCAAAGCTTTGAGTTTGCAAAAAAAACCTGAGAAAGTAAATGCCGACTAATTAGACCTTCTCTGTAGAATTACCACGCATCATTTGTATTCCCTGGAAACGTCTGTTGAAATGTTTTGCAAGAGGAATACTAGTTCTGCAACACAGTTTCCATGAACTAACTTGTAACTGAGGAATTAACTGATGTATTATCTTCCTTTCTAGGAAATGCAAAAGCTGGGTGTAGTACATATGTTCTGACATATTACTTGTCTAGGTACCTCTGTATAGTGAGGTATTTGTTGCATACTTGGTATGCCACCCAAAATGCAAAGACCCACCTCTCTGAAATACTTGGCACTGAGCCAAAGCGACCAATTCTAGAGATCTACATTTCACACTCTCTTTCTGAGATCATCATTGTAGGGCAAAAGAAGGCCACACAAACAGCCAGAGGATGAAGGTAGTTAAAATGACAGAATTCTATAAAAACATATATAAAATAAGAAAGCTCCCCCTCTCCCAATTTCATACACATAATAGTCTTGGTACAAATCTCCAAGAGCTATCAGAAAATACAGTTCATTATCAATTAAAAACATACAAATAGGATGCCTATTCCCAATGCTTTCAAAAGAGGCTGCAACTCAATTTGCATAGCTTGCATTGTTAGGCACAGAACTCTAACACAGACTTTAAGGGCTCAGTTACTTATCTTTCAGATTTATCATTTTAAAACATAGATAAAAGGAAGATTACCTAGAAATAATGGACAAATACATATATGCATGTGCTGTAAACTGAGATAGATGAAAACTTCCCTACCTGAAGCCAAGGCTGTGGTGTTTTTTGAAGAGTTAGTTGGGTCAGCTCTCTCAGTGCAGAGAAATTCAGACAAGAGACATCTTAATATCTGAAAAGGAGTCTTGTGGCACTTAAAGACTAAAATTTATTTAGTGCATGAGCTTTCAAATCTGTTAGTCTTTAACTGTCACAGGACTCCTTGTTTCTTTTACTGAACTAGACTAACAAGCTGCCCCTTGGGAACTTAACATCTGAAATTCAGAGATAACACAGTAAGGTCCTGACAATATATCCAAACCAGTAGGCTAAAGAAGATTTACCATATTTATCAAAATGCTGTACTTTTACATCCAGTTCACTTCTCACAGTATCAGTCTCAGGATGAACTAAAAGCTGCTGCTGTATTTGAGCTTTGTGATACTGCCCCATCCGTACTACACAGCACTTACACTGTCCTTCCCTCAGGTAAAGATTTTCATTCTGCCTAACAGGCCTAAGACAAATCACCTGTCAAAGATGCTGATTGATGCAGATATCTAGGAGGTAAATCAATAGGCTGGTTACTTATTTACACCTGCTATGTTTTCCATGGTCTGGAAAGTAGCTTGAAAAATGTAGATTTTGTCCAAATTTTGGCAAAAGGTCCCATGATTTCAAGAAGACCCAGAAGCCTGATTCCCAACGCCAGCTCCCCCCAAAAGTCAGATCGTGGATCCCAGTGCGGTCTGGGATGGAAACCGCAAACCACTGACCCCTGTGGGATGGATTGCTCTAACACCCCCCTGAATTTCCAAGACCCCCCCACGTGTCAGCTAGTAACAGTGTTGTGCCAATTTAGTGTGCACCCCAACACCCCCCTCTAATTTCAAGTCCTAGGGAGAACACCGCGCGGGACCCCAGGAGAAACCCGCTGGGGGGCGGAGGTCCGGGCCGACCCCGACCCAAGGCGAGCAGAAGGGATGAAAGTGGGGTGCGGGGCAAGGCGGAGCCAGCGTGAACAGCGGTAGCTGGCGGCCCTGCCCAGCCCGGCCCGGGCACCTCCACCGACAGGGCGGCCGCGTCGCTGAGCGGGCGGCTGACCCCTGCCGGCTCCCGTAGGCACAGAGAACGGGCCAGACCAGGGCTCGCGGCGCTTGATTCGCCCCCCCGCGTAAGGTGACCCCAGGCACCGGCGGTTGGGGGGGGGGGAAAACGGCCCGTTCGCGATCCCCAGCCCCGCGCCTCACCGCCGCGGTGGGAGATGTGCCGGCAGCGGAAGCGCTGCCGCTTGGGCCGATGGAGCAGCCCCGGGCACTTGAGCAGCAGCGCCGAAGTGAGGAGGTAGCCGCCCAGCGTGGAGAGCAGGCACAGGATAACCGCCATCGCGCCCGCTCCCTCCCGGCCAGCCGGCCGGCCTGCGCTGGGGGCGGGGCAGGGACGCCGCTCGCCTCCGGAAAGCCCCGCCCCGCGCAGCCGCAGACACACGCTCCGGGAACGGACGGCGCAGCCGCAGAGGCGAAGGCAGCGGGCGCTCACTCAGCCCCGCCCACTTTGGGATGGGCGGGGAATGGCCGCCCCGCCGCTAACCACGCGCCGGGGAGCCGCTTAGAGTGAAAAGGGGCTGGGCGGAACCTGGTCCCCCCTTTCCGCCCCAGGACTCGCCTCCCCGCAACAGCCTGCAAGACTGAACAGTAATTGCTTTGAGTTGCTGTTACAGTATGACCTGCTCCTATGCCTTAAACTTCCCTACATTTATCTCCTTCCCCGTCTGTAAGTTCCCCTATCTTCAAAGCATTTCACAAAGTGGGATTTTTCACCCACAAAAGCTCATGCAATAAATAAATTTGTTAATTTTTAAAGGTGGCACCGGACTCCTCGTTTGTTTTGCTGAACTAGACTAAGACAGCTAGCCCCTTGGAACTTAATCATTTTGACTCAGTGGATCAGATTAAATCAGAAAGATTACCCCCCATTCCTAGAAGCAACCTGGGTTTTGGCCATTTAATAAAGCAGCAATAGGCCTATCCTTCATATACTAATCATTTATGAATTTATCAGTAGTGGCAAAGTCTGGATAAAGTTAGTCCACAGCAACAACATAATCTGCACCATTTTATTTTTGATAGACTCTTTCCACTCTACTTTTTTCCCCCCCCACATGAAACTGATTACCTTTCTTTAAAGGTATGATCAGTGATAGCATATACACAATCTGAATACAAAATCTGAGTCTGAAAACCAAGTCATTCATCTCAAAATTACTTGGGCTGGAAGAGCCTTCTAGGGGGGCAGCTCCTCTAATCCTCTGTAGCTGCATTATGCTCCACAGTGCTTTTCATATACAATATTTGTACTTGCATTTTACAAATGTCAAAAGCTGTTTCAGTTTCCAGCTGTTTTCCTCCCCCCCCAGTAACAGTCTAAACATCCTTTCTGTTTCTCTAGGAAAATTCTTTCCTCTCACTGATATTTCTCTATTCAATTGTCTCAAGAATCAGTTGCAACCTGGCTCCTGCTTGCATCTTCTACTCCATTTCCTCAGCTTCCGTGCACTAACTCACACAGCACAGCTCCAAGACAGAGAGGTGGTATCTGCCTCAGGTAGTTCAGAAAAATGAGGCAGATGCTTTAGTAAATTACTTAACATGACAAAGAAATAAGTGGAAGGGAAAAGAATCCACTTCTCACCATTCCAGTTCTGTGCTTTAATCTCCACAGGAATACAAACCAGGAGAAAGTCTAAACTTTCAATATGTCCCATCACTTTTTTTTTTTCCTTTATAATTTTTAAATTTGTTTAAGAATGGGTTTCCATTTTCAGTGTTTGGTCTTCTATTGTTAAGCACACAAAACCTTGACTCAAGAGTAGCAGTGGGCTTTGTATAGCTACTGCTAGGGCACTGGATAGATAATTTTCAAAAACACTATGTGGTTGTTTGACCACAAACATATAGATAAAAAAGCAATTTAAAAGAAAGTCTGAATTTAATGAACATAGTTCCAAATCCAAAAATGATATCTATAATTACATTTTAGGAACTCAAACACAAAGTTTGTTACCGTCATGGTCAGAAATCCAGATTTTTGATTTAAAAAGCCAGGTTAAAATATGCAGAAAATGGTTCTCTTCTGTGTCCGAATGACAAGTAAAATGCTTGATTCCAACCTGGGGTAAATTTAATACAAGTTCCTAAATATGCAATGAGGGACATGCTGCTGACTCATCCAAACGTGTATGCGTGTCTGAGCCTGTGTCCACAGATAAAACAGTTTCCTTTAATTTCCTACATCTGAAAACTGAATAAGAAAGAAGAGAAAGTTCCCATGTTCCCTTCTCCACTCTGATATCTTTATCCTCAGTCTGGATCCTATTCATTTTACATGAAGTGCTTTCTCTGTATCAAGCAGTGATTACTATTTAAATACTAATAGTAAGGAATCAAAACCCATCATTTGAATTGAGAAAAGTCACCATAAACCAAGACCAATGTACCAGAAGAATTATTATTGAGTAATGGCTTTTAGTATTCCTCGGACAACCTTATAACTCATTAATTGCTGGTTTTCTTTTGGAGGAAAACAGGGTCCACGTTCTGTCACATAAGCATAAGGGAATCGCAGTACCCACAGTCCATCAGGCGGGAGAGTTATTTCCTGTTTCTCAGGGTAAAATATAGGGCAAGGTGGAGGCCCTGGTTGAACCTGAAAGAAACCAACAAAATAGGAAATACGTTAAGTGCTTCAAAAGATAAAATTAACTATTAAAATAAAACCATCTCATATAATAGACCAATGTGGATTTAAGTCTCTACTACAATGAGGTTTGAATCTACTTTATCACATTTCTAGAAGACAGTAATTAAATACTGTTCTTGCCAGAAAAGAAATATGCTTCAAACCACAGTATGATCAAGATACTGAATATAGACAGCAGATCTGGCATTATATCAACAAGGTTCTAAGACTACAAAAAACAACCCACAACTTTACATTATTTATGGATCCTGTTACATCTCTGTACTACAGACAAGATTAAACTCTTTCAACTGTGGATCTCAAGTTGTTCTATTGCCTTGGATTTTTCAGAACTGTAGCACAATTAAAGAGCACTTAAAACAACACTTGGTATCAACTATACTAGAAGGCTGAGTTATGGCTTAACCACAACAACAACTGATGTGTTATAATTGTTTCCTTCACCAAGTTAGATTTTCACAAGGTGAAAAAGAGCCTTACAAATCACATCACTTACCTGCAAAATATCACTAGCTAATTCAGCATTTTCCCTTTCATTTCATCCATTTCTATACCCAAAGTGATGTTTTGCAATATGACATATGACCTTGCAAGTCTGAAAGGTTAGACCACAAAATTGTATCTTAACCACTAAAATTAAGTTACTGGTGTCACTTCACTGCTTTACGTATGTCACCAGTCATCACTCCTCCTCCTTCAGCTTGCAAAACAAAGAATTTAGCACGTGGAGCTTTTTAAGGTCGTCTCTACAACAGGTTTTGTTTGCTCTGTAGGAATATAAAACTGAAAGGAACCTCCTGAGTCAGCAAATCTAGTTCCTTGCTATCACAGGCAACCCAATCCTAAAACTGAGTTAGCAAATTTGTCAGGCTCCATCTTCAAATTAAGTAGGTTGTTTGCCCCCACTTCTTTTATAGGAAGGCTGCACTAGAATCTCACTCCTCTGATTGGAGAGCTTCTAAATTTCCAACCTACAACTCAAATAGCTCTTTCTCCGTCTATGATGTTTACTCCTGAATGTATTTATAGATAGCAATCATACTTCCTCAGCCTTCACTTTACATGGCTAATCAAGACTATGAGAGTCTCTTCAGTAAGACAAGCTCTACATTCCACAGATCATTTAAGTAACCCTTTTCTGTTCCAGTTTGAATTAAAAACTTTCTTGAACACAGGTATTTGAATTATTCCAGGGCACTTTTTATGTGAGTGAATTTCTCCTTGCCAACACTTGATATACAACATGCCGTGCGCTAGTTGAATTTTGGTGATGCTGTATTACATATTAGGTAGCAACATATGAACATTTCTGCTGTATTTTACAAAGTGCTATATGAAATGGTAGGATTATTCCATGACAGAATGCTATAGGTAAGCACATGATTCTGTCACAGATACCATAGATTCCATGATTTCCAGAACAACTTCTGGGGCAGGGTTGGAGCAACTGTTGGGCCCAAAGCTGCTGCTCAACAGCTGACCAGTGGCCAGTCCTGGAGCACTGGCTTGGGTAGGGTAAACCCCGTTGGCTCTAGAGCAACTGCAAGCCCTGGCAGCTGTTTGTCTCCTCTCCTCCAGGGTATATTTAGTAAAAGTCAAGAACAGGTTGCAGGCTTCCATAAGCTTCTGTTTCCTCCCCATGACCTGTTCCTTTTACAGGAAATAGCCATGACAGAATTCTGACTTTAAGTACATGTTGTTCATAACTCATTGCTTAAAAAAAAATAAAGGATGTAAGTGGGCACATATCAATCTGAAATATCAATTTCTGTTTCCCAGCATCCAGAAACAGATTGAAGTGACATCTTTTTCACTCCAACAGATAGATTCTCCTTTTCCCCAGAATTCAGAGAAGCCTTGAAGATAAAAATCCATCTTAGTCATGAATCACGCTTTTTCTCTGAAGACATTTTAATGTTTAATTCTTATGTTTTCATTCCTCAGTAGTTATTTAAAAAAAAAATTATTCTGGTGCATCTTCTATAACACACTTATTTCACTGTCTTTTCAATCTACTGGAACCCTATTATGCCATCTGTAGTAATCTGAATTAAGAAGAAAAATTGTGTGACTTTTTAACATGTCACCCCAGCAGCCTTGGAGACTGAAGACATGTTTGTTTACAGAAGATGTACAGCATTTGAAACAACACAATGAGCTTCCCCACACCACCACTGTACGCAAAACATATCTGTGGGGACTCTCCCCGAAGAATGAGAAGAGACTTGCTTCTACAGCCCACTCAGTCCTTGGCTAAACATATCAAGAAGCATGCCCAATGTGGTGATGGTTTATAGGATGTCTGTCTGCTGAGACTTACTGAACTATAGCTGGCGTACGTGAAATAGGTTTGGTGACAGTCCAACAGTAACCGCTGGCCAGTACCAATTTGGATTGATTAAAAACCATTATTTAAAGCCTAGGTCAGGTTGGAAGGAACTTCCTGGATCATCTTCCCAATCTCCCATGCAATGAAGATGTCTACCTTATTTTTGTGTCTGTCTCGCAATGAGGGGGTTTTTTTGTTAAACTTTTTAGGTACATTTTACTGTTCCTACAGTCACATACAGAGAACTAGATTCTATTTTTAATTTCTTACCTGCGGTGTCAGTATTATCTGCAGTGGAGCATCTGGCACCACAATAAAGAGTCTGATAAACTGGGCATAATATGGTTTAAGTCCTCGCCCTTGAGTTGATGATAGGATGTATAAGGGCATATCAGAATTAAGGGCTTTTATAGCTGATTCCTTTGGCCCACCTCCCATCACCTTCATGACTTTATCCGGCCCTGAACACATGAATCTCCGACCACGTGCATCTTCATATTCAAATCCAACAAAGGCTCGAGCTATGTCATCTCTCCGCCTTCCTCTTCCCATTACAACCGCATTTCGTTTCCCAGGAACAGCTTTATTAGGAGCAGGCCAGGAATTAGTGTCTAGATCTCCCTCATCTTCAGCTCTTGTCCTGATGACAATGTCCCAAGGCATTAAGTAGTTTGTTCCTGGGATGAAGCCCTGTTGGTCTAAGCCTGCGTGGAAGTTATATGCTTTAGCAGGACCAAGTTTGACCAGTGACCAGCTAGAGAATTTGGGAAGGAGGCCCTTAGGGCAATTAGAATGAAGCATGCCAGGGAGATACTCAACAGTGGATGCCTGGCGATCAACCAAGCTTGGCCTCTTCTCACTTTTAGACTCTGTGGCTTGCCCGTGAGTTTCTGCATTGTCTCCTCCACCTTGAGGATCCGCGGGATAGGTACCCAGGCTATCCGTTGACTGACCCAGACTAAGGGCTAAGCTCAAGCTAGTGCTCTCTCCCTGGGTTTGAGGTTCTTTTTCTTTAATTTTCTCAATTTCTCCTTCTGCAGGGGCAGGTGAGGACTCATTCTTTGCCGGTGCTGGATCAGGTGTACTCGGCTGAAATACTGGGAAGTTGATGTGTTCCAGCTTCCCACAGCATTTCTCTTCCAGTAGCTGTGAAAGATGGAACAGAGTTAATTTGCCATTTCTTTCAATTTCACATAGCTCAGGATCACAAAACTAACAATACAGTTTAATAGGCTAAGCTCTAGTATTGACAAGTCAATGCAACCTAGTCCCAAACAAATTTTCAGGGGCTCTCTTTTGTGAGGGACCCAGAGCATTTCTGAATAAACTTGGTATTGTGCACATAACTGCTATGCTCAGGCCTGGTCCACACACTGCTTTTTTGTTTACTAGTGTAACTGTTTTGGTTAGGGATTTAATTTTCTACACCAATAGTTAAAAATTAGTAACCTCTAGTGAGGATGCTGTTCTGTCCATATAAAGGCACCTTATACCTTCCCTTATCAGCTACACCAACACACTCTTGTTACATCTTCCCTTATAAACTACAGCTTGTATACACATTACAAAGGGGTAGCCATGTTAGTCTAGATCAGCAAAATAAGCAAGGAGTCCTGTGGCACTTAGACTAACAAATTTATTTATCACATGAAATTTCATGAGAGAAAATCCCACTTTGTCAGAAGCTTTTTAGAGAGGTTCCCCCATCTAAAAAGCATTGGACAAAGCAGGACTTCCTCTCATGAAATCTCATGTGATAAATAAATTTGTTAGTCTAAGTGCCACAGGACTCCTTGCTTACCTTGGATACAGTTATTGCAGAACCCCTGGTTGGAAGGTATCAAGTAGTACTGCTCTATTATCCTAGTATAACCTAGGTATTACACATCTGTGATTGGATAAAAGCTCAAACTTTGCTGCTTTTGTGGAAAATCAACAGGTTGCTCACCAAGCTGTTCGGGTGGCTTGGATCCAATCCTGCAAGTTACTGAGAGTACTGAACTGTTGAGGCATAGGAAGTAAAAGTTGCTTGGATCTTACAGGAGTAAAATAAGTAATATTTAAACAACAAACCTCTCTTCTGTCTGTCCTCTCATTGTTCTTCTCCC
Organism: Podocnemis expansa; assembly: GCA_007922195.1. NCBI lineage: Eukaryota > Metazoa > Chordata > Testudines > Podocnemididae > Podocnemis > Podocnemis expansa. The sequence continues at coordinate 26,479,180 of ML681971.1, forward strand.
ACACCACCTTTTTCACTTAATTCTCTCCTTGTAAGCAGTCAGACTCCCCTCCTCGTTCAAATCCCTCTTTAAAATGCAGTCATGCAAAGATTTTTTTTTAAAAAGGCTTTGCAGTACCCCCATGCCAGGTGTGACTTTTAATGGAACACCATGTTAGTGGTGTCTGAACTATTTTACCCACTGCAGACCTAGACTCAGATTTAAGGTAGAAGGGACTTTTATGATCACCTAGTCTTATCTCCTGCGTAACACAGGCCACGGAACTTCACCCAGCAAGTCTTGCATCAAGCTTGTAACTTCCATTAAAGATAACTCAGTCAGATTTCAAGTGACGGAGGATCCACCACACCTCCAGGCAAATCACTACAACAGTTAGTTTCCCTTGCTATTAAAAATGTTCGCATTTTCTAGTCTGAATTTGTCTGCCTTCAGCTTCCAATCACTTTTTTCTTCTCTCCCCCTCAGATATTTCATGACTAACGTCAAGTTGCCTCAACTTTCTCTTTGGAAACGTCAGGATAAAGTTGTGCCTTGTTTGTAAAGCACAAGGATAGCTGTGACTTACTATAAAATAATCTTTCCTTATGTAACAAAAATGGCAAGCTAATGGTTACCTGATAGAAGTCATAATTGGCTGCTTTGATATCAAACGGATCATCTCGGGGTGCTTGTTTCCTTCCACAGTTACAGGCACCAGTAGAGCGAGCACGGCTGTTGTGATATAACACTGGAGGATTTCTATCTGGCTCTGGCTTTTCTCCTGGAAAAGTAACAGGATTACTTCATGTTTGCTTCCTCCTACCTGGAGAGCCGCTTTGTAGTTCAACTATCTTCATCCCACATCTGCGATGATTCCCTCATACTTTTCCTTCATTCCCCAAGTTCCCTTCTAAGAATGACAATTTATCATGAAATTTTCTCCTTCCTTGTGTTTGTTATATGCCAGTTACAAAGACCCTGTGTACCCACTTTCCTGCCAATTGCTTTGTTGTTCAGGATTTTCCCCTCTATTCTGCACTAGTGAGGCCACATCTGGAATACTGTGTCCAGTTTTGGGCTCCCCACTACAAAAAGGACATGGACAAATTAGAGAGAGTCCAGAGGAGGGCAACCAAAATGATCAAAGGGCTGGAGCACAAGCCCTATGAAGAAAGACTGAAGGAACTAGGCTTATTTAGCCTGCAGAAGAGAAGACTGAGGGGGGATTTGATAGCAACCTTCAACTACTTGAAGGGTTGCTCCAAGGAGGAGGGAGCTCGACTGTTCTCGGTAGTAACAGAGGGCAGAACGAGAAGCAATGGTTTCAAGTTACAGCTGGGGCGGTCCAGGCTGGATATTAGGAAAAACTTCCTTACTAGGCGAGTGGTGAAGCATTGGAATAAGCTGCCTAGGGAGGTGGTGGAATCTCCATCTCTGGAGGTGTTCAAGTCCCAGCTGGACAAAACACTGACTGGGATGATCTAATGGGAGTGGTCCTGCTTTTTTTGGCAGGGGGTTGGACTAGATGACCTCATGGGGTCCCTTCCAACCCTATGGTTCTATGATTCTATGTGGAGTTGCCATGTAAAGCTTTATGATTATGTGAAATTGTACCTCAAATCAAGTTGAGCTCAAGAGTCTGGCTTGGGGATGAGGGTTGTAAGGTCCCCACTGGGAGGGTGGGAGTGGGGAATCCAACAAACATGTCTGGGTAGAAAGAAGATGGTCCCTGAAGGACAAGAGAAAGTGGGGCACAGACTGCTGGGGATAGACTGAACCCCCTCCCTAGATACAAAAGAGATCAGGAATAAGATAGGACTACTTAAGCCTTTAGGTAAGGCATATGTAGGTATTGATCTTTTCTTGTTTTGAAACCATTTTCCCCCCTGGTTATGCCTTCTTCTTATTGCTGAGATAAAACAATACTTTGTTTTGAAGAGGTAATTTTGGGTCACTTTGTTAACCCCAGGTGCTGAACTCAGCCAAGCCTGGAGAGTAATCATGGGACACAAGGATGCTGTAAACTGGCATGAAGATCTGAGAGTGCAAGAACTGTGTTAGTCTTCTTGGCAAGACTAAAGCATGAGGGAACACAACTAGAGGTGCAGTGAGTTCTCAACCATGACACTTTACCAGGTCTTGCTCGAAAGGGCAAATGTTTTTTTCTGGCAAAGATGCACACTGGTACACACACATACCTTGAGCAGCAGGACTACGTATACTGACCTTTAAAAAAGGCTTCCTAGAGAGAGGTGAAAACATCCTTCTTAAATATGCTTCCTGCTACAAAGGATGTACGTCCAGTTAGCCTGGCAAGAACATGGCTAATAATGGGCCCAATGCTGTCCCCTTATTCACATCAAGTAGCAATTAGTAGGTTTTTATTTTTTAAAAACTAAGTTGCATATGGGGAATGGATGGCACAAATAACTAATAATAGGAAGTGAAGCCTTTAACTTCTTTATAACTGGTTCTAACCTGTTACAACCATCTGATTTCTGTTTTCAGTCCTTCATGAAGTGAACTTGGTGGTTCCATCCCTCATACCCAATAGCATGACAACTGGTAATCTGTACACACAGCAAGAACTGAACAGGCCATGGAAACACAACTATTTTCAATTCTTGGGAGTGGTTATTCCCAATCAGGATTAGGCACACCATGAGGGCAAAATAGGGGAAGGACTGTAACACAGCTTTTCCTATAACTAACCCATCAATAAATAGGAGAAATGGAATCGCATCTACATTCATCAATCTTTCACCTTGCATAACCATTAAAAGATGGTCTAGTTTTATAGTCTATAATCCATTATACTTAATAGTATTTCTTTTATGATAAAGCCAGTTTTAAAATATGATGTTCAGTCAGATATGAAAACATTTCATGGCTTAAAACATGTAAACTGAAAAAGGATATAAACACAGAGCAGCTTAGTTACCTGGTTTTGGGAGTAAGTGAAATTTATGGACGCAGTGCTGATCTGTTAAACTTCTCTCCTCACACAGCTGATGCCCATTGCTCCAGAACTTGTAACAGTCTTCATGAAGTTGCATAGCATACTTGTGAAAGGCTGGTCCCCGGGCATGTTGGCTGTACACACGCAAGGCCTGTGCCAACTGATTCTTATGAACTGTCATGGTATAGTTATGGGGCAAGTTGGACTGGTAGGCACTATGGGCCATGGGGAGAGCTTTTTGGCAACGGTTTTCAGAAAACTTAGTGTCTATATCTAGATACCCTTCCAAAACTTTGATGCTGCCCATAATTTTGGAGGTCAGTTCCCCAGTCAGGGAAGCTGGGTCATCATCTTTCCCTTCAATGGCCACTTCATATAATTTCTGAGCTGCAGCAACCCACTTTTGGTAAGTGGGAAGCTCAAAGTGGGAAGGCTGAGGGTTTCTCCCCACACTGTCATCAAAGCCTTTCTTGCTTAGCACCAGCTCCACGTGCTGCCATAGGAACTCCTTGAGAGTGCAGTCCACCAGCTGCCCAGAAGAGCTAGAGCTGCTACTGCTACTCTCAACATGGAAGGATAGCTGCTGCCTGCCATGCCTCATCATCTGGTATCTCCTAGGCCCTGCCAAAGTGGGTGCCAGCAAGGAATCTGTCTCTTTCATAGTGCAATTGCTCCTGAGCTGCTCCAGCAGCATGGCCACTGGATCCTCTCCATCTTGGGCCCCACCAGCCACGATGTAGACAAAGGCTTGGTTAGCAGGCACAGTGAAAAGGCAGTTGATGCTCTGGTTGGTGAGCACTCGACTCTTACGGAAGATCCGGTAGATCTGGTCCTCCAGGGCATGCTGCAGCCTCCTCTTCGGGGAATGTTTCTTTGGCGGGGGCTTTTCCAGCTGGCTGCAGAGGTCCTGCCCCCTGCCCGGTAAGGGGTCCACCTTCAGGGCCCCATTAAGTTGGAAGAGGAAGAGAAGGCGGGGCGGGCAGGGCCTGCAGTTGAGCTTCCACTCCTTGCCCACCGGGCAGTCCTTGATGGCAGCTTTGAGAGAGGGTAGCACCTTCTGCCTCAGCCCGTCCAAGGCCCTGAAGACACGGTCGTAGGTGATGTCGAAGGAGCAGGTGGGGTGCACCAGCAGCAGGATGTGGCAGACAGAGAAGAGATAGAGGAGGCTCAGGCAGTGCAGCTTCTCCTGGTGCTTCCAGAACTCGTGGGCCTCGGCGTGGGGCAGGGGGGCGGGGCTGCCTGGGGGGTGGCCGAGCCCCGGGACCCGGGCGTCCCCGGCGCCGAGGTCCCGGCAGGCCTGCAGCAGCTGTGGGGTGTCGCAGATGGAGGTGAGCACCAGGTACAAGACCTTGCTCTCCTGGCTGTAATAGGCCTGCAGCAGGTTGTAGTCCTGGGCCTCGGGCTCCCCGCCAGCCCGGGGCTCGGCTCTGCCCGGCCCCTCGCTCTCCCGCTGGAAGAGGGGGAAGACCTGCCTGTCGCACACGGTGCTCACCAGCGCCGCCTTCTCGGAGCTCAGCTGCAGGGCCGTCTTGCCGAAGATGCCCACCACGCACACCTCCTCCTCGCCGGGCGCCGGGGCGCCCTTCCCGCCGCCGCCGCCGCCGCCAGCCTCCTCCGCCGCGCCCGACAGCAGCTCCCGCAAACTCACCGGCACCGTCATCCCGCCGCCCCGCGCCGCTCCCAGCTCCGGGCCACTGAGCGTGCGCCAAGCTACGGCATGCGCAGCACGTCGGAACGCCTGGCGTTATTAATGCGCACGCTCAGAGCACCAGGCGACGCCAAGCCCGAACCAGCTGCCCTTACTTCGCCCTCAGCCTGGTGTGGGTGAATGAGAGAAGAGAGGGAAAGGAGGGATGGAGAGGTTCAGGGTGGGAACAGATGGATTGAACTCGTGCCCAAATAAAACACTAGCACCACGAGGAGACAGCCTAGTCCCCGACACTTGTGTCCAGCAACTCGTTTCCAAATCACCCACACCCTAACCCAGCAGAAATGTCCCTGGGGATCCCAACTTCCAAAACCCATCTGCCAAACTGCAAGGCTTCCAGGCTGCAACAAGGTGACCTTTCTAGGTTATGGAACAGCACACAGGGCTGATGGATCTGTCTATGGCAATTAGCAGAAGCCAGATCAGGTAGTATACTAGTGAAGGAATTTCCATTGCTTCCAGCTCATTCTCCCTTGAAACTTTGCATATTCAAGTAAATGGAAATAAACACTAACCTGTCAACATTAGTCTTTGGTTTTATATATATAAAAAGAACGATCAAGGCTGTTTGAGTGGCTTAATTTTAAGTTAAAATTGTTGCAGCTGTTTTGGAAACAGTATACAGAAGTTGGAAGCTACTGAGGTTTGCATAGTTAACAGACTAGGAAATATGCCATCTAAACATGTAATAACTATAATAAGACTAGATATTAGCAGTAGGGGTTTAAGGTGGCTTATGGAACCACATGTTGTTTAGGAACCATACACATTCATTCTCCATTCTTATAATGCCATTTAGGTCCTCTGAGCTTTCCATTTTGAAGCACTTCATTAATATTATTAGTTATTTATCGCAGCCTCCCTGGGAGGTCAGTATCATAGATCAAATTTTGCAGGTGGGGTAACTGACACATGTAATGAGCCTGCCCAAGGTCACACAGGAAGGAGTGGGAGATCCACCAATGTAGGAGTTCCTCACTCCTAGTCCTCTGGCTCTAAACACTAAACAGCTATGTCAAATAAGGTATATGAATATAAACACAAGCCAAAATGGTACATGGTGGGAAATTGTAATTATACTTTCTTATTGAGTTATTCTATTTATTACTGGAGTCCTGAAACACACACAAATTTTTTTTCTCCAAGATTGCAAATGCTGCCAGTTACCTTTAAAAAAATGTAAATTAAGTTAAAATTACTTCCTAATACATATACATCTACATCACAAAAGGACACCACCTTCTGGAAACTTCAGCAGAAGACAAGGTTCCAAAGGACCAAAGAGACTTCTTTCTCTTCTCATCCTTTGAAGAGGTACTCCCATGGTAAGATTGAGGCATATTAGAAGGACATTTTGAAGAAGGCTGTACTGCTTTAGACAGAAGACTTCCATCCTGGGAATCATCAAAATGGCATCTTTTGTGTGTGCTAAACTTACTCAAGATAACAAATCCATTACCCCTTAGTGATGTAAAATTAGGCTTAGACAAGTAGCTACCTGACCCTGAACTGACATAAAAATATTGTAGCTCAGCTGCAATCATCATCAAAGCTGCTTGCAGTATGTAACCGTGCTGGGGAAGGTGTCTTTGGGTGAGCCACCTGTTAAAACAAGAACAAAGATTTTAGATTTTAAGTTTCAGTAACAATTACACCCTTATTAGTGGGTAATTCTTATTCATTGCATCCTAAGTGAATATCTAATCTAAGAGAATTCTTACCATGTAAAATATTTCTATTCCTTACTTTCTTTCCAGTGTCAACAGCATTTTTTAAAGATGGTGCTCAAAAAACTGCTCCTACCATAATAGTTATGGTTCTGCATAACCCCACTTCTGGGTCATCCTTCTGCAGTCACTGGGTCTTGGAGACTTCTGACAACATTGCATTATATGAGCTCCACCTCATATGAAGTCCCAAATGTTGAGAGCAAAGGTTATAAAAATGCCATGCACCCTAATCACCTCACTTCCTCCTCCTAAATTTTAAAGTCCTATGAGGAAAAAGACTGAGGGAGAAGGTAATATAGGAAGACAAGTGGCAGCATTCAGAGGCCACTTTGATGAAGAGACAGTGCCACCTCATTTGAGTCTATGCTGAGCACTTGATTGTACAGTACTTTGAATTAAATCCAAAGATTCAAGTGTTTTGCACACTACAATTTTCAATAATTAATTAATTACCAAGTATCCAATATTTAATTTAATTAATACTTTAATATTTACCACTTCTAGCATTGCTATACATTTTCAGAGAACTGTACATATGTTACGTAAGTGTGCAATAAGCAGTGGGATGAGTAATAACAGAACAGGCTCCTATTCCCAGCTCTGCCCATGACTGTCTGATGGAATGTGGGCAAGTGACATCACCTTTCTACATCTGTTTTCTCATCTGTTAAATGGGAATAATGATCCTCCCTTTTTCAAACTCTAAGATCTAAAGGTGAAAAGTTTTATTACTGATAAATGTCATTATTATTAGTATTAATAATTATGGGGTCAGCTGCATGAAGCACTAAGAGCTTCCAGCTCATACTGACCTCTTTATGTCTCCCAAGTGCCAACCCCATTAATGGCAGTATATCTAGATAAATAATATTTTGGAATGAAATCTTGTACTGAGCTTTTAAAACTCTAACCAAAACTTCATGTAACAAAGTTTTCTGGGTTAAACAAAGTCTTGCCTGAAATTTGCGCCTCAGTGCCTGTGTCATTATTGGCGTCAATCCTGTGCCAGTCTCCATGTTCTCTTTGTTAATTAATGGTGTTCCACCAGGACTCCTAAAGAGATCATAAAAATTTTAGGGGGCATTATTCATAGATTTCTGGTTAATTAAAAAACAAAAGACAACAAAGGAAGTTACCTTTGAATATTAACTTTTTTAAGATGTTTTCTAAGGTCCATTTGATTTTTGCTGGGAGTGCTGATCAAAAAAACCCAAAAAAATATTAAAAACCAACATTTTTTCAAGTATTACCAATAATGATGATTATTCTGAATGTGTATCATAACTTCCCTGTGGGACATAAAAGAATGTAGAAAGTTTCTTACATTAAGAGGTTTGTAATCGGCAGTGGCGGGAGCTTGGATTTAGGCCTCAGGTTAATACTTTGTAAATCAGAGACTGTAATTAATGCCCTCTGCTTCTTCGCTGGCGATCTTCCCTAAAGAAAAAGTTATCAAAAATATATATTTTAAAAGGTCCCATGAATATACAATCTATTAAATATTTATACTCCATATTTTTAGTGCACTATAGCTAATCAGCAGTTTTGAATCATTAATATTTAATGTTTTTTAGACAAACCCAGCCATGTTATAGACGACTCTTGCACATACATTGTATAAAGAAAAATACTCAGAGATGGTTAAAATTCACATATTCATAAAGCTACAGGAATGCTGGATGCTACTGCCCTAAACTAAAATGACTGCACCAACCATTGACACTGGCCCTTTGTATGACTCTGAGGTAAATCACTTCTCTGCCTAGATTTCCCCATCAGCTAAGTTAGGACAGCGGTATTTATTCACACATCTTACCACAGATTTAGAGATAGGATTAATCAGTTGATGAGCCCAAATTAAACTTTGCTATAAGATCACTGAAGTTTTTTAATGAACTTTATATTAGGGATGGATTTAATACAATTTGCAGAGCACTTTGAAGATTTACACAGATCTACTAACTCTGGTTATTAGCTGAAATCTAAAATTTTGCACAATGTGTTAACTGAATTACTTTATTAATTGAATTTATCATCATTACCCCAAAATGTGTTGTTTAGAACTATACAGGGCAACCTCAAAGAACAGAGTAGCTAAGAATGCAAATGATTGAAAACCACCCATACATGAGATAGAAAAGACCAAAGGGAATAGCAAATACTCAGCAATTCAGTATGGAGTATTTCTTGAGGCAGGAGAAACCGGTGGTGCTTAAGTTAAATTTTAGGAGGATGTTTGAGAGTTGAACTGCCAACTGCAATTTTTCAGCTGAGCAGAGTATGGGCACCAGGTTTGGTTAACACCATGGCCGGAAAAATTCAATGTGTGGGCTCTAAATGAAAATGAGCAAAATTCTGCAGAAAACAAGAAACATCAGGAATATGTTTCTAGTCTATACAGCTCAGCATCTCAAAGGCATGTAGGCACCTAACCCCCACTGAATTCATTAGAACTACATCTTGAGGCTGAACAACAACAAAGAGCCCTTGACTTAGCAAACATTTATTGAGGCAAGACTGGCAACCATTTTTTGCATGGTTCAGGGAAGACAGGAGTTATACAGCAATTTTTCCCCATACCCAAGCAAAGGAGTTACTCCACAGCTACTGCTTCAGGCTCAAGGGGAGAATAGGTTGTCTATTTGCACAGTAGAATCATTAATCTTGTATTCAGATCCCCAGTGTGCACAGAACTCCTATGAAGCTAGGCCTCCCAGGATACAGGGTTTCTACAGCTGCTGCTGGAGGTTCCCACCAACACACATTGGAACACAGTGGTTTGAAAGCCAGCAGGATTTGCCCCAGAACAGTGATGTCCAGTTACATAATTACCTACATGTCCTTGGGTTTACCTGGTCTACTTTTGTGTCATTTTGTATCTTCTTTAATTTCACATTCAGTAGATCCTTGAGAGTTATTTGTATGGCTCCATTTTTTATTGAGGTAGCCTGTAAAGAAGGGGAAGCTGGAATGAAGGGTGTAATCAGAAATTATATGGCTCTCAAAAGATACATGTTTCCCTTAGTTCACACCAAAAATTCATCACAGACCAACTGAAAAAAATGCAGTAATTCTGTACTCCCTACCTGAAGTCCTTCTGTGCCATTGCCCCTTTTGAGTGGCGCAGGTGGTGGTAGTGGAGGAGGAAGAGGGGGTGGTGGAGGTGGAGGAGTGGGTGCAGATACAGGTGGTAGCATTCCTGCAGAAGGGAGGGATCCTGGTTCTGCCAGGCTCACCTGTGCACAGGCAGGAGCAGCAAATAATGGTTTATCGCACCTTTGGCAAGGGGAATTTTCTGAGGAACTGACAACAGTCCCATTCATCTGAGCAGGAAAAAAAAAAAAAAGGACAAAATTAAGAACATTCAATTCATTGTTTAAAGAATAGGAAAGTTTAGGGAGTGGAGTTGATAATGTCCACTGACCCAGGATTCCAGTTCCATAATGGGCCTGCTATTGGAGTGACTATCCAGTTAACTGCTGTCTCCCAGCCCCCGGGTGTTGCAGGTCAGTAATTTTGTATGTGTAGTGTATATGAAGTGTTTTGCAGTGAAAGGAACTAAAGAAATGCAGAGGATTTCCAAATCTGAATTTATACATTTCTCTAGCAATTCTATTCCATACGAGGGTGGGATTTTCCAAATCATCTCTGTAGCGGCACAAGTTACACTGACTAAATTCATTTGTTCATTGAAAATTGGAGACCATTCCCTATTTTTGTTTATATGCCATATGACCTGATTGTCTTCTACTAGAAAATCACTAGTGGGGAATATTTAGACCAAACATAATAGGGCTCCTCTGTCTTCAGGGAACATTATGCACTGGAAAAACAACAAGAGTCCTGCAGCACCTTATAGACTAACAGATTTCTTTGGGCATAAGCTTTCATGGGCTCCAACCCACTTCTTCAGATCCATTTTGTGGGCTGGAGTCCACAAAAGCTTACGCATGAAAAAAACTGTTAATCTATAAAGTGCCACAGGACTCTCGTTGTTTTTGCTGTACACAGACTAAAACGGCTACTCCTCAGGAAATTTTTATTATGCACTGGATAATTTTTACAAAGACAGAAAATTTCAAACAGTGATTCAGACCCCACTCCTGCAACTTCTTCCAGTTCAGTAGCTCCTTGTTCTGCGTGTATGCCCCTGAATTTGGTGGGGCTTCTTATGGACATGGTAGTCTCTCTCCATGAAGCAAAGCTGCAACTTTCATTTGAATTGCATCTTTTGCCTTAAAACATTAGCAACCATTATTGCCAAAACTCACTGAAGATTTTTTTTAAATTCACTTCTTTCTGAAAATATTTTACTCACAATTGTTGCAAACACCATCATATCTCACTGTGCAGACTCAGATTCTATGGCCAGAAGGGAGCAATATGATCATCTAGTCTGACCTCCTATGTAATCAGCACACAACTGCTTGTTGTTTTTTTAATGGTACACAAAGTCCCACTGCTGGATCAGGAACCTACTGAACCTGTTTGAGCAGGTTTTTCACACAGCCATAGGGGAAAGACAAAGCAGATTGGAAGAACAGGAAAGTGTGGTTGTAAGCCACAAGCACTGATGGGAGAATCAAGGATACCCATAGAACCTGAAAACTTTTTACTTAAATTGCCTGGATTTCAAGTTAATGGCATCCCTTAAGTAGCATACATGCAGCAGGAACATTTTTAGTGTCCATCACTGATCACAAAGCTTTAAATGATTAGGTCACTAGTTTTCAACATTTTTCATTTGTGGGCCCCTAAAAAATTCTGAATAGAGATGCTCACTCCTTGGAAATCTTAACCACTGTCTTAAGCAAATATAAGAAGAATCACATTGCTAATGGTACAGTGACTTCTGACTGACCTGGAGCACTTCTCGTAGCCTGAAAAATTCCATTTCCAGCTTTTCTACCTGTTGCCTCAGCATGTTCAGCTGCCGCAGGTAGAGGCGTGAAGGAAATATGGTGTCTTTGATGACTTCATAACTCTAAGTGTCAAAAAGAAACTAGATGATTATTTTCAGCGTTAACCACAACAGGTGAAATTTAAAAAGTACATTAAGTGAACTGAGTGTACAACTTCCACTGAAAGTCACTGAAAAGTCTGCTGCTTGTATTCAACGGCATCAAACAGTATGGATATGCCCTTTCAAATGTGCTCTTTCATTCCTCCCCCTTTCCCATCCTTTAATCAGAATACCCCAGAAAAGCAAACTTATCACATTCATAATATCTCATTTTATAATTTGTTAAGTTTGAATGTTGCAGGTGGCTGTAAACTCCTAAATCGTAAGGAACTAAAGCTTGGGCCATGTTTCTTTGGAAAGATGATGTTCTGCAGTTTTTCAATAAGGTCTCAAATGTTCACCATGAACTCGACAGTATGATTTTTGTCTGAGCCAGCAATGTCATAAACCAACATTTTCTAGGCTATTGTGATTTGCACGCTGCATTCTATGTCACTGCAAATCCTCTGAATACTGCAGTAAAGTCTCCAGTTCACAAGTCCTAGTAATTCCTTTCAAATCTTTCACTAGACAGAGATTTTCAGATAACGAGAATTAAACTTTCACCTTAGTTTTGGAGGTAGATACTGTACACATGTGCAGAGCAGTGTGGTAACCTCACCTAGGCTGAGATTTAGAAAACATACCTGTGCAACACTGTTTTGGCACCACCAGTACAAAGATGATACTGTTATTGCCAAGGGCCTTACTGCATCTTTTACACTGGGGAAGGCTATTGGCCAGATTGAGAAAGTGCTCATTTGGCTGTGGGAGGTATTTGAAGGAAGACTATCCAATAACCTGTGGAAGAAAATTTCATATTCAACGGTAGAAGTAAATATATCATTTTAGCCATCCAAAAATGTAACTGCAGTCAATCATTTGATAAATCAAAAGTGAAAAATGTAACAGGTTAGTGTGGAGTAAACATCAGTGTTGGGGAATGGAATGGTAGGAATGATCGTGTTATGCTGTAAGGACCATTCCTGCCCTGATAAAGGAATAAAACCTTCTTAACAAATTTCTCAAGGCTCTGATTACTGAGATTTTGTGATAACTCTTTCCCAAGCCCCACTACTCAGATGTTTAAAATTAGATTGGCTAGGACATTGGAAGATGTACCAGGAAGAATATTCTGTAGCAGTCAGGACATGAAATTGATGGGACCTAGCAGGTCTTCCTCCACCTCCAGTATCTATGATTCAGTATATTGTTTGGAACTAGGAATGGATCTACAGATTGAGTTAATGAGAAAACTAATTGTAAAGTAAGCTTACTTTTGAGGGAGAGGATTCAAGCACTGGAGTTCAGTGACATTTTCCTTCTTTTTCATTAGAAGTTTTGCACGGGCCCGTAGCTTCCGCCGGCGTTGCTTGTGCTTTGCCATTATTTCTGTGGACACTTTTAAAAATCATCTTGCAAATTACTTTTAAAAAAATATACTAATGAAGTTAAAATTGCACTTCCAATTAAACTATTCAGTTCTACTCCCTGTCTGAATAGTTAAGTACTGTGATCATGTGTGTTTGTGCTCTTAAACCACCACAATATGGAACCTTAGTACTTTGCTTACCCAATACTCCTTATGCAAGCAGGTATCTCAGGTTTAAGAGCAGAGAGCTGCAGTCAGGCCTCATCACAAAGAATCCATTCCCTCTACAAAATGCACTATAATTATTTTTAGGTTGTAGCAGACTTAAAATCAAACCATTCTTCTCAAATGAATAATAGGTATGCAGTGATTCACTCTTCTTTTTAAAAAAAAAACATTTTTTCACTCATTTGCTAGTCAGTGTTTTGCATTCTCATCATTATAGTGAAATGGACACAGGTCTAGGTATGCATGGGGTCCACTGGCAGTAAGAACGCTGGGTTACTTACCAGTAACCATCCTTCTTTGAGATGGGCTGCTCACATAGATTCAGTTACAGGTGTCTATGTGCTGCAATACACGGTAGCTCAGAAAGTCTTTAGCCTTAGCCTGTCAGGTCAGGGCACAGGGCCAACACCCCCTCTGCACCACAACCGCGGATATATAGGTGACTGTTACCCTGACCTTCCCAGTCCCTTATACCTTCGCCAACTCTGTTAGCAGGGACAGTGGAAAGGGGCTGAATGCATGTGAGCAGCCCATCTCAAAGAAGGATGGTTACTGGTAAGTAACCCACTGTTCTTCGAGCATTGCTCACATTCAGTTACAGGTGGCTGCTAGCCATACCCAAGGATAGTGGGAGGAGTTACAGTCTGCCCACACTGAGTACAGCTCTGCCCAACACAGCATCCTCTCTAGCCTATTGGATGATAGCGTAGTGCATCGTGAAGGTATGCATCGACGACCACATAACTGGCCTGCAGAACTCTTGGATTGGGACCTTGGCGAGGAAGGTTGTTGATGAAGTTTGGGCTCTGGTAGAATGAGCCCTAACAGTCCCAGGAAGGGGCATATTCGACCTTCTGTAGCAGTCTTTCATGCAGTTTACTATTCATTTGGAAATGCACTGTGAGGACACTGGAAGACCTCTTTTGCATTCAGTGACCACCACAAAGACTTGGGAGGTCTTGCGGACCGGATGCGTGTGCTCAATATGTTAGGAGTGCTCTTTTCACGTCCAGAGTGTGCCATCTCCTCTGGTTCTCCATAATCTGAGGGTCTGGGAAAAAACACTGGCAAGCAAATATCCTCATTTAGGTAAAAGGGAGAAACTATCTTAGGCAAGAAAGAGGGGTGGGGTCACAGTACCACTTGATAGGGAAAGAACCTCGTATATGGGGGTTCTGAGGAAACGGCCTTCAACTCTGAGACCCTTCTAGGCAACATGATTGCTACTAAGAAGACTACCTTCCAGGAAAGGACCAGTAAGGTACACAAGTCTAAGGGTTCATTTGGGGGCTCCAATAGTGCCTGGAGCACCATGTTCAGGTCTCAAGAAGGGATGGGGTCACAGGGTTGTGGGAATAGTCTTTCAAACCCCTTCAGGAACCTAGTGGAAATAGGGTGGGAGAAAACAGGGGCACCGTCCACTCTTTTGTGGAAGACTGAGATCGCCACTGGGTGGACTCTCAGTGAGGGAAGAAAAAGACCTGTGTCTCTAAGGTCTAGCAGATATTCAAGGAGTAGGTGTAAAGGAGCCTGTATAGGGTTTACTCCTTTACCTCGAGCCCAGTTGGAAAATCGCTTCCATTTGACTGTATAGGTGGACCTGGTGGATGGTTTTCTACTACCGGCCAGGACCTTCCTAACTCTGTCTGAGCACAGTCTTAACTGCTCACTGAGCCAGAGAGTCTCCAAGCTGTCAGATGCAGACGACCTGGATTCAGGTGCTGCAGGCACCCCAAGTCCTGTGCCAGGAGGTCCGCCCACATCGGGAGGTGGAGTGGGATCTCTATGGACAGGTCCTGTAGGAGCGAGAACCAGTGTTGTCTCGGCCAGTTCGGAGCTATCAATGTCATGTTTGCTCCATCCAACCTGATTTTCAGGAGGACCCTGTGTATCAACGGGACTGGTGAGAAGTCATACATTAGGGGACCTGACCAAGTGATGAGGAAGGAGTCGTTGAGCTACCCCTCCTCCCGACAGAGCAAAATTGTTGACACTTGCTGTTCTGCCATGTCACAAACAAGTCTCCTGGGGTGTTCTGCATTTGTCTATCGGATGAGAAAAAACTGTATTGTGGACCGACCACTCGTGATTCGCTAGTGGATTTCTGCTGACCAAGTCTGCCAGCCTGTTGGCCACACCCAGTAAGTGTGTTGCCACTGGGGTGAAATCGTACTTCAGGGCTAGTTCCCAAAGTTTGCACGTTTCCTTGCAGAGAGTTGGGGAGCAGACACCCACTTGTCGGTTCATATAGAACAGGGGTGGCCAAACTTATGGAACTCAAGAGCTGCACAAGTCGATTATTAAACCTTCAAGAGCCACACTGAGGCATATAGCCACATACTTTTACCTATTCCAAAATTACTAAGCTTTAAATTTATTGCATACTTTAATTTTATCTTAAAAACAGGGTAAATATTGATCCTACTAATGTCAGATTCTAATAATTATTTAAGGTTACCACAAAAACTAGGCCTATACAGTAAAAACTTAGCTATCGCTCGATGTAGAACACTGTAGGCTAGTGGCAAGTTTTTTTAAAATCTGGGGAGTAACTTGTCAATGTAGTACATAAAAAGCTCTCACAGGTGCTGATCTCTAAATATTGCACAATGTTTTGATTTAACAAATTTCATTGTGGAATACAAAGCTTCACAGCAGGAAGTTGTGCTAAAAATTGAAAGTAATCTACATTAATTTTTAAACTTTTCTCCTTTGTATTTTCATTTTGCAGTATGCCACATCATGTTTAGGACTTGTAAAACAAAATTTTAACAAAGGAGTAAGCTGCATTAGGGCCCACGAGAAAATCTAAACATGCCGCGTTTCCCCTGCCCCCGGTGCCACCTCTTATCATGCCACTATTTCTCTGCTGTCCCTGACCATTGCTCACTTCTCCCACTGTCTCCAACCATGCTGCCTTTCCCTGCAGTGTTCCCTCTAAGCTGATGATGCAGCTGGGTAACTTTTGGATGCAGCTGAGCAAGTTCTCTCCTGGATCCCTGAACCGGTGCCGGGCCCCTACTCATTGGCTCCCCAAGTGCATCTGTAACTTGGTCAGCTGCATCATCATCTTAGAAAGAACATTACTCCTGTCTCCCAAGACAACTCAACTCTCCTGGGAAACACTTTCCTACTCCATACATTGCCCAACACTTGTCTTTCAAAACCGGCTTGGTTTTGTGGAATAGGATTCTGCATAAAATAATTCTGAAGGGGGAGGATGCTATGGAAAACGGCTCATCCCTAGTCCCAAATGCCTCAGGGCTCTGAAAAGCCTCAACTGTCCAGAGCTCCAAAGAGGTAGCCATGTTAGTCTAATTCAGCAAAACAAACAAGGATTCCTGTGGCACTTTTAAGACTAACACATTTATTTATCGCATGAGCTTTCATGGGAGAAATGTGATAAATAAA
This sequence comes from Podocnemis expansa, assembly GCA_007922195.1. NCBI lineage: Eukaryota > Metazoa > Chordata > Testudines > Podocnemididae > Podocnemis > Podocnemis expansa. The sequence goes on from ML681971.1 coordinate 26,495,569, forward strand.
TGGGTCAGTCTTTAAAAGTTCCACAAAACTCCTTGTTTAACTGTCCACAGCTTGATCTACAGGTTTCTGTAGAGTTGGCAAGAAGGAGAAGGATTCTTCATTGGGTTATTCCTTCTCCCTCTGCTACAACGGAAGACTTTTTAACCTGTTTTCCTGACTACCATACTTGTAAAGGGAGTGCATGAGGTGCCCCTAAGTTTGTAAAGTGCTGTGGACAGGACTGAGGCTGCCATGGCATGTGGTATAAGGTAAAAACAAAACAAATAAGTAAACAAACCCACCCAAACCAACCAGACGGAAAGAAAATAAAAATTACAAAGTATACCAAAATAAAGCAATGCAAAATAAAATCCACACTGAAATTTATGAAACAGAAAACAACAATTTGTTAGTCTTTCAGTCCTTTACAGCTTGTCTCCTCCCTGATCCCCTCAGTCCCTTCCCTCACTGCCTCCATTCCCTGAAGTTCCCTTGTGTTCTGTGACCCACCCCGACCCCCATTGCTTCCCGGAGCTGTCCAGCTGCTCCTCGCCCACCCTCCTCTGAGCCGGGGCTGCTGCTCCCTCCTCTCCCACTGCCTCTCTGAGCTGTCAGCTCCCTCCTCCCTGCCTCTCCTCTGAGCTGTCACTGCTGCTCCCTGCTTCCTCCTCCCCAGCCCCCACCCCTCCTCTGAGCTCTGCTTCTGGCTGGCCCCCCCTCCCCCGAGCGGGTACCTGAGCCTCTGCATGAATTGAGAAAAGTCAAAAATCTGCCTGTCCCAAACCATAGCGTCCATAGGACCTCTCCTAAACACTTGCAAGGGGAGGGCTTCCCTGCCCCCCCTCAAGATTTCAGTCCATCTGCACCATCATTGTGGAGCTGCAGGAGTCTCAAGTAAGCTGCTGGCTGCCTGATAGGCCGGAGATTTTAACTCTTCTAGCCTGAAGCAACTGGCTGCTCAGGAACCACGTTTTATCTTTAAAGAGCTGCATGCAGCTCATGAGCTACAACTTGGCCGTACCTGGTATAGAACATGGCTGCAGTGTTGTCCGTTAGAATCTGGACCGACCTGCCCTGTATCCTGTCCAGGAAGGTCATGCAAGCCAATCTGATGGCCCATAGTTCCTTCAGATTTATGTGGAGAAGGCTGTCTCCTTGAGACCAAAGTCCCTGGGTGGAAAGCTTCCCCCCCGAAACATGGGACCCCCACCCCAAGTCCAAGGCATCGGTTATCAATGTCACTGAGTGCCTTAGCATTTTGAAGGGAATTCCCCCCATGGCAAACCAGGGGTCCTTCCAAATCTGTAGTGTCCCCAGGATGTCTTGGGGGACCGACAGTACCTTGGACATGTGGTCTCTCTATGGGTGGAACACTGTGGAGAACCAGCCCTGGAGAGGCCTCATTCTCAGGCATCCCGTCTGAATCATGGAGGTGGAGGCTGCCATGTGCCTGAGCAGCTGTAGGCAATGAAGGGCTGTGGTCACTTGCAACTCCTACAGCTCTGCAATGATGGTGCAGATGGACCAAAATCTTGAGGGGGCAAGGAAGCCCTCCCTTTGCAAGTGTTTAGGAGAGCTCCTATGAACGCTATGGTTTGGGATAGGCAGATTTTTGACTTTTCTCAATTTATGCAGAGGCTCAGGTACCTGCACAGGTGGGTTACTGCTCTGACATGGCACTCTACCTGAGCTCTTGATTCCCCATGTATTAACCAATCATCCAGGTAGGGGTAAATCTTTATGCTCCGCCAGTGCAGGAATGCTGCAACTGGTGCCATGCACTTTGTGAACACCCTGGGAGCCAGAGAGAATCTGAAGGGGAGTGATGTGAACTGGAAGAGATTTCCCCCCACAATGAACCTTAAGTACCTCCTGTGGCAGGGACATATTGCTATGTGAAAGTAGGCATCTTTTAGCTCGAAGGCTGCAAACCAATCCCCGGGAGACAGAGATGGGACGATCTGTGACAAGGAAACCATGTGAACTTTATTTTTCTTATGTGTCTGTTTAAAGTTCTGAGATCTAGAATGGATCTTAGGTCCCCATCAGGTTTGGGGACCAGAAAGTATTATAAATAGAACCCTTTTCCCTGATCCCGGTTTGGGACCCTTTCTATGGCCCCGAGGGAAAAGAGCTTCTCACATTCCCTCTTGAGCAGGCGACATAGTTCCCGGTTCCAGAGGTTTGGGCGAGGGGGTGGTTTTTTGGCCCAAAGGCTGATTGGAACTGTATGCTATACGCTTCCAAGACCGTTTCAAGGATCCACTGATCGGTTGTGATGTTGGCCCAGTGATGCGCAAAGCAGTGTAGGTGGTTGGCAAAGGTTGGGGTTGAGGCTGTGCCTTCACTGCCCTCGGAGTAACCATCAAAAGCACTTCTTCCTCCCCATCAAGTGGTCAGTACCCTGCCTATGCCTGCTGGACTGTGAGGTGTGGGGCTTCCCATCTTTTCTTGAGAGGGCTTTGTCCTTATCCAAGTCCCCAAGTTGTTGTTGGAGGTATTGGTAGGACCAAAGAAAGGAACTCTGCATCTGGACTTGCTGCTTTAACAGTTGCAGCTGCTGTTGCAAGAGTTGATGAGGTTTCAAAGAGCATCGAGTAGATCGCAGGGTGTACATTCCCAGTGATCTAAAAGTGGCTTGTGAGTCCTTCATGCTGTGCAGTTTGGCATCCGTGGACTCAGTAAAGAGGCCAGGGCCTTCAAATGGCAGGTCCTGGATGGTAAGCTGCATCTTTGGGGACAGGCCTGAGCCCTGGAGCCAGGTGGAATGGTGCATCACCACGGTGGATGCCATGGTACGCGAGGCTGTCCCCGATGCATCCCAACTAGCCATCAGAGCGTTTTAAGAGGCCAAGGCCCCTTCTTCAGCCATAACCTCATAATCCCTGAGGCAGTCCTTGGGGACAAGGTCACGAAACCCCTGCATGGCTCTCCAGAGATTGAAGACATATTTCATCATAAGGGCCAGGTGATTCGAGATACACAGCTGTAGGGCTGCAGTGGTGTAGACCTTTCTGCCCAGCAAGTTCAGCTTTTTAGTTTCTTTATTCATAGGAGTAGAGCTCGGCTGGCCCTGTCTTTCCTTCTGGTTGACTGCATCCACCACCAGGCAGCCTGGCATGGGGTGTTGGAAAAGGAATGCGAAGTCGTCCGAAGGGACATGGTACTTGTGATCTGCTGCTTTTGACACCAGTGGAATTGAAGATGGGGTTTGCCAACACGCCCTAGTGATTCTGTACTCCCCTTTGTGAAGGGAAACAGACGCCTGGGCTGGTGAGGTGGCATTCCCTACGTCAAAGAGTGGATCAGTTTCTTCCTGGACCACACATAGTTCTATGTTCAGGTTTGCTGCCATGCGGTGGAGCAAATCCTGCTGGGTGCGGGAGTCGTCCTCATAGGCAAGGGGCCTTCGAAAGGTATGCTCGTCTAGGGGGAATGACGAAGGGGCCTGAGACCTACTACCCTGTGTAGAGTCTGGGTCGGGCTCATTGTCAGAAATATTCGAGGAGTTCGGGGTCCACGGCGGAGACGGTACCAAATGGTACGACAAAGTCGAGCTATCATTGGCTATCATGTCTAGCCATTCGTGCGACCAGTCATTAAAAGAATCGCTGATTACAGTATGGCATGGGGAGGAGCGACCCCTGCCCACCTGGGAAGTCTTGGTGGCATTGGAAGAGCCATGCCGCAGCCTCCGTACCTGAGTTGCCAGGATTGTCTTCCTCTTCAGTACAGATGCCGGGGATCGTTTTCGACGACACTTACTCATCCGTTCTCCGGTACCAGAGATGGTATTTGAAGAATCATGGGACCAGATGGCAGCCGGAGATGACGAAGAGGACGAGCTGGACCTCCGTCTCCTATGGCCCTGTGAGCACGGTACGGAGGGCTCACGGGATGAGTGCCGATTGGAGTGATCATCAGTACCTTTTAGTGATGCCGGACAGGGGCTGGACAGTACCGTGCTCGGGGAGGTGCCAATTCCTGTGTTGACCGCTCCCCAGGTGCCGGAGCCGGCTTACTCGTTGACCTGGCTTTCTTCACCAGTACCAGAGTAGGGTCTTGAAACAGAGCCCATGCCACCACTACAGCTCGCGGAGCCAATGGCACAGAAGACAGTCCTGGTCCCATCTCAGACGAGGGGGAACATGGGGCTGGAGGTGAGTGGTGCCATGGCGGAACTGACGACGATGCCGACTGCAGCTTTGAGCTCTGGGCCGGGGGTCAGTGTCAGGCAGGCTCCGGTGCAGGAGCGGCCCGGGGTGCTGGTGGAGCACTAGTGGCTTGGGCAGCATCAGAGGCGGGCGCACAGTTCTCCACAAAGCTACTTAGTGCCGCTCTCCGTCCTTGCAAGTCCTGCATTTAAAGGACTGGCAGATATTTTGCGGTGAACTGCTCTGTGACTCACTGAGGCATGCGAACCATTTCTCATGAGGATCCTTGAATAGAAATGCTTTAGACCATGCCAGATACTGTTTAAAGCCCAGCATTTTAATTTTTGCAGAAAAAGGGTGACAAGCACTTTGTTACGCAAGTTTATTGGCTGATCCAAAACCGTCGCTGAGGGCAGAAAAGGGAACTGAGAGGGTCAGGGTCACAGTCACCTATATAGTCATGGTTGTGGCTCAGAGGGGGCATTCGCCGTGTGCCCTGACCTGACAGGCTAAGGATAAAGACTTTCTGAGCTCCCGTGTGCTACGGCACGTAGACACCTGTAACTGAACGATGTAAGCAGCGCTCAAAAAAGAAGTCCCATTAGCAACGTGGCTATCATTACAATTCTGTTCACATGGGAGCTCCTTTCCCCTTAACTTCTAGTCAGGAAGGGATTTTCTTGTGGTTAAGTTCCAAAGGGGTAGCTGTGTTAGCCTAGTTCAGCAAAAGGAACAAGGAGTCCTCTGGCTCTTTTAAAGGCTACAAATTTATTTATCACATCAGCTTCTGTGGAAGAAAATCCCACTTCGCCAGACACTTGATTGCAAATTCTCCATCTTCAAGTGTCTGACAAAGTGGGATTTCCTCCCACAAAAGCTGTCACAATAAATAAATTTGTAGTTTACAAAGTGTCACAGGGCTCCTTGTTTTTCTAGTGGTTAACATGCCAGACTGGCACTCACATTGGGTTCAATTATCCCAGCTGTAAACCAGGAATAAAATCCTTTTGTCTCATTCTTCGTTCATTTTTCTTACCTGCTTAGAGACAAGGTCCCTAGCTTATCAACTACTGTGGACAGCACCTAGCACATCCCTCAGGCACTTTTATACGTGGCTTCCTAGACGGTACGTCTCTTCCCGTAGGACACCCAGTGGCTTAACAGAGCATGCATCAACCTACCAGCTCTCCCAGGCGCTCAAACTTTCCCCACAGGACCCCATCCCTAGAACCTGGTGGCCCCCTCAGTGCTTACCCTGGCGCCCCAACCGTGCCCTCACCCAGGGGAGAATGGCCCCAGCCCAGGCAGACCTCCTCCCGCTCCGCACTCCCCAGCCAGAGCCGCCCCCGCCCCCGGGCTGTGGGGTGTAGTCGCCGGCCACTCGCCCCCTCCTTCACTTACTGCACTTACCCGCTCACCCGTCCCTCCCGGACTCATCGCCCTCCCTGCGAATGCGATTCGAATCGCTACACCAGCCAGCCAGACCAATCACAGCGTCGCCCTCTTCTCGTTCCCAAGGAGACCTACAGCTCGGCCAGTGGGCGTCAAGAATACAAAATTGGGCCGGGGGAAGAGGGAGTAATCAATGGCAGAAGAGCTCTCATCTGCAATCGGCACGTCCTGAGCCTTAAGAAAAGAAGTTGCCCTATGATTGGGTGGAAAGGTTTCAGGTCAACCAATCAGGTTGCCAGTTAGCACAGCTTACAAAAAGACCAATCAGATTAAAAAGTGGGAGAGCAGACGCCAAGAAGAGAGAAGCGGAAAAGATAAACGAAAAAGAGGCAGCGTTCTCCCGCCCTCTAGAGGAGACCAATCAGAAAACACAGGTTTCCCCTTCTACCCAATTATCTAGGGCAGCTCCAATCCCAGTTGAAGTCCACTCTCAGCCATTCATAATTCGAGGCGCTTCCTTCCGAACCAATCATACGGTAAGGTTTTTCTTCCAACTAATAGGCACATCCGTTTCATAACCGGGGTTTACGTCCTCAATCGTCCAATGGGCGCAAGCGTTTGGCATTAGATGACCAATCATAATGAAGGAGTGAGTGACAGCTGTCCAATGGCGACCCTCGGCTTTCCAATCCCCTGAAAGAGGAGGTGGCTAGATCTCCGCCGCCGCCTGAGGAATGTCAACTATTCAACATGGAGACGGCGGTTACCAGGCTTGAGACCATGGTGAGTCCGGGGGGGCGACAGGCAATGGGGCCTATCTCCTGGGGCGCGGCTGGTGGCGAGCAAGCGCCAGCGCAGGCCCGTGGGCTAGAGGGAGCAGGGGGACCGCGGCTCTTCCCCCCCCGACGCGGGTGGGACTGAACCGGGAGGGGCCCCTCACCCGTCGGGCCGGTCCATTTTTCCTTCGAGGGAGAGACAGATTCGTCTGGGTCGCCTCGTTCTGGGCTCACTCGGGGGAAGGGATCGGTAGAGAGGTGGGTGGGCCCCTCCATTTGCTCTTCAGTCCGAGAGCGCCGCTGGCGGTTGTGACGACTCGGAGCTCGCCTGGGTCGGGTCCATTTTCGCGCTCTGGAGTGGGAGGGGAGCAGGGGAAGCCTGGATTGGTCCATTTTTCTCTTTGGCTGGGGTTTGGGGGCGGGAGACTGGAGAAGAGTCGAGGGTGCCCGGACTGGCCTGTTCTTCAGGGAGGGGAGGGTATGGGGCACTAGTTGGATGGACTAGTCCATTCGCCCTTTGGACCCCCGGGTAGAGCAGAATTCGATTGGGCTCGGATTGGTCACGTTGGGGCCCGTGTGGAGCAGAGCTCACTTGGGCCAGTCCATTCTCCTCGCTTCTGGGAGGCCGCAGGAGCGTTCTGGGGTGGTCCATTTGCCTCTCATCCTGGGGGGAGGGGGTTGTGATAGGTCAGAGCTCACCAGGACGGTTCCATTGTCCTTTTTACCTGGGTGGGGAAGAAGGGAGCTGGAGCAGACCTCTTCTCAAGTCCAATCTGTCCTCCATATAGGGCCATTCGTGGCTGGGGGAGGGCACAGAGCTCTGCAGAAGGTGGTCCAGCCTCTTCTCAGGCTGAGCGAGGGTGGAAATAGGTCCCTTGGGCTTGTCTCTTTCCAGGTACTTTGGGAGATGAGTGCCCAAAACTTGAGCGGGATGCTGTTTCCCAAAAATCTTGTGGGATAGCCATCTCGTTAACTGGCCTATTCCCTCCAACTGGGCTGATGGAGCTCTTTCATGGGCCTCCTCAGTCTGGCAAAGAAAAGCAGGTTTTCCACTTGGACATGTCTATTGTGTGCTCAACCTTTTAAGGGCAGGATGATGTTCACTGCAGCCATATCACTCCATAAGTCTCTTAACTTAATTTGTAAGAGGGTTTGATCCAGTCCCCTGAGGCAGGACCAGTCATTTTGTTACATAGTTGCTTTTTTCTCTTGTCTCTAGTCTGTTAAATAGCTGTGCTTTTACATTCTGATTAGGCTGTGGAAATCACTTCCACTTAATATGCTCCAGAGACCATTCGTGGCATCCTTCAGGACATAGCTCAAGAGTTAAACTTCTTTTTTGCCTTTCTGGAGTTTTTATGTGAATTTATTTATAGTTAGTGGGATTATTAAAGACTATAATTGTCTTTGTTAACAAGCCTGAAGACCTTTAGGAATAGTCTATGCTTTGTAATTTATTATGGGCATCAACTCTTACACTTTTCCATAAACCTATAAAAGCCTACAAAATACATGAGATTTATTCACAATGAAATGTGGTTGTGAAAAATAGCGCTATATTGTTTTCTTGTGGTATATGTCAGTAGTGAACTTCTATGTAGTTTGCCCATTAACTATTTGTCCCAATAATGTTGCTTGGGCTGTCTAACCAACCAGAAAACACATGTAGGTTATCACTAGCTAACACCCCATATTTGCAGTAGAATTGGCACTCTGGCTTTTAATGTTTGGAAACATGGAATTGAAATTTTAATTAGGTGGAAAGTGAAAACGAGTTTTCCTGTTCCTTATTTATACATTTAAAATTACTATAGTGAGCTTCTCAAAAGAAACTTAGAACTAGGAGGTACATTGGCAGGACTTTGAGGGAAAGTGATAATGTTATGTCCATGCTGTCCTCAAATCTAGTGAGTGCTTTTAAGCCCTTCACTTTCACAAATTCCAAATTAAACCACTTCCTAATCCCTTCTGTTTGATTTAATGACTCTCATTTCAGTTATCTATCCATCTCCTTCAGACACATTTTTCAGCTTCCACTCCCAAAGTAATTATTTATTTAATGCGTTAATAGTAATCAGCAAATGAAGCATTTTTTTCAGAGAAAATACACAATTTTGTAGGTATTCAGCCAAAAGCATAAGCTTGTTCTTCTAATGTGCCTCTGTTACTTTACTTTCCAATTCCAATCCAAAGGCTTGTCTGAGTAAGCACTATAACATAAGTAATGGTTTTGTAATACTACCAGATTATCATTAGGGGAAAAAAATAACATTCTATGTATCGCATACATTAGAAAATACCCGAATCTAAAGCTCTAGAGTTAAAAGGTAACTGTATTAAATAGATCACTACTTAAATCTTAATGTCCTAGCATATTTACATATTTGTGGTCCCTCCCCCTCCAAGTCCCAAACCAGGCTTTTGAATATGGTAAATGATATTTTAGTAAATATTGCACAATAAGAAGCTGTAAAAGTGATGTCATCGTACTCAAAGATTTATGTTTGGAGTAGTAGTACTACGCTGGGCTTGACTTCAGAGATGTGGTTTAAAGTTTGCTCAAATCTATGAAGTTCAGTTTTGATTTTAAATATAAAACTGGTGATAATGTCCATACAGTCACTTGTTTGGAGATTTGTCTAAACTGTGTTCTATTGCTTGTCTTCTTTTTAACCTTGTCCTACGTTTAAGTTAACTTTCTTTGAAATTTGCCTATTTTTTATTGTGCAAAGCTACCTAGAAACTATTAATATGCTAAACATTAAGTTCTGTTTCAGTATTACTACTTATAGTCACATTTTCACCTCACTTTATAGAATCTGATGGGTTTGTGATTTTCACTTCAAGACACAAAAATAACTGCAACCAAAAAAAATCAAACAGATTACTCTGATAAGGAGTGAAATCAAGGCCTCTTTAAAGTCAATAGGAGTCTTGCCACTGATTTATTTGGAGCCAGCATATCAACAGGTTTTTTTATGGCCTACTTTCCAAGTAGACATCTTGATCTTGCATTAAATCTTAAAGGACTGGTTTGGGCCAAATCATATCTATTTCATAATCTGCACAGATTTATCACTTCTACCTTATGCTTCAAGACAATCGTTTGTTGCTTTGCTGCTATCGTAGGAAGGGCCAAGCTTTCATTCTTTTTTATTTTAGAGATAACTGTTGAGTTACTTCAGAGGGAGACGTGTCCAGCTTCCTTCTGCCATTAGGAAGGACCATGAGTACTACAATGTAGAGCTGTTTAGTTGTATTTTCCTCTTTTTACAAGATGATACATTTTTAAATAATAACTCAATGTTTTATCATTTTACTTTGTTTTAACTTTTTGGCAACAAGCTCAGCCAGGTTTTCAAAAAAATTGTGTGTGACTGTGTGACACTGTGTGTGGATAGATCTTGCTCGCTAAGCATTCAATTATTTAATGGGAACTTGTGTCTTGGTAACTGTCCGTGGTATTAAAGCTTGGTGTGTCTTGTTTATCTGTTGTTCCTTCTGTATTTTCTATGAAGTGTCATCTCTTTTCATAGAAGAGTGAGAAAATAGTACTTCTTACTTTCCCAGTTTTGGTATGCACTTCATGAAAAGCTTTGCTTAGCTTCTATAGGAATTGAGGGTAAACTATCATAGTTTTGTAGAAAAACTTAAAAGAACCAATTTTCACTATCTACAATCTGAATGATAGTATTGAATAGCCAGGAGACTTAGAAATGAGTATGCATATTTTTGAAAAAAAAATGACCAAATTACAAGAAGAGAAGAATGAGTCAAAGCATCCCCAGTATGTGGTAAAATTCATTATGTAAAAAGAGAATAAACCTACGTTCTTAAAGACTTGTTGCATTTCAGAAGAAGATGCTCAGCAAGGGTGAGACTCTGATCCCCAATGTCCACTGAAGTCCATGGGAATCATTTTACTAACTTCACTTACCTTTGGATCAGGTCCTCATGAGGGTATTGTACAATATATGGTGGTAAACTCTGATTTTAAAAATGACTGACCTTTTTAGTAAGTATTGTTGACTTTCAAGTCTCAAGCCTTTGCATATTGGAGGTAGAATAAAGGTCTGAGGAAAATGCATTCAAGTGTGCAATGGTTCTATGTTTCCTACTGTACAAGAATTGTGAGGTAAAATGCTCATTTCAGAGGAGTTTTGCTCCATGTACTTCATTGCCTTTTTAGTATGTGGGAGCTAGATTTTAATTCCTGGTGAGTGGTGTCTGTCCAGTGCCCTTTTTATGTTGTACTACTAGTGATCATGCACAAAAAGCAGTGCAATGTTAAAAGGGCATTGGCCAGTAATACTGTCCACATTCGTTTTTTTTAATGGAATCACAAGTTGAAGGGCAGAGGCTGTGTCTAGTCAGTCTGGAAGACTAATGAGTAGGATTTATCCTCATTGTTCATACGTGCTGTCTTTATCAAGACAAGAATCATCAAGCAAGAAATATGATTCACGCACAAAGAAGGGGCCACCACGCTGGTTTCCCTGGAAAAACAAAGCAGATGTCATGGGGTGGAGTTGGCTTGAGTTTGGAACTATGTTGATTTAGTACACCTCAACTCAGTTCCTCCAGTTGTGTGAATCTTGCTAATAAGAATCTTAAAATGTGCAGGTGGAGGTGGCCTATTGAATTATCCAGCCCTAGAAGTTCTGAGGTTTTTTTAGACTGTAGGTCACATTTTAATAAAGAAATTCTGTTGGATGCCTTTCCACTAATTCACAATCATGTTGCCTCCTCTCCCAACTGTAAGCATGTAATATTAGTATGGTCACCCCACCCTTTGCTTATGTAAACAAATATTTGGGAATCAATTGCTTTAAGTTTATTTTAAAGTAATTTAGCAGTTGGAAATCAAACTAACAACCTTCATGTGAAGTGTTTACCTGGATCACCAAAAGTTCATGGACTGCAGCTGGAAAACCTCCATTCTGTAATGGTATCTCATTATTATTATTATTATTATTATTATTATTATTAGCATTATTATTTTTACAGTTGCATGCAAACCTAGCAGTGATGTATTTGGAAATGTGATAGCTAGGCTAGAGAAAATGTTAACTTTTATTCACAAGAAATGTTTGGTGTCTTATCATTTTCTCTTAGTCAAGGGAATCGTTCTGTAATGTGTTAAAAATTTTCAGGTCCTTGAATATCACTAGTGGGCATGACTAACATTAACCTTGGCCAGATCTCCGTAACCCACAAGACATTAGCAACTAACATAAACTTATTTTTCCATACAGTACCTGTAGCTGATGTTGACTAGATGTTCAGGATTCTGGGTTCCCTTGCTTCAAAAGGTGTCAACCTACTAAATAGAAATAACTCTTGCTCCAAATAGAGCTGGTGCTAGTTATTCTTTTCCTTACCAATTGTTTCTATTTATCTTTGCTACATCTTGCTGCTAACGAATGCTCTGACTTTATTGCACTACTGTACTTTACAGCTAGCAGTGCAATAGTATTGTCAAAGCATTTGAAAGCAGAGTACACAGCAGTACCTTGATTCTTGCCCTACAGCTTCTCCAAAGCCTGGGAGTAAATCTTCATTTAATAACTGAAACCTGCTATCTGAGTGTTATAACATTTCATTGGGCAAATGTTCCAAATCTGGGACAATGTGGTGAGACTTTTAACACTAACACAGTAGCAGCACTGTATTGTATGTCTTTTAAACATAGAAAATGGTGGATTTGAAGATTCAAAATAAAAATTGAATGGGGATTAGTGCAAATCACTATAAAAATTTAAAAGATATAAATTTGCTGAAACACACACTTCTTAACTATTCCTAAGGTAAAAACCAAGTGGCAAAGAAAGGAGGGTTTTATCTCAGATGCATCTAAGTTATTCTGTGAATTTATTTATAATGGCTATAATTTCTTAAATGTAAGTAAATTTATCTGTTCAAAACAAGCTATGATATTTAATTATGTTTTCATTAAGGTCAAGTCTTAAAATATTCTCAATTACTGCAACAGTCAGTAGTTAATGGTTCAGTGTTAGTCTGTAAGTCTCAAATCTGTCTTCCTTAACATGCTTTATATTCTTATGAGTTGTGCTTCATACTGTACAAAGACATTTATATTTAAACTTACTCTGTTTCACACATGTTCATGCTATATTATTTTGGAATTGAATCAAACTGAACTTTCCTTTACTTATTTATTTTAACATCAGACACAGTGGTCAGAATTCCTAATGTCTTCATTTAAAAATTATGCAGTGCAAGCAATTTGGTGGTCTCTCCATAGAAACAAAATATTATTATTCTCCAACAGAGGATGACAGAACTGCAAGGACAAATGTTTAAAAATCCTAATGAAGGATTTTAAACAATAAAGAGTAATTCAAAAGTAGTTTATTGCTTATTATTATTATTATTAATGTAACGTATATAATTTGATGTTGCAAAATTATTAACAAGGAATGCAATTATAAAGTAACTCTGCTGGCTTACTGAAGCAACTGAAAAATAAATATCAGTTCAACAGGTTCTCTGTCTTCAAAGATATCTATTTTGTGACGATTCATTTTATGATTTTTAAAGCTATAATGCATTTTAATTTAAGCTTCTTAAATAAGCAACTGGTATATGTTGCTGTCAGTCTGAACTTTACTTTTTTTTATTGAAACAAGAGCCAAGTATTATGATTACTGCAAGGGTTAAAGTATAATTTGGTGGTTCCCAGAACAATCCTAAATTGGCAGGCCCCCCACCTCACGCCAGTGGGGGCCCCCTCATGCACTCCAGCTCCTGCACGACACATGCCTGTCCCCCACCCTAGCTCCTGCCCTGCACACACCTACCCTCCCCTTTCCTGGCCACCATGGGGAGGGGCCCCAGCCCGGGCTGAGGCTTTGGCCTACAGCCTGGTCTCACTGAGCATGCTCAGTGAGACCAGGCTGGGGGGTGGAGTTTTTAAACTCCTGCCTTGTCCAGAGCGGCAGAATGCTGTTCTGGGGCTTGCTATTTTTAGGGGCTTAGCATTCTGGCCCCTAAAAATAGAAAATGGAGTGGGAACGCTGGGTTCCGGGGCCTAGTATTTTTAAATGGTGGGCCTCAGAACACAGCGTTTCAGCTCCATTTTCTATTTTTAGGGGCTACAGAACGCTGAGCCTCTAAAAATAGTGGGCCTCAGAATGGCATTCCCCTGTGTTCTGGCTTACTTTAACCCCTGGATTAATGTGAGTTTTGTCCTAGACGTAACTGCTTGTGTATATTTGACTTTTTAAAATTTTCCCCATTAATGTGTTTTTTAATATTTGGCAGTTTTTGCTGTTAAAATTTAAAAAGAAAATATTCCATTCTTCTATTAATATGGACCATTAGATGGGTTTAGAGTGTGGTTGTCAGACTTTCAGCACCTGTGTGCTAAATAACAATTTGTGTACTCTGAAATTGAAAATGTATGTCTTGATGAGGTTATGGGATTCCTAGAACTGTTTCAGTATTTTATTTTGTCTTCTCAATAGTCTCCCTTTTGGAGCCCAAGAAACCTTTCAAGGAAGTTAATATTTAATGAATACATAACTTTTGATGTGTTTTGTAGGACTACTAATAGATTTATTTACAGAGTTTTATTTAATAATAAACTTGTATTACAACAAATCTAATTGAGATGTATTTTCCACTGGTGATTAAGTTTCTTGATTCTTTACTAAAGTAATCCAAAAACAATTTAAGGAGAGGATTTGGGCGATTCAGGGCAGCACGGGGAGCTGGCGGCGGGGTGGGTGGGTTAGAGAAGGGGTCAGGGACTTGGGGGAAGCCAGCAGCAGAATGGGGGGGGGGGTAGGGAGAGGATTGTGGCAGTGCAGGGAACTGGTGACAGGATGGGGGGTTAGGGAAGGGCTCAGGGATTTGGGGGAAGCCAGCGGCAGTATGGGGGGAGTTAGGGAGAGAGGCAAGTTGGCCCTGATTTTAAACCTCTGCTTATATGAGGGTCATGAGGATTTTCAGGTTTCTGGGGTTAATAGCCAAGGGTTGGCTTATATGCAAACTGGCTTATAGGTGAGTATATATGGTAGATGTTTGTTCACACTTAATGTTGGTAGATAGTTAAAAATGTTTAATAATGTTGATTGCTTTTGTAGAAAGGGACATATCCTGATGTTTACAGATCATGATATTTTGTGATCTATATCATTGTACAGTCATTACTGAAATAATGTTAGCTAAATAAAGTTAATGTTAAATAGTAGCAAATGTTTAGATAAAGTATGTATTTATAGATGAGTGCAGAGGAAAAGAGGCGCTTCAATAGCGAAGTAATTCTTCACTACACATGGTGGCTAATTCTATATAAGTTTGCATGGTCTGATGGGTGTAAATCAGAAGAGAGCAATTAAAGTGACTTGTTATAGTCACGTTAATCTGAGACCTATGGAGAAGCTTTGTTATTAATTGTGATTTATATTTAGTTGTAAATTGTTTAAGAAGAGGTTTATTAAAGGATGCCTAACTTCCAAGATGTGGCGTGTATATACAGACTTATGTCTTAATGGGCAAAGACTGTGTGACTTCCATTATTATGTGTGGATCTATTTTCTAACAATAAAAGACAAATGGATATATTTAATGACCTAAATATAGACGTGAGTGAAAGCCCACTGAAGTCAATAGAATTTAGGTTGTAACAGTGCATTACAATCTCTTTTTTTTTTGTCCCTTCAAACAGTTTATTTTAAGCTGTAATTGTTGGTACAGAGTTGGTCTGTTCAAAAAAAAAATTGAGTTAAATCTATAAATACTTATCTTACTTTCAAAACAATTCAACTTTTCAACTATAATCCCAAATGATTTGTATGAATAAATTCATAATGTTAGCTTTGTGAACTGGATATGTTTGCTTTTTGTAAACCAGAGATCTCTAATAGACATTCAAATGGCAGATGAAGGTTAATTAAGCAATAATCTTATCACCACATATTTCACAGGGTAATTATCCAATTCCCATATGGCTCATTTATATCACAAAGAGAACTGAGTGAAGCATGTAGTGATGTCATCAGTTTGGCTCTCCAGTTATCAATCTGATTTATCAGGGAAAACTTACACTTCTTGTGAACATTGTGATCAGAAGAAAAGACACACTCATACTATAATCAAAAATAAAATGTCTGTTAATGCAAACAGGTCCTGAAATGTCATTGTTAGGCTCTACTCACAGCCCAGTAAGGGGGAATAAGGAGAAATGGGGTAATGTAGGGTGGGGTCCTACTTCAATAGAATGTTTCTAAGGCCTTGTCTATGTTACCATTTATAAAGGCAAAACTTTTGTTACTAAAAAGCTAGTGTAGACAAGCCCTAATTAATCAAGGTATCTGACAGCCTAGGAAATGCCTTTAGTGTGGTTACTCACTGTGGCTACACAATTATCCTAGCAGCAGCTGTTGGATGTGTTACCTGTCTGTTTCTACTAATATAATGTTTTGATTGCAGAATAAGAAACTGATGGTATTTGGACTCTTCTTAAAATTGTAGTCAAAACAGGGTAACATTTCAAAGATAACTGCTGTACAGTCTCACTAATATCTGTGGTAGCTGTGCAGAAGTTTCTATACATCACTCTGAAAACCTATCCTTTATACACTTCAAATATTTATTACATTTGTCATAACATTCAGTCATTCAGAGAAAGTTCTGCATAATGAGATGTCAGTTAGAGGTGGATTACTTTGTACACTGTATTTTCTCTAAAGAATAAAAAGGCTACAGAAAAACCCTTATTGCTGACTGCATATAATGAATGCTAGCACACACAGTCTGTGGAACTGACAATAACATACAAAAGGTGTTTAAAAATTTTAAACAAAAAACAAAACACTTTCACATCTTGGCAGTACATAATGCAAATGCTTAAAGTATTAACTTCAGCTGAATTTCAGTTTTCTTGAATTAATGGTAGAATTGCAATGGGTTATTTGTTATGAGAAGTTCTTGGTGCTTTGAAAGGTTGTCAGTAGAAGTGACAGAATAGCAGCCTTACTTTCATAGTTAATTATTACATATTGATTTTTAGAAGAGTATATAGGAAGCCCTTGCTCTGATGAGCTAAACCTCTAACATCACCAAATCTATCTACTAAATGGGGGAAGTATGCTTTTACCAACAGTACTAGTATGGGACAACCCATGACTATCCACTGTATCTTAATTTTAAATTCCTGGAGTAAACACCAACATTTCAATTACTTCAATAATTTCTCTGACGTTTGTCAGATTGAAAATTATTCTCTGACATTGTTGGAAAGATATAACTGTCAGAAGAAAAATGTTATCAAATAAAGTAAGTTATCTATGAGAAAAATCCACTGTAGATCCTTCAAAACATCTTTTATTGGAAAAACAGTCTGCAATAAACTACTGTAGACCTACTGTGAGAGAGTGCCTGTGGAAATACAACTTTTGTTTCACTATCCAGACCTATGGTCACTGCTTCAGGGTATAAGCCCATATCCACTGATCTCAGGTGCTTGTTATAAAAGACTGTTTGCTGAAAAACTCTCGTAAGAGCTAGGCTTGAATCTTCTGCAAGTCGAAGAGGGTTATCCTAAGTTAATGGCAAACTCCCTCTCACTTCTATAGGATCAGGATTTCTCCCCTAGTAGTCTGCATGATGTACAATGCGTCCAGTTCCTTCTATTTTTATTTTGAATCCCCCATCTTTTGTTTCCACTCTGCATTTTTTCAGAAGGAGCCCCCTTTCAGTGTGTATGCAGGGAGTAGAGAAGCTGAATCTAAATCTAATTTTATATTTAAAGTACATTGTCCTTTTAGGTCTCCTACAACTCTGTGGAATAAATGGGCTTTCATTAAAGTAAAATTACAGATAAGTAAAATAGACTGCAGGTGACTTGTCCTTAAAGAATGTTTTAGGGAAAAAAAAAATTCACTCTCCTGTTTTGAGAAATGTTTTTAAGTGATACAGCATGTTACCCGGGTGTATTGATCATATAGCAGAGTGCACCCATGATCAAATGCATGTCCTTATAGTAAGTCTGGAAAGTTACTCTGTTTTGACTCAAGTCAAAACCTACTCAATTCTGGGTCACTGTTTTCCTTCGTGGAAACCACCTACTGGCTACAGATACTGCCTAGTATGCACCAGTTGCACTGTGAAGAGTGGTGAGATCAATTGATACTGCAAGAAAATGCTACAGACTTTCAGCTTCTGTAGTTTTTCGAGAGCCTTCTTGGTCATTCTTATCACCTGCAAAGTTCTTATCCAGGTATTAGGTTTTTGGCTATTTAACTTTACTTACTTTGGCTCTACAGAGTTTGAAAGTTGACTCTTTGGTCTACTACACCAAGGTTGGAATAACCTACAAAACAGTAAGTGGACTAAATTGAGGGGGAACAGCCTCAGGCTTATAGAGCATCAGCCTTTCAAACTGAAACATCGTGGCTTCTTTTTTTGTTTGTTTGCTTTTTAAGAATGAAAGTGATGCAGGATTATTTTTCTTGTGTTCACTTTTGTAAATGCATTGTGGTTGATCTTCAGTGTTTTAGTTCCAGAAGGCAGAATCTGATCTGGATTACATTCAACACAAATTGGAGTTCGAAATAATGAAAAGTCTTCCTGATAATCCATCAGCAGAGGTACTGTTTTTCCACATTTAATTGTAAATTTTGTTGAATCTTGCACAAATTCACTAAAACAAAAATGTGTGCGCGCATGTGCACGTACACACAAAGAAATGAAAACTTAGGTCTTGTTTTGTATATTTATAAATTTTTTTGCAACATACCAAGACAGTTAATATTGTCGTATTTCAAAATAGCCACAATTTTAGTATAGTGGAATGCTCCATGTTTTTGAGAAATCAGCTGGAGTGTTAGCAAGCACAGTCAACTTCAACACTCTCCTCAAAAAGCAATTGTGTTATGACATTTACAATACATCAGCCAACAAATGATGACTAGTCTCAGGGCTTATGGGAGAAAAAGGATAATATAATTGTTAATATAATATAATATATGTTACCATTTTACAGTATTTTTGTCAGTCTTCCTTCACCCACCCCATATGTTCAGAGGCAGTGAAAAAAGAACATGGGTGTTTTTTGTTTTTAAGGAGCTGGCTTAGATATTTTAACACAGGAGAACTAATAAAGCAATACAGCACCAAAACATAGTAACTCTATTCTGTAGTCAGAGATATTACTTATGAAAAATTGCCATGTGGCATGGGTAGATGGAGTAAGAGTTCCCAAAATATAAAAGATGTAATTTTATGGATAATGGGCCTAATAATTATTGTAGTTTAAAAGGCTTGAAAGTGACTATAGTGATTAACTGCTGTAGTTGCCATATACGTTGGGAACATCTAATTCATGTTTAGTGTTGAATGTAGCCAAATTTATCATGTTCTCTCTTTTGCTAGTTAAAATGTAGTTTTCACCTTGATGCAGGAAAATCCTGTGACTCTCTTAGAGGAACTCTCAGTGGTGAAGTCACGTTATAGAATGTTATGTGCGCAACTGAAAGAAATTTCCATAGAACAGAGAGAGTCTATGAGCTGTATTCATGCTACTCTAGATAACACTATGAAGATGGTACAAGCAATACAGCAACATGCTGATCTTGAGGTAATGTTTTCAACTTACTATAATGGGCCTGAGGCTTGTAAATGCACATCTATAGTTTTATGCATGGACGCACTTCCTTTGACATCAAGAATAAACATGCATGTACAAAATATTTACAGGAACAGAGGTTAGATTTTCATTTTCTTGGTGAATCTCGGATGGAAAATATTGTTCTTGGTTGAGAGAGATGTTTCATATTACAGAAGTAACAGTTCAATATGTTGTACTCCATGCTTGTGCTTTAGAGCAGTTCCATTGAAGTCAGTTGGGCTACTCACATTAAGAAAGGTTTCTGGGACTGGGCCCCTTGTTTGAACTTTGGTCTGATTTGCAGTACTCTGGTAACTTAAGGCAATTCTGGTGGAATTCCACTAGTTTCAAACTGGAGTAATACAATGATGAATCACACCCCATATCTCTGAATGGTCTGATGGAAATAGATGGTTCAGAGACTGAAGTAAGTTCCAATTTTTAAACTGATCTTTCAGGTGTTATCTGTTATCTTGAAGGAAGCTGCCAAAAGACAGTCAAACTGACTAATGAAAACTGAAAATGACTAATGTATTTTCACTGTCTAAACCAAGTGGAGGTAAAAATTAGAAATCATGAAAGCTTTAGAATTATTTTAATATTGAAAAAATCTCAGGTGTTAGAAAATTTAAAATTCTATGTAAGCATCATTTTTTTAAACATTGCCTTGTGTCACTAAGCGCTGTACAAATATTGACTTAATCCTTAAAAAAGAAATCTTCCCCGTCTTTAAAGAGATTTTAGACCTGGAGAAGTGACACGCCCAACATCAAACAGAGACTGTTTAAACTAAGATATTCTTTGATCCTACCCCTGTATTCAATACAGTGGACAACACTGCCTCTCTCAAAATATTATATTGGTCTTGATAATGTTCCTAATCCAGACATTGTGGCTCTTCATATGTTATATTTTCTCACTATTTAAATAATTTATCCTTCAAACTCGGAGCAGAAAGTACAATAATCTTTCCTCTCCATTTGTGCCACTGTTATGCTGCCAAGTCACATACTGAGAATACTTTCCCTTCACTCACAGGACAAAAATCTGTGAAGTCCTGAGCCACTTACATGTGCCAGGTAGGATTAGACAACAAATTTTCAGCTAATAGTTTGTATATTTGTTTGCAGCTGTCTCTCTGCTGCAGCAGAGACTGATGAAGCAATTGCAAAGAAGGGATTAGAATTTTTTTTAAATGGAACACTTATTTTTATTTGTATAGTCCTAATATTAGAATAATATGAATAGATCTTCCTTGGAGCTTGAACATGAGTTAATGATGGGATTTTTAGAAACACTCAGCCTCTAACTGCTCCCATGGAAATTAATGAGAGATTACCATTGTGTCAAATGAGAAGAGATTTAAGCAATCTGAGTGCTTCTGAAAATTCCACCTCTAAGGTTTGAAAATATCGAAATTGATTCTTTTTCCCCCTCCCAGCTTTTACCTCTGTCTGAAGAAGAACAGACTGCAACACAACAGTTAGTGTGTAAAACTGTTAAAGGAACTGATCCACCAGTAAAAGAGGTAATTCTGATTTTACATGACTCCATTCCACAAGCCCTTACTCTTGCTGAGTGTTCTCAGTGAAGTCAATTGAACTACTTATGTGAATTAGGACTGTTCACTTGATTGGAGGTTTTCAGGAGTGAGCCCTGAATTAGTTTATTGAACTTATTGTTTGTTCACTACTAGGCTCCCCCCCCCCCGAATTGTTTTGTTCACTAAAATGTTGTTTTAAAAGCAATTTTAATCTTACAATTTATTAAGAAAATGTCATCTGTCTATTTATATTGGAGCATATATTTTAAAATACAAGAGAAAGGTAAATCATGCTGCTTTATAGCATATCTAGCGTGCAACACAAACACCTATAGTACCTTGAATTTTGAAGAGCATTATGTTGCTGATCACCTTTCTCATCACAAGTGCTTGGTCAGATCATTCAGTGGGAATAGCTATTAAATCTTTGGGGGAGGAGTAAAAAGCATAATTTCTTCAGTCAAATGCTTATAAATATGGAAAATTAATGTAACTTCCTGTTAGATATAAAATGTAATTGGGAAACTGGCTGAGAATACATTAACTCCATTACAGTGCTGATGCAATATAATATGAAGCTAAAAAGTTGTAATGCTTTTAAGCAGAAGCTCAGGATCTCTGCCATAAAACCATTCAAAACACTGACTTTACATGTTATTAAATAAAAATGATCTGCAAAGATTTGGTCAGGGTCCTTGTTACATTGTATCAAATATGACTTAAGTTTTGGTTTAATTATCTTTGTCCACTGCTTATCTATCAATGCATCTCATTTTCTGCTCCTTCATCACCACTGTTTGTGACAGCCTTCTAGTATCTTTCTGCTTCAGCTCTACTTTTGCAAATCATAAAATAACAAATTATTAACAATTATATTACTGGAATAGTGCCTAGGAGCCAAAGTCATGGGAAGGAACCTGTTTCGTTAGGTAGTGTAAAAAAATGACAAAGAGAATCTCTAACCCAGTGATTCTCAGCCATTGTGTCAGGACTCATTACTGTGTTGCCACACAGTGGTAAGTGTGTCACAGAGAGCAGGGGAGGTGGCTGGATTTGGCCTGGGGGGAATGGGCCGGTGTGTCCTGTAGGGTTGTGATATGTCACCAAGTGTGTCGACCTGCAAAAGGCTGCGAACCACTGCCCTAACCCAAAGATCTTATAGTCTTTGTAAAACTGATCATTCTTTCTCTTGCCCAGTTTCTCATAATTTCTCTGAATTAGAGTGTTCAAGATGTTGTTTGTGTGAAAAGAGTGCAGACAAAATTAGGGCTTGTTCCTGCTCACTTGAGGTCATGTGGAATCAGGATTGGACTCTAAATTAATATTTGTACAATTTTGTTTGCCTTAAAAGGGTATGATTTCTCATCCTCTCTTAAAGGCTGTGTTTTGGTAACCCTCTTTTCTTATTCAGAGCTTCTAGAGCTCATCAAACTATCAGCCTGCAAAGATAGCTTTATGATGCTCTTAAATATCTCTTTTCCTTCCTTATTCTGTATGCAGTGCTCTCAGCCACTACCAGATTGGAGAAGGGACTTGCTTGACTTGACAGCTAATTTTCTCATTTGGGGATGGGGGGAGTTGGTGGTAAGGGGATGGAGAGAGAAAAGCCTATCTTATCTGCTTGGCACAAGGATTTACATGTGCTGACTAGCAACTATGGTAGAAACTCATGAAGAAGCATGCATTTAATATACAAGATTTTTACCACAGAGATAAATTGTGATGTATTAGTTCCTTAGCAATTAATTGGTAAGACTCAGCCATATTTCTATATGGGTAACTATGTAATAACTACAGTTAAAAGTTTGTAGCACAGTATATAGGAAACTTGACATCAAATTCTGTTTATTTTTAGCCACTTTCTTCAGTGTCTACGGTTCCTAATTCAGATGGGGGTAAGCGCTGACAAACCACTTCTCTTGCTTCACAGAAATAAACTTCTTTTTCTGAGGATTAAGACTTTACTTTCTGTTCCTAAAAGTGTGTGTGCACGTGTGTGTGTGAGAAATTTAAGGTTTGCATAAACCTTTTAATACATATAATCACATAAATCTGTGTTCTGCACAATGAAATAAGTTAACATCAATATACTCTTAAGATGTATATTGATGTCCTGAATGTTGAACTTGATATGTCTGAATATCTTAGAATTATAATTACCAAGGGATAATGGGGTAAAGCTGCTTCAGTTTCCATAAGTAAGGCCTTGCAAGGATTTTAGTTCAGAGATGAAGGCCCATTCTTACTCCTACTGCACTGGTGGGAAAACTCTCATTGACTTAAGTGGGAACAGGATCAGTCCCTAACATTTTTGGCCTGAGGGGTCTGTAGAACTTAGTGCCAGAAGTAAACACTTATTTACTGTAATTATAAATGATCACATGTGCTAGTAACTAGGTTTTGATATTCACTAGAGAATATAAAGTTAAATGTGAGAAACTGAGGGCCAACTCCTGTTTACTTAATTGGGTTTTGTGCCCTTATGCTAGGACTGAAACTGGTCCTAAATCTAAAATTGTCTTAAAAGTTAAAAAGACTGTGGTAATCTTAATATGGAAATAATCAATGTTTCATCCAGACTTCATTATTTATAACTGGATTTTCCCATTGATCTCTGGGTAGACTCTTGTCGTACCAAATTGACAGATCCTCATTTGGCTTCCATACACAGCTGCTTGCTTCTCAGACCTCTACAAGACTCTGCACTTTGGAGGTGTTATACAAGCCTGAGGAAGGAGGGCTGGAGGAGATGTGGAAGTTTATAGTCTTTTCTACAGATCATTTAAGATCCAAATGGATAGCCATGTTAGTCTAGTTCAGCAAAACAAGCAAGGAGCCCTGTAGCACTTAAAGACTAACAAATTTATTTAAGAATGTCTTTAAAGGGTTCTGAGGGAACTCTATTTTACTCTTTTTTGGCTGGGAAGAGGCTGTTGGTCCCTGGCCATCAGAGGTATCTAAAATGTGGAAAACTATGATCTTCAAGACTCTTGAAGTTCCTAGGAGAAATCGACAGTTTGAAAGATAATTCTTCACTACTATTTTTAATCTGCATTCTATATTTTTTAAATTTTATTCTCCCATTTATTATCAATTACCTATTTTGTTCCCCACATCCTTCTGGCTGCTCCAGCTCAAATGGTGAGAACTGCACCTTACTGTGTAGAAACTAAAATGTACAGGAAGGGTTGGTGGTAATCTAGAACTACTAATCTTGCAGCTACTGCTGACAAGCCTGGTGTTGCTAAGATTAAAACCAAATGAGAAGCGATGTTATGTTCTAGATTCTGATATTGCACATGCATGGTGAAGAATATCCTAGTAATGCCAGTAAATAAATGTTGCTTTTCAAAAAAGATGACTGGTTTCAGCAGTATGTTCAGGATAGCATTCATGTACCTGTTACAAATGGTCGGTCCCTGGGAAGATCTTCTGTTCCCCAGTCTTTCAGATTTCTGATTTCTGTGCTGAGTAAAACATAGATTAGGTGTTCAGCTCTTTTAATATACTATATAGCAGGGGTGGCCAAACTTATGGAACTCAAGAGCCACACAAGTCGATTATTAAACCTTCAAGAGCCACACTGAGGCATATAGCCACATACTTTTACCTGTTCCAAAATTACTAAGCTTAAAATTTATTGCATACTTTAATTTTATCTTAAAAACAGGGCAAAAATTGATCCTACTAATGTCAGATTCTAATAATTATTTAAGGTTACCATGAAAACTAGGCCTATATAGTAAAAACTTAGCTGTTGCTGTATGTAGAATACTGCAGGCTAGTGGCAATTTTTTAAAAATCTGGGCAGTAACTTGTCAATGCAGTACATAAAAGCTCTCACAGGTGCTGATCTCTAAATATTGCACAATGGTTTAATTTAACAAATTTCATTGTGGAATACAAAGCTTCACAGCAGGAAGTTGTGCTAAAAATTGAAAGTAATCTACATTCATTTTTAAACTTTTCTCCTTTGTATTTTCATTTTGCAGTATGCCACATCATGTTTAGGACTTGTAAAACAAAATTTTAACAAAGGAATAAGCTGCATTAGGGCCTATGAGGAAAATCTAAACATGCCACAGCTTCCCTGACCATGCCGCGCTTCCCCCCTCCCTTTGTTGCCGCATCCCTGCCATCTCTTACTGTGCCACTGTTTCTCTGCTGTCCCTGACCATTGCTCTCTTCTCCTGCTGTCTCCTGCCATGATGCCCTTCTCTGCAGTGTTCCCTCTCAGCTGATTACATAGCTTAGCAACTTTTGGATGCAGCTGAGCAAGTTCCCTCCCGGTTCCCTGACCTGCTGCCAGGCCCCTACTCATTGGCTCCCCAGGCGCATCCATAACTTGGTCAGCTGCATCATCAGCTTAGAAGGAACACTGCTTCTGTCTCCCATGACAACTCAGCTGTCCTGGGAAACAGTTTCCTACTCCATACATGGCCCCAAACTTGTCTTTCAAAACAGGCTTGGTTTTGTGGAATAGGATTCTGCATAAAATAATTCTGAAGGGGGAGGAAGCTATGGAAAACAGCTCATCCCTAGTCCCAATTCTTCATGGTCTCTGAAAAGCCTCTACTGTCCAGAGCTCCAAAGAAGTAGCTGTGCTAGTCTAGTTCACCAAAACAAACAAGGATTCCTGTGGCACTTTTAAAGACTAACCTATTTATTTATCGCATGAGCTTTCATGGGAGAAATGTGATAAATAAATAGGTTAGTCTTTAAAAGTTCCACAAAACTTCTTGTTTAACTGTCCACAGCTTGATCTATAGGTTTCTGTAGAGTTGGCAAGAAGGAGTAGGATTCTTCATTGGCTTATTCCTTCCCCCTCTGCTACAACGGAAGACTTTTTAACCTGTTTTCCTGACTACCATACTTGTAAAGGGAGTGCATGAGGTGCCTGTTATACCAAATGAGTACCTGAGATCTTTTTAGGGGGAAAAGGCAATATGCTGTGTTTATTACAAATAAAGAGAAAGTTGACTTTCTTATCCTTATGCCCACACACACACTCATCCACATGCCCAAGCGTACCATACAATGTTCTGCAGTCTGTGTTACTACCAGTCCTGATGGTGCTGCTGCTGGAGTCCGTGTTAGTGCCTGTTGCTGGAGTTCATGGCAGCTGCCTGGCCAGGGAAGTGGGACATGAGGAGGAGCAGGGTCTTCATCGAGTGCGCACTGACGCTTGTTTCTTCCAGGTGGCATGCAGAATAGTCCCCCCCCCCTTTTGCTTTGGGATCTCACCCAGTCTTTATAGCTTTGTCACACCACTCCAGGTCCTCTGGGACCATTAGATGGAGATGCTTGTGGACGTGACCTTCAGCTCGTTTTCTTGGGTGTCTGCTTCTGGGGTGGATCCTTCATTCCTTTGTTTTTAGGGGTGTATTCACATTCTTCAGCAGTTGAGGTAGGCTTTTCACTTCAGCTGGGCGAGCTGACAGCTTGAGGCTGGTTCATACCTACTTGATCAGAACAAGCTGGCAGCTTGGGGCTAGTTCAAATACACATCCACCCTCCATCCACACCTTATAGCCTATTCAGTCTTACACAAGATGAGGTACATTGGTTACAAAATGGAGTTTCTACACTTACAATCTGGAGTATGGAATGCTACAGAGAGGGGGGAAAGGGTATACCCAGAGCTTAAAGATAAATAGGGACAAATTCACATAGTACAGGCTGGGGTTGTGTGGCTCAGGGGAAAGCGCTGCTCTCCTGCAGTCAAGTGAACCCTAAAGGGTAGTGGTTCCAGTCCCAGGCTCTCCTCAACAGCCCCACCCAATCTAGGAGAAAATACTTATTCCAATCCACTAAAACTAAATGGAGATTGACAGGACTAATGTGACATAGTTGTAAATACTAAGATAAGACCATCCATGTGAAGCAATTAAAATGAAACAAAGATTGGCAGGGACAATATACAAATATTGGGGTATTATTACAAATGGGAAGTAATTAAAACTTAATAGAAATTGACTGAGGCAACATTACCAATAAGAAACATTGTTACGAGCAGTCAAGACTATATGAAGATTGACAGAGAATAAGTAACAATCAATGAAGGCCCATGGAGATCAAGGCAAAACTGGGGTGAAGCTACACATCAGTGAAAATTGTACAAGAGTAGCTTAGAACCATAAACCAATAAAGTTATGAGTGAGCCTAATGAAATTATGAATGGATCCATAAGGCTATAGATAAAAATCACCACCATATGCCCACATTCCCCTAAGTTTGTAAAGTGCTGCGGACTGGACTGAGGCTGCCATGGCATGTGGTATAAGGTAAATACAAAAACACCCACCCAAACCAATCAGACCAAAATAAAATAAAATAAAAAAGTACACAAAAATAAATAAAGCAAAATAAAACCCACACTGAAATCTATGAAACAAAAAATAACTTACAAAAATTTGCTAGTCTTTAAGTTCTTTACAGCTTGTCTCCTCCCTGATCCCCTCAGTCACTTCCTTCAATGCCTCCATTTCCTGAAGTTCCTCTGTCCTAGGAACTGCCCCCCCCCATGGCTTCACCGAGCTGCACAGCCGCTCCTGCCCCCGCCATCCTTTCTCTGAGCCATGGGCTGCTGCTGCTTGCTGCTCTGTGCCCCTGCCCTCCTCTGAGCTGCTGCTCCCTCCTCCAAGCTCTGGGCTGCCAGCTTGCTCCTCCTCCCAGCTATGGCTGCTGCTCAGTGCTCTGTGCCCCCATCCCTGCTCTGCTCCTCCTGCCCGCCCCTCTGAGCAGCTGGCTCCGGAGCTCCCTAATAGGCTGGAGATTTTAAACTCCCCCAGACTGAAGCAGCTCCCTGCCCGCAAGCCGCACTTTTTCTTTGAAGAACCGCATGCAGCTCCTGAGCTGCAGTTTGGCCACGCCTGCTATATAGGCTACCACATCAGCAGTTCTACATCTAGGGTAACCATAAATTCATCAGTATATATTTTTGAATAATTTTTATTTTAAAATTGCTAGACCTACAGTTCAATCCAGTGACCAAGGAGATGCTTATGGCTGTACCAAGGACTATCAGAAGTACTGTTAAATTAGTGGACTTGAACAGCTTTTACAGAGAACTATTTAACTACTTTGTTCTGAATAGGAACAGGTAAGAATTCAAACAGTACATGATTATGTTTTCAAGCCTTTAATTTTTAACAGTTCATTGGTCTTAATGATAGATCATAATTGCTTGTGGTCACATTATTAGTTCCAGCAATTTTGAATTAGTTGCTGTTAGGTTTAAAAAAAAAACGTGCATTAAATCCACTAGCTTCAGATATTGATCTAGGCACCTTTGTCACTTTCTGTTAGTGTAAATTCCTCATCGTGATGAGGCATCACACTTCCTTCTCCCCCTCCATTACACCTTCTTTGAGTACAATTGGTTTAAATGAAAATATCTATCATCCTTACTCATATGCTAGCAAAGTTAAATAAGTTCAACAGAATTAAATTGTTGAACTTACTGGTAGTAGAATGCTGTAGACCTGGCCTTAAATGCCTATGGTAAGAAAGATTTGCTGGTCTAGCTATGGCAGTGAACTATCTTAGTGCAGTTGCAGCTTATATTAGTTAAAAATGCTTTTGCCAGTATAGCTATCTCTCCCCTAAGGAGTTAAGGATATAACTTACAGATATTGTTGTAAGAATACATTTACCCTGCTATAACTGTGTCTACACAAGGGCTTTTACCAATATAAAACTTACAACCTCCACCCACTTGTAACTGATACTTCTCTACCAAGGAAGGTTTCTTGTGTAAACCTGGCCTAAGATGTTGAGCAACATTTCTGAGAAAGATTTTATGAGAAGAATTTTGGTTCTGTCTTTTCAGATTTCAGTAAATACTTTGCTAAATAGTTTGCTCTTGTCTTTCAGAGAGGCACTGAGTGTTGCACAGATGAACAAGATGAATATGAAAGCCACCGACTCCAGGCTAAAAATCCTGAAAGAACTTTCCATTGTAGAAATTGACAAACAAGGAAATGCTAAGTTAATTGTGTAAATTTTAAGCCTAAATGATCAATTCACATTTTGATACACAAGGAATTTGGGTGCCGCTCCTGGGGTATCAAATGGCAATTATCCCCTGGTTTATAAACATAATGCAACAAACTTTTACAACATGTATTAGGATTCTCTTTGTAATATTTAAATTGTGAATTAAAAAGCATATATCAAGTTTTGTAAACTACTTTGTTTTTAAGATTTGTAGGAAATAGTGGACAGAATCACATTTATAACTCCATCATGTTCAGTATTGTTTTCTTTGGTCCAGTTTAAAGGCAATCAGCCAAAGAAATTTGACTTCTACTTGGATTCCTGAGAAAGTGATATGAAAGCCAAGTAGGCTATAAAAGTCTTTACTACTTTCTATGTCATAATTCAGGAAAACTGGCCATGTACTCCCCTCAGTGACCCAGCAAAAGCATATATTCTCAGGCTTCTGGTTCCTCAACTGTCACCTGTCCTGGGGAGAGACCTGCATCTTACTTCCTTCTGACCAAGATCATTCCAGGCTGCTGTGAATTCCCCCACAAGACAGAGTACCTAAGCATGTTTGCTTTGCCTTCTCTTCAGAAACTATAAACAGTGTGACTGCAGTTACCACAAAGGTATTTTTACTCAAGCACTTTTTTCCTTAAGGTAAAAGCATGAAATAAACATATTAAAAGAACCTAAACATGTGTTAATAAGTTTGCCAGAGCATACCCCTACTCCAGCAAGGGCTCAACAGGGGATTAGTTTTTGAAATCCCACTCCAGAGGGTTTTCTTCTGGTTACAAGATCATAACCCATATTGGCTTAGAACGGGGTGTTCAACCTTTTTGGGTGAGGGGCCACACTGCAATTCTTTTCTCAGTTGGGGGGCCAGTGACAAAATTTTTGATAGATAAGACATGCAAATTGATCTATATTAGTAAACTTTAATAAAATAATGATTGGTGTGATATTTGACATTGCTTTGGCTTGCATAAATTGTGAATGTCTGCCTGCACACTTGATGTAGCAATACAGAGTATTCCAGATAGCCTTGGCCAGCCCCAGCAACCAGGATCCTGTGGCAGCACTTGGCAGGCTGGATTCTGGCCCCCAGGCTGCATGTTGGACAAGCCTGGCTTAGAAGAAGCACGTTCACGAGTCTGACTTTTTTTTTTTTTTTTTTAAATTTCCTTTGTGTTCTGGCTCTTTTATTTTAGACAGTGAATAGGTAATCACTAATAAAATGGTTTTCTCCTCAAAGTGTAATTTCAAAAGGCTGGGTCTGAATGTGTATGATTTATTCTCTTCCTCTCAAGGAAACACACTTAACTTTTTAAAAGTTAATTTTGTTCCAAATAGGCCTCTGAAGCTGATAAAACTTTCCAGAGTTTATGTTATTGAGGTCTCTTCTCTAGAGGTGTTGCATGCAACTTCACAATCTACTTGCTTTTGTGATACGATGAACTCCTAAAACATCTTAACTTAATTCAGAAATTGCCATACCTGTCCCTGAGTCTGAAGCTTCCACTGATTTCAGTATCCATTTTATAAGCCAGTGGCCTGACTTAGTCACCATTCCAGAATGCCTTTTTGAAATGTTTAGCCTTCATAACTAAAAGGAAAAAAGATAAGGATAAACCTGCCAGAGTACTGCTAGATATGATGCAGCCCACTGCATGGATCTCTACATAATACTAAGTCAATCATGCAAATTGCCTCTCTCTTTTACAGCTACTGAGTCCAGCTCTTCACAGCTCCTCTTTTGCAAGTGATCCCTAGGCTTATTGGCTCTGTCATGGTTAACAAGGAAATGCAGCATGACTTTAACCAAAAAAAAAAAAAAAAAAAAAAGCAGAACCTTGGAAAAGTTTTACTTTTAAATGGAGTGGACTGAGAACAGTTTTAGAAAATCTAGGGCCATATATATTTTCTAGGGACCACATCCTGCTGGAGTAAAAACAGTCTAAATTCCACAGCTCCAGAATCTTGAAAAATACTCTGCCCATGAAATTATTACCCTTTCAGATACCTGATATGATATAATAGCTGAATATGACTAATCCAGAAGTAGGTGTAGTTTGGAATACTGGATGTTTCTGCACTGAACAAATAGATGGTGGGTTGTGTAAGTTTGTTTGGTGTTTGTGCATGTGAAAATATCTAAAATTTGGTCCCATCAACTCAAATCAAAATAGTTCTGCTACTTTGGCACCAAGAGGAGAATACTCTACCCGGCAAGTTATTTGGTTAGTATTTTATGCAGTAAGAAATGAGGTTGAACTCTGGGCAAACTGAACTACTAAGTCCATGTTATATTAAGCTATAGAAAATCAATGACAACAATACTAATGAAAGATGGGCTTATTTGGGTGTGTTTTTGCCTACACAGGAGTCTGTCTGGCCAAGGCAACCTTGGAACAGGGGTCCTCAATACGTACCTTTTAAAATTAATTTCTGTCAAGCCTTTGCAGTTGCATTTATACTTGTCATGTTTGTATTGTTCATTTTGTAAATATTTTATCCTATTTCTTACTTTTCCTTTCTGCATCCTTGCTCTTGACCCAGTCCCACAAATTCTTCTTATATGGACCTCTCATTGATTTAAATGAGAGTTTTGCATGTGGAGGGCTTCAAAATCAGACCCTTTGACTCTTTGACTTAGAGCTATATGCAGTTTCCAGTTGATTCAATGGGATTCTGGACATCGACATTGATGGGAGCTGAACTGGGTTCATAGTCACTATGAAGAGATGATTAATTTTTAGCAAGTTTTGTCTTATATTTGGAAATCACAGAAGGAAGTTAATTCGTAGAAGCGTTCAAAGCATTTGCATCTTTAAGTTCATGTTGCAAGTTTACTGTCTAAACTTCAAACTTATAATAATAATTTTTAAATGGATGTAGTGGATTACATGCACTCAAACTGTTCAGAATTGGTAGGGTTTTTTAAAAAGCTTTTTGTCTGTGTTTATGTATTTTTTAGGCATCTTGTGAAAATGCAATGCAGTTAAAACTAATAACAAATTACATACAGTAGGTTTGCAGTAGCTTGTTTGGATCTGCTAAAGAAAAGCTTTCCAAAGGCAGCTATGGAATTCGCCTATGTACTCTGGTCTCTGTGAAACAGTTGTCTTCATACTAATGGAGGGAGCTGTTTTGTATTAGTTTTCTATTTATTCACAGTTCAAACTGTAACTTTTTTTTTTTACTATTTTCACCTTTCACAAACGTCTTACGTATTAAGAGATGCATAAAAGCCCAAGTAAAGTTTTGTTGTTGCTGTTGCTAGCAGCTGCATGTATCTCAGGACAACCAGATTACAGACTGACAAAAACATCATCTGAGAGGGGGAGGCCATTTCTGTAATAACATAAAGCACATCCTGGAATACACAAATTTTCAACAGAGCTTGTTTCTGGAAGTTAAATTCTCCCTAGATATGTTCATATACTGTCCTTTGTTGCTATGTATGTTCTTCATTTGAAAAAAAAAAATGGATGAACATACTATGAGTTCAAATAATGATAAAATATTTTTAAAGTATAGGAAATTTCCTGTTTCACAACTTCCAATCAGTTTAGTAATTTCAGTGGCTGGTTTCACTTCATGGAAGTAATCAGTTATTTATTTCAATATATGCAGTACAAAAAAAATCCAAACTAAAAGCTTGCCCATGTATTCTGTGTTTTTGACAGCAATTAAAAACATTTTTATGGTTTTGCTCTTCAAACTCTATCCCAAAAACTAAGTGGCACTTAATACAAGTACTGTGTTTTTACATAGTATTATATAAATATAAAATACTATGCAAATAGTTATTGAATGACTAATTGCAGTATGCAATAATATTCATTGCAATCTGAAATATTGCCATAAGAAACAATATGCTGACATTTTGCAAGTCTTGGGAATTCCAATGTAAAAGTCTTATTTGAATTATTTCAAGTTCATCAATGTTCCCATACTGTAATGTACAATTGGATGTGCTTGCTCATAAAACATAAGAGAAAAATAGTTCTATTGTACCAAATCCTGTTCTGCTTGAAGTTGACTTAAATTCTGTTGCCTGGACAACTGTAACAACAAACATGCTCATGGACAATTATAAACATCAGAAGCTAAAGCTACTGATTCATTAAATGGCTTTTTTAGAGAAAACCAGAACATGAACCATTTGCTCCGCTAGAATGACTTTCTTTTTACAACTCCTTAATTTCCCTTAACCTATGGAGTTTTTGTATAACAGTCAAACCACATGATTAAATTTTTCTGTAAAACAATCATTGGGTTTCTTATTCAAGCTATTATGGCAGAGACGTGGTGGTTGCTTTGCTGTGTAGTTTAGATTACAGGGAGAAGTCAAACAACTAAAATACTCCATTTTTTTTTTCTTAGAGGATGCGAATTCACTTTATAATTTCCAAAGGGATAGACGTGTTAGTCTAGTCCAGCAAAAAAACAAACAAACAAGGAGTTGTGTGGCACTTTAAGACTAACGCTTTATAAACTGGTAAAAGATTAGCTTGGTTAGATCAGAACTATCAATCATTTTCTGTTCTAGAGTCAAGCTGCTTTGCTCTACCTTTCTGCTGGAATAGTAAAGAGTAAATTGCTTCTGTCATTTGGAGGAAGTGATGTGAATAATTGGGGGTAGGCAACAACTGCATCTGAATTGCTACTGTATGTGATTTAACAGGCAAAATAGACAAGCATGAAACAGCTGCAGGAGGACTCTAGAATTTTGGTTTAATTCTGAAAGTTGGTCTTTAGCAATACAGCTAAATTTGCCTTTAGATTGTACCTGTTGCTGAAATCCAGTAGCCATAACAGGTAACTCTGCTAATGTAGCCCATGCTTCAAAGAAAAGAATTTTGAATTCATAGAACTAGGACTGAGGCCTAAAAATGGTTTCTCCTGTAACTGCAGGAAATCAGTAGGGTTGCTAGTACATAGTAAAAAAGGTATCAAAGTAAGCCCTGATCCCTACCTTTGAAGATAAAGATGTTCAGAAACATGTAAGGCTTCTGCAAAAGCTACAGTGAACTGCATTTAAACTTCTTTAAGAGTTAGTGATGTCATCAACTGCAGCAGGGGCAACGGAGTACAGTGGGCTGGCAGGTATGTGAGAACTGATTTATAGGTATTTACGAATAATGCCAACATAAGGCTTGCAAATAACACTGATTGTTTTTTTTTTTCTTATTTACTGTCTTGGAGGTGGGGCAGAGGTTGAGCTTTTAAACTCTTCTCTGCAATGAGGCCTAGAAACTTGCCTTTTTTTTTTTTTTTAATTTTTAAACAGATTCTTATCTAGCAATGAGTGCAGGATTTGAGGTTTTGTAACAATCCACCATATGGCAAGAGTTGGCAATATTAACACTTTAACTGAATTGGGGCAGGAAACCTATTTGTATGGGCTGGATTTTTTTTTTTTTTTTTTTAAGTCTCTGACTGCCCTTAATCCTAGTAGAAACCAGTGGCAACTGTTTGTGTTCAATACTTGTGAAAATAGTGACCTTCAGTTGCTTTGTACAGACCATTAAGGGAGTGGGGGATTTTAGTCTACTCAGGGCAACCTTTTCGTGATGCCAGTTTGAAAATCAGGAGGAGATAAAGCATCTGCAAATATCAGAGGGCTGTGGTTTTCAACCAGTGTGCTGGGAGAATGGTCCAAGCGTGCCAAGAAATTGTGTAGAAGGTAATGAAAGGAAAATCAATGTAAAACATTGTTTCATCTTAAACAATATTTTATCCAACCATAATTACAACTCATAAAACTTGTGAAAATTGATCATCAAATTAAAAGTGAGATATTGGTCTTTAATTCTAAAACGTAGACATTCTAAATGCAGGCGGCGAAAGGACAAAATTGAGATGACATGTATTTTTTTTTCCCCAGGGGATTTGATTTGAAACAATGCATTTGACCTTTCTTTAGCTTGTATGCACTATGTTGTAAAAACCACTCTAGTAAGATTATAATTGTAGGTGTAAGGCAGGTCTAGAAGTTGGGCAGTTCTTGTGCTTAACAGCCACAAGGGGGGCAACTATTCTGCATGGGCTTTGTATTTGCATGAGCACAATTAGGTATTAGCATAATCTCACTATGTAGGTGCAGGGCATGATGGTAAATTGCATATAGTTTGATTTGATCACAAATCTGTCAATACCTGTATTTTAACTGAGGAGGGAAATGAAATATTCTTGTTTTCATAGTATGCTATCCTTTGATTGTATAAACTCTGTTTAGCCTGTTTGGTGGAAAAGTCACCATCAGCAACACAGAAATTGAAAGACTGAGCAATGGTGGGTTAACAATGTAACCATCCTTCAGGATGGGCTGCTCACATAAATTCAGTTACAGGTGTCTACATGCCACAGTGCACGGTAATCTGGAAAGTCTTTTAGCCCTAGCCTGTCAGGTCAAGGTCAGTGGCCAATGCCCCCTCCGTGCCATGACTGCAGCTATATATCTGACCCTGACCCTCCCAGTCCCTGCTTTATGCCAGCTCCGAGTAGCAGGAACAGTGAGAGGGATCTGAATGTATGTGAGCAGCCCATCTTGAAGAAGGATGGTTACATTGGTAACGCACTGTTCCTCTTCAAGGATTGCTCACATTATTCAGTTACAGGTGACTGCTAGCCGTACCCAGGATGGTGGGCAGAGTTACAGCTTACCCACACTGAGTATGGGCTCCGCCCAGTGCGGCATCCTCTCTCACCTGTTGGACGATAGCATAGTGCATCGTAAAAGTATCTACCAATGACCTCGTGCCTGCTCTGCAGAGCTCCTGGATCAGCACCTGCACCAGGACAGCCATTGAAGAAGCCTGGTCCCTTGTTGAGCGCGCCTGGACTTTCCCCAGAAGGGGTGTACCTGACTTTCTATAGCGGTCTTTAATACAGTTCACAATCCATTTGGAAATCTGCTGTTGTCATTGGCTGCCCTCTCTTTCGCTCCACAATGTCGATGAAGAGTTGAGAGGACTTGCAGAATGGATGTGTGTGTTTGATGGATGTCAGGAGGCAGATGTCTTCGTTCAGGTGGAGTAGAGTGGCCAGCTTTGGAAGGAAGGAAGGATGCAGAGGTAGCAGAATGTTGTCTGCGAAAAATCTCATATGTGGAGGCTCCAAGGAGAGGGGTCTGAGTTCTGAGACCTGTCTCGTCATGGTTATGGCCACCAGGAATGCTACCTTCCACAAGAGGACCAAGAGAGTACATGAGTCCAAGGGTTCGTATGAAGGCTCCATTAAACATTGAAGTGCCACATTTAGGTCCCACTGTGGAGAAGAATCCCTAGGATGTGGGTAGATCCTTTCAGTACCTTTCAGGAACCGAGTGGAAGTGAGGTGGGAGAAGACAGGAGCCCCTTCCAGCTTATCATGGAGGGCCTAGATCACCACTAGGTGCCCCTTTAGGGAGGAAGTTGGCAGGCCCTTATTGTTAAGGGTCAGAAGATAGTCCAGTATGATGTGGATAGGAACTGACTCCGGTATCACCTCTCTTTCCCTGGACCACCGGGAGAAATGTTTCCACTTCGCAGTGTAGGTAGCCCTAGTGGAGTGTCTTCTACTGCCCACTAGTACCTCTCTGACCCTCTCAGAGCAGAGTTTTTTGCGAGTCATTTAACCATGCAGCCTCCAGGCTGCGAGGTGTAGCAATTTCGGATTCGGGTGCCTTAATTTGCCCAAGTCCTGTGTTAGCAAGTCCACCTTGAGTGGGAGGTGGAACAGTGCATCTATCGATAGGTCCCGTAAGATCAAATACCAGTGTTTGCCTGGGCTAGTCTGGAGCGGTCAGTATCATGTCCTCTCCGTCCCTCTTTATCTTTAGAAGGATGCTATAAATCAGGGGGATTGGTGGAAATGCATACATCAGTGGACATGAGGAAGGCATCTGCAATTGAGCCCTTCTCTTAACCTCTGAGGGAGCAGAATTGAGGGCACTTCCAATTCTGGCATGTCACAAACAGGTCCATTTCTGGCACACCCTACCGACTGACAATGTGGGACATCACCTCCGTGTGCAGAGACCATTCGTGGTGAGAAAGAAAGGTTCTGTTCAATGAATCTGTGGTACTGTTTTTCACCCCTGGCAAGTGGACTGCTATTGGG
Source organism: Podocnemis expansa (assembly GCA_007922195.1). NCBI lineage: Eukaryota > Metazoa > Chordata > Testudines > Podocnemididae > Podocnemis > Podocnemis expansa. The sequence goes on from ML681971.1 coordinate 26,532,142, forward strand.
ATGACGTTGTGTCTTAGGGCCAGTTCCTATAGACCGGTGGCTTCTGCACAGAGGGCTGGGGAACACACTCCTCCTTGCCAGTTCATGTAGAACATTGCTGTTGTGTTGTCTGTTAGGACCTGGACTGTTATCCCTTTTGTCAGGTCCAGAAAGACCTTGCAGACGAGATGGATGGTCCTGCATTCTTTCACTTTTATGTGAAGAGGTCTGTCCTTGAAGGCCCATGTCCCTTGGGTTGAAAGTCCCTCTGAGACGTGTGCCCCCCAACCCATGTCTGATGCATCGGTGATCAGGATCACTGTGGGATTTGAGGCCTCGAAGGGGATCCTGCCCCTAGCAAAAAGCGGGTCCCTCCATGTTTCCAGGGTTTCCAGGACGTCATGGGGGACTTGACAGTACCTTGTTCAGAAGGTGTTTCTGGGGATGGAAGACCCTGGCTAGCCAGAGCTGGAATGGCCTCATTCTCAGCCAGGCTGTTCTTGTCACTGAAATTGAGGCCGCGGTGTTGCCCAGTAGCTGCAGGCACCTGGCTGTGGTGACTGGGGCCCTCTGGAGCTCTGAAATATGGTACACATGGACTGAAACTTCTATTGGGAAAATGACGCTTTCCCTTTTATGGAGTGCAGTAGGGCTCCTATGAATTCTATCCTGCAGGTTGGGGTGGGTTTTGATTTTTCCTGATTTATGCAAAGCCCCAGATATCCACACAGTTTTTACAGTGGTGACGCTGTGGTGAACCTGGTACTTGGACCTTCCTTTTATTAACCAGTTGTTGAGGTAGGGGTAGATTCTTATGCCCTGCCTTTGCGGGTATGCTGCCAGTGCCACCATACATTTTGTGAACACCCTGGGGGCTAAGGAGAGCCCGAAAGGGTAGGATCCAAATTGAAAGTGGCTCCCTCTCACCACGAATCTGAGGAATCTCTTGTGTTTGGGTCTTATTGCTATGTGAAAATAAGTGTCCTTTAGCTTGAGGGCTGTGAACCAATCCCCCTGATCTGGAGCTGGGATCATTTGTGAGAGGGAAACCATGTGGAATGTTATTTTCCTTATGTGTGTGTTTAGTTCCCTGAGGTCTAAGATAGGTCTCAGGTCACCATTTGGTTTGGGAACTGGGAAGTATCAAGAGTAGAACCCTTTCCCCATTTTCTCCTTGGGACCTTCTCTACGGCCCCTAGGGAAAGCAGCTTTTTGCATTTCCTTTTGTAGCAGAAGATCGAGCTCTGGATTCCCAAGATGCAAGCGAGGGGGGGGATTCCTGTCTCGGGGTATAGATTTGAACTGAATGGAATATCCTTTGGATATTGTGTCCAATATCCAACGGTCGGTTGCAACGTTGGCCCAGTGAGGTAGGAACCAGGCCAGTTGGTTGCTGAATAACAGGAGCTGAGCGGGGGGCCCTCTAGCTGCTTGTCAAAAACACTGCCTTTGGCCAGCTGATCCGGAGTTACTGTTCCCCTGGTGGGTTACTTGGACCAAGGATTTCAAAGCTTTGCCCACTCGGTTCCTTTCCCTATCCGGGCTCCCATATTGATGTGAGGCTGTTGGTAGGACCTCTGGCGTGACCCCTATGCTTGATTTTGCTGCTGCAGCTTTTGGGATTGTTGCTGTGTCTGCTGGGGCCTGAAGGGACATCTAACTTCCTGAGGTGCATACATGCCCAGGTATTTTAGGGTAGCCCTAGAATCCTTCATCCTGCACAGTTTAGAATCTGTAGATTCTGCAAACAGGGCTGGGCCTTCGAAAGGGAGATCCTGAATGACCAGCTGCATCTGCTGTGACAATACAGAGCTTTGTAACCAGGCTGATCGACACATTGACACTGCGGAGGATATGTTGCAGGAGGCAGTGTCAGATGCATCCCAGGACATTATTAGTATGTTGCGGGAGGCCAAAACTCCCTCTTCTACCAGTGTCTCATAGTTCCTGAGGTGTTCCCTGGGAATCACGTCGTGAAATCTTTCTAGTGTCCTCCAGAGATTGAATACATATCTCCCCATGAAGGCATGGTGGTTTGCTATACACAGCTGGAGGGTTGACGTGGAATAAACTTCCCTACGGAAGAGGTCAAGTTTCTTTGCCTCCCTATTTTGAGAGTGCAGCTTGGTTGGCCCTGTCTCTCCCTATGATTAAGAGCATCCACTACCAGAGAGCCTGGCATGGGGTGGTTGAAGAGGAAGGCGAATTTATCAGCTTGGACATGATACCTCCGGTCCACAGCTCTGGACATGTGGGAAGTTGAGGAGGGGGTTTGCCACTGCTCCTTTTGAATGCTGTATACCCCACCATACAGGGGAACCGAGACCTTAGCAGGTGGGGCCACATCCCCTATGTCAAATGGGGGTTTCAATGTTCCTTTGCAACCCCAAGATCCAAGATCAAGTTTGCTGTCATGTGCCTAAGCAGGTTCTGCTGGGCACAAGGGTCATCTCTGTACACCAAATATTGTTGATAAGTCCCTTCATCCAGGGAAGAAGATGAAGGGATTCACTGTCTATGGTACCGTGTGGTGCCAGAGTTGAGTTCATCGTGTGAGGCCTTCAAGGAGCAAGGGGCCTTAGCTGACGGCGGTGCCGAGGGTTGCAGTGATGCAGGTTCCTCCTCCAAAAGGTAGTTGAGCCACCTGCTAGACCATTCCTGGAATGAGCGCGGTGTCAAGTTGCGGTGTGCCCTGGAGTGGCCTCTTTCCTTTTGGGAGCCGCTCTCACTATAACGGCTACTCTGGGGTCCACTCTGTGCTGACAGGGCGAGCAATGAGGGGGACAGTGCCATGTGCATTTGTGCTTGGGTACCGCAGGCTGAATCATTTTAGTGGTGGGGAGTTAGGAGCACTTACAGCACCGCTTACCCACAGGCTTCTCTCCTGCTTGGGTCAGTGCTGGGGACGATGGGGATTGACGGTGCCAGGGCTCATCATCTGATGGCGTCGAGGAAACAGAAGTTGATCTTGCCCAGCTGGACCCTTGCAAGCACACTACCAAAGGTTCGTGAACAGATCTGGGTAAAGAGAGGTACCCGTTAGCCCACTCCTGTTCTAGTACCAGAATGGTGCTGTTTTCTGGTGCCAGGGAGGAATCCACCGTCGACTTTGATACCAGTACCAACTCTGCTGTGGAGGTCCACTCTTTGGCTGAGAGGACTGGTTTTCCTCTTGACTGTACCAACCTGTGCAGTGCCGGAGATGTCAGTTCAGACAGGACCTTTGCCGCTGCAAATGCCTCTGGTGTCAAAGGGATGGGGATGCACTCTGGATCCTTTCCCCGAGGCAAAGTTACCAGCGGGGAAGTGGCATGGCACTGAGGCGATGCCAACTCGGAGGCTGATTGCGGCTTTTTACTAATAGCTGGAGAGCAGCACCTTTTTTTTTTTCCAGTGCTGATCTGGCACATGGTGCCAGCACGTCCTTAGGCATAGCAGGCGTAATCACTGTCGGTTGCACCGCTCGATCCTGTGTGATATCATGGAGCCTTTTCTCCCTGTCTTTGTGTGTTCTCTGCTTAAAAGACTTGCATATGTGATATTGTCCACTTGGTGCGACTCACCTGGGCAGGAGAGGCATCTATCTTGGGGATTGTTGATTGGGGAATACCTTGTAGCAGACCGCACAGGGTTTAAATCCTGGCATAGCTATGTCATAAAATAATAGAGTAATTAGAGAAGACGGGCCTTTGCTCAACAGCAAGGGCATGCTGTTCCAATACTGTTGCTGAGGGCAGAAAGAAGGAACTGGAAGGGTCAGCGTCAGGGTCACACATATAGCCGTGGTCGCAGCATGGAGGGGGCGTTGGCCTCTGACCCTGACCTGACTGGCTAAGGGCTAAAAGGCATTCCGGATTACCAGGTGCTGCGGCACATAGACACCTGTAACTGAATGATGTGAGCAGCACTTGAAGAAGAACTCTGTGTTTCAGTGTGTAGAGAGGAAAAAAGGGACTGGTATTACTTCTGCTAAAGAGCAATGCCTGAGGCAGTATCTCACCCCTGCTTCACTATTGAAAGGTAGACTTGATGGCTTTTTGTGAAGTCTTCTCTGTTATTTTGATCAGAGGAGCTGTCTGTGGTGTCCTGAAGTCAAAAGTGGAGATCACTGAGGGCTGAAATCCTCTCAAAGAGCTGAGATTATTGAAGAGTGAACAGTGGGGGGTGGTGGTGGCCAGGGGATGGTGCAAGTGGCCAATGGAGGGCTGCAGAGCATGAGTGACCAGTGGGCAGTGCCAGCGGATGGTGTGAGCACCGAGTGGAGGGCTGGGGAGTGTGAGTGATCAGCCGGTGGTGCCAGTGGACAGCGAGTGTGAGGGTCATTTGCTACATACGCTGGGGTGGAGTGAGGTGCTTTATTGGGTTTTGTGGGAATCTCATCTTCCATTGATTCTCAGTATTGCTTCTATGCATTCTTTTATGCTACCATTAAAAGTTCTATGTACTACACTCAGACTCGTGCTTAAGAGTGGAGAAGCTTTACCCCTCTGGAGTGCACAGGGAGTAGTGCATGATTGCACAGGAGACTGGGTGGGTGCTTGAGCTGGTTGGTGTTGTAACATTATTTGGAAAACCCTAGATATAGAACCTGGCCCTTGCTCTGCCATCTTGCCCTGGCAGAAGGGTTACATAGGTGTAAGGCAGGCTTCTGAAGAAGGGCATCTAATTTGCATGGGTCTTGTATTAGCATGAACACAAAGAGCACAATTAGGTATTAGCATAGTGGGTGCAGGGCATAGTGGGTAATGGTATTTGGAGTTAATCTGATCACAAATCTGTCAATACCTGTAAGTCTACTGAGGGAAATATAAAATACTGTCTTTTTGTGAATTGCTACTCTTTGTTTCAAAGCTGTCTGGGTTAGTTAAAGGGTAAAAACTACCCTTAGTTAAGAAGAGGCTTGTAGGAAAGGTGACTGCATGTTTCAGCCTGAAAGAAGGAAAGACAGGGGTAGGGGTTTGAGACTAATTCTGCCTCTCCCCCTATTGCTTCCCTTGTCTAATGATAGCTCTGGCTAGGCTTCTTCTGAGGCCTTTGTCATTCAAACAGAGGTAGCTGTTTTCAGCTACTTAAAGAGCTGGCATTACTAGAGAGAAAAGCAAACTCTCTGCTAACATCACTAGAGATAGAAAAAATCCTCTCTGAGCTCAAATCACTGAAGGAGTGTAAGGAAAATAATCAGAAGAAGATTGTACGTGAAAGCAGTGGCACCCCCACTCAGACCAAATCATGGGCCTGGAATATGAACGATTTATCACCTTGCCCTCATATGCCTTGTTAATGGCCTCACTCAGACCAGGCAGTGACCTTGCCCTGAGCAAGGCACCTTTCTGAACCAAACACCCCACAATTTATTGCTGTTTGTGTAAACATATATCTACTTGTTTATCTGAGTGACCATCCTGTAACCTTACAAAGCACACTTGTTAGCAGAGCCTGTATGCTGACGTGTACATTCCGTAGTGAGCTAGTAGTTTGTCTTTCCCCGTGATGCTATATAATGGTAGGAAAGTCTAATGCATGTTAGACTTCACTGATGGACGGGGAAGCTGCAGCAGGTGCCCTCAGAGATAAAGCCCAGAAGACCACCTGCTACTATTTCCGGGGGTTCCTGGTAGCTGAAGGGGACATAAACATTCTGCCTCTTTTAATAAAATCATCTTTTATTCTATCACTTGGGGTCACGTTGTCACTGCTCAGTCCAGATCCTGTTATAGCGCCCCCTTTGGGCTGCATCTGGCGTAGTCAGCAGGATTAGGCTTGTGACTGGACCATGTGGGGTAGAAAGCAGCAGGGGCTGGATGGGAACCAGATCTTGGGGTGGCCTCCCACCTCAGAATGGGCTCTGGTTGCAAGAGTGTTGGCCTGGGTGGCTCCCTGGGATAGTTGGGAACAGGACTTGGGCACTGGATCTATGCCTGCCTGCCTGGCAAAGTGCATGGAGGAGTTGAAGATGGGGGAAGGACAAAGCTATGCACTTAAGGACTTGGGGTGGTTGCTCCTGACTGCAGTTAAAAATGTATGGGAGGACAAAGAGGCCCTCCAGCGTTCGGTAAAAACTTTGGAAGGTGAATTGGGGACAGTAAGAGAGCGTAACCACCTTTTGCAAGAAGCGCTGGAGGCAGTGCAGGGAAGGGCCCAGAGATGAGAAGAACAAACCTTAGCGGTTGCAGTTCTGTTGGCCACTGTAACCTACACTCGGAGGCAGCGCAAGTGCAACCCCCGAGTGGCACCCGCCAAAGTGCAAAATCTTATGGCACGTGAATGGGACCCTGAGACATGGGATGGTGATATTTGGGAATTCTCCTCAGATGAGGAATGGACTGAGGGGGATGAAGACCCCTCCCCCCCCCGTGCAGGCAAACCCCCAACATACACAGACAATCTGTGACTATATGCAGAATGAGTTACAGGATATAGCTAAGCGATATAAACAGCAGTCCCAAGAAAGCATGCAAGCTTTTTTAACCTGTATATGGGATCAGGCAGGGAAGGAATGTAGTACTGGTCAGGGAAACCACCGCGACCCCAAGGAGGGAGAGGGACTTTCTACACACGTCCAGTCCTGGAGCTGGGGAATGGACCCACAAAGGGCCAACTGGCATGCAGGATTCCCCCCTTGATCTTGTTACCCTGACCCAGGAATTCCAACACTATGAGGGTCCAAGAGAATGTTGGTATGTTGGTTAGAATGAAGGTTTAAACTTGTCAACTCTTTAACCAGCTGCATAAGCAGAGGGTGTGGTATGAATATATACTAGGAAGCACCCATCTATGATAACAATTTGGTACCAGTGTTGTAGTCTATAAAAAAATCAAATACCTGTATAATGTCTGTAGGAAAACGTGTCTTGTTTAAATGTTTTATAAACGTTTGTAAATGTGTTAAAAATGGTGAATGGGGAAACTGAGCAGGAGTCTCATTTTAATGACATGATTTTTTATGTTACATAACTCAGTGTGTCTCTAGCACTAAGGGGTTACAAGAGAGAAGCTCTCACTGTTGTATCTGGGGCTGGAGGTGCTCACTTGGGGACCACCCCATTGGTGCATTGTAAGTGCATCCATGTAGCCTGGGACCAATCGCACGCTGTAGGCTGCGGAGGATTGACTCAGGAGTGAGTAGTCACCTGGCTAAGCAGAGTGAATCAGAGTTCAGAAGTGAAGATTGGTGGGTCACAGCGGCACACCAGACCAGATCTAGGAAGTAGTCTGTCACAGCGGTGCAGCAAGAAGCAGGGTAATGCCTAGCTTACTGCTTTAATTGGTGGTGTGAATTTTTAAAACAGTTATTGGTGCAGTAACTGTGAACAGTCCAGAAGTAACCATAGTTTATTGTTTTTTTCCGTTTGTTTACTTTGGGTGAAGAAGATAAGCACAAAAAATGGATATTAGTAAAATGAATTGCAAGTAAAAAAAAACTTCACCACCACCTCTTTCACACAAATCTCAGGCAAGGCTAGTGAGTTTGTGTACAACAACAAGGTAGAAATTGGAAAAGAATTATATGATGCTGGTGGTGAATGGGCTAACAACCAGGGTCATTCTGCTGAAAGCCCAGAAGTTATAATGCAGGAGTTAAACAAGGCCAGCACGTCTTCTCGTGGGGGGAGTGTGGAAGCTGACTCTTCCGCACTGCAAAAGATAGCACTCCTCTAGAAAGCTGTGCCCCAGGGCAGAAAACAGAGGTGGTATCTAAGAAAAAATTGTGGGGGTTCAGAAGTGTCGCTCCCCCCCAATGACTCACTTGGGGAGGGGTGCCCAAAAGGGAACGACTGGCTCAGGGTCCCTGGACCCAGATGCTCAACCTGTGATTCAGGTTTTAGGAGGGGATTATGTTTATCTTGGTGTGATGTTGAAAATTAACTTTGCTTCTTTAAGCAAATTCCAGCTTGTGAGTATTCCATCCTGCCTTCAAACCACTTGGAGTGCAAGGGTGGATTTGTGTGCCTTAACAAATCTCACCATAGAATCAGGAGAGCAGGCTGTGGTGCACATGGGAGTGATACCCCTCATCCCAGAGGGTTGTTATGTCTGTATAACACCACAGGCAAGTCTCAGGTTACAGGGTCTGAATATTGGTGTGGCAGTGATAGATGGCGAGCATGCAACGAAGCTTACCATTCATGTGTACAGTGACAGTTTGAACCCCCTATGCTTTGCAGTGGGAGATTGGGTTGCCCATTCAATCTGTGCAAAAAATTATTAGCCCCCAGGTGCAGAAGATCTAGCCCTGACTGAAGCTGTTACACGAGGAGGCGAGGACCTCAGCTCCACTTCAGGGCCACTAATGGCAGGGCAAAAAGTCGGGGTGCACTATCCCAATAAACCACCACAGAAGGAAGAGGCAGTCACTTCAGAAAGCAAAGTTACATACTGGGTCATGTTTGCTGGTAACCCCTTACCTGTATGTCTTAATAGAGCTATGTTGAGCAAACGGGAATACGAACTCTGTGTGCTAAGAAAACATGCAGAACGCTGAAGTCTCACTAAATTGTCATTTCTCTTTAAGGATGTGTCGAGACCAATTGCTGATTCCCCTGTTATGGCTGCATCTGATCACTATATTGCAGGCCTTGAACCCCAAAGAGTGGTAAAAGTCAACCACCTTGATAAAAGAGCAAGAATCATGGCTTGGAATGCAAGTCAAGTGACAGGTCCATGGACACAGGCTGAGACTATAACAATCACCTTTGGGTTGTCTGATGCGTCTGGCTGGACTCCTCGAATTGGCCTGCAGCAGCAACTTGGGGAGCAAACCACCAGGGTATCCATGTTCCAGATACCTCTCACAACCTTACTTTCTGCTTCAGGGTGAATGCCTCCCAAGGAACCACCTGAACACTATTGGTAGAGGACACTATATATATTACTGAACTTAAGGACACTGTTACCAGGCCCTGTGAGGGGCAATATAGCCATGCAGATGCACACAGATTGCAGATCACTTTTGTGGTTATTCAGAGAATTGTTGGAAATATGAACTGTGACCTTTGTCAGCTTCCTTAGCCCCCAGAGGTATGGAGAGCCATGTGTGGCCCCACTACTCATTTTGAGGGGATGGACTTGCCAATGCCTAATCAGGGAAAGACATTAGGATACCAGGATGGAAGGGGTCTGTCCTTCTGGGTAGCAGTAGAAACCAGGTGGAAGCAAATTCCCTCTGTCCTGGGAACAAAGAAGCACAGGAGCATTGTTGAAGGAGCCAAAGAGAGGAGCGACACAGGCATGGGCAGTTCAGATCCCCAAACAGTGCTTGAAATGGTAATATCTTGCCTGATGGCAGGTGTTTGTAGGAGATAAGCAAGTGATATAAGGAAAGAGACCAAGAAGTGAAAACTAGAGTTAGAAGGGACAGTTACTGAGCTGTGAGAAGTGGGGCAGGAATGAGTAGGCATGTCCCTTCCTTAATCCACTAACAGATCCCTGTCAACTGTCCAAGAAGTGTGTGAGCGAATGTGTTTTAGATGGGGTTTTTAATTGAATAGCAGTTGTCTTGACTAACCGTGTAGGGTGCTCTGTGTGATGGCAATCCTGAAAGTTCATTGAAGTGACAGTAGCTCAAGCAAACTCCCAGTGAGAGAGTCAGTGCAATGCTTCTGCACTGGAAGTGGGGGGGCAAGATTTATGCCAGACCAATTTACCAGCAGGCGGAAAGCCTAGCTCACATATTTCCCCCTAATTGGACTTTCCTTCTGGGGCCAAAATGGGATACTGTATACAACCAAATCAGTGACCTACTGTATACGACTGAATCAGTGCTGCAAGATTACCAAAAGGCCCTTGACAGGGGAAAGGCTTCTAGCTTACATATTGTACACGAGAAAGGGGAATTATTAAAGTTAACAGCAGAGTTAGAGGCAGTGTCTGGCCATCACTGGTGACATGTTCTTAGGCTACAGCCCTAGCTGGACTGGTGTTTTTAGTTTCTTCCTCCATCCAATTGTAATTATCTTAATTGGGTTTTTGCTTGTTTAATTTTTAATGATTTTACTTTTTGCTATGTTTGGCCTTTGGCTAAGTGCATCCATACCATGTATCTATTCATAAGGGCCCACGCTGGCCGAGTGGAAGTGCCAAGGGACGGACTGTAAGGAAAATAAGTGGAAGAAGATTGTACAGTGGCACCCCCACTCAGAGCTAATCATGGGCCCAGAATATGAACAATTTATCATCTTGCCCAAGTATGCATTGTTAACGGCCTCACTCAGACCAGGAAGTGACATTGCCCTGAGCCAGGCACCTCTCTGAACCAAACACCCCACAATTTTTTGCTGTTTGTGTAAACATATATCTACTTGTTTATCTGAGTGACCATCCTGTAACCTTACAAAGCATGCCTGTTAGCAGAGCATGTATGCTGGCATGTACATTCTGTAGTTAGCTAGTAGTTTGTCTTTTCCCTGTGATGCTATATAACAGTAGGAAAGTCTAATGAACATCAGGCTTCACCAATGGACTGGGAAGCTGCAGCAGGTGCCCTCAGAGATAAAGCCCAGGAGCCTGCCCGCTACCATTTCCACAGATGCCCGGGAGCTGAAAGGGACGTAAGCATTCTACCTCTTTTAATAAAATCATCTTTTATTCTATCACTTGTGGTCATGTTGTCACTGCTCAGTCCAGATCCTGTTATAGCTTTCCCCTTTGGGCTGCAGGGGAGCAGCAGATGAAGGAGCCAGCAGACGATGAGAGCGGCCAGCAGTGAGCTGGGTGGCGTGAGTGACCAATGGGCGGAGCTGGCGGACAGCTGGCAGCACCAACGGACAGTGCTGTTGGATGGAGTCAGTGACCAGTAGGTGGTGTCGACAGACAGCTGGCATGAAAGACACTCCCTGCATACCCTAGGGTTGGTTGGGAGCCTAGTTAGCACTGCTTCTCCAGATTGGTGCCAATTTTGCTAGTAAGTTTACCTTGTATGTTCTGTTATGCGGTGTGGGTTGTTGGGAACTTTGCTCTGTACTGATTCACTAGATCAGTGCTGATTTCTGTTATTTGGCCTTTTTACACTCTGTTTTACTACTATTGAAAGTTCTGTTTACTACACTCAGACTCATGCTTGCAAGTGGGGAAGCCTTACCCCTTTGGGGTGCTCAGGGAACAGTGTAGGATTTCCCAGAAATCTGGGTGGGGGCTTGAGCCAGTTGGTGGGGCTACATTATTGGGAAACCCCTAGGCATAGAACCCAGCCCTTGTTCTGCTAGCCTGCCCTGGCAGAAGGGTTATGTAGGTAAATGTAGTGTTTTATGAGCAATCCATTCAACTGAACAAAGTGAGGGTGCCAACGCAGGGCTTGTCTCATTGAAATGTGCCCTGTTTGTGAAAAGGTTGGGAACCATCTTGCAGTGGGAAGCAGAGAAAAGGAGGTGGCAAAGAGAGGTCAAGTCTTCCCTATTCCTGGCTGTGCCATTGCTTTAAATATGAATCCCCCTGTAGGAGTAGGAGTCTGTTATTTTCCATCTCAAAGTCCTACTTTGCCATTGCATAGTGCAGGCAACTGTACATGCACAGAAGCTGGGCTCCCTGACCTTGCCCAAACTTTTATGCTCCAGGAAAATAACTTGCAGCACACTTTTATTTTACATGGGTTGCTACCTTTCTTTCCCCAGCTGGGTACGGTGGGTGGGGTGGCGTGGTGGTACTCGAGCCTGCCTAAAGAATATTTCTGAAAGGATCCCTTTCAGCAGGGACTAACAGTGGGGCAGCCCTAGTGCGCAGGCTGGTGCCTAGGCCAGTGTCCTGTGACAGTACCCCTATTTAAACTGGGACAGCACTACACCCTCCCACTCTCAATGTGGGTTTATTAGAAGCCCCAAAACGCACGGCTCCTATTATAAGCGCAAGGGCTTCCAAGCGAGCCCAGTCTGAGGGACAAGGAGCGGCCGGCCGCACCGCTGAGCGGGGTGGAGGCAGCCCAACCTCGGCAGGGGCGGGGGGCGGAGCTTCTGCGGATGCCGCAGCCGTTGGAGGGGGCGGGGCTGCCGCAGCGAGAACGGCCCCGCGCGCAGGCTGCAGCCCACCGACCGCCGCAAGCTCCAACCAGCGAGCCCCCTCCCACCCCAGCGCATGCGCGTCCTCTCAGGGGCGCTGGGCGGGCGTCTGGGTTGAAGGGAGGAGCCGCCGGCGCCCCTCGCGCCCTGGGCGGAGTCGGACATGGGCCGTACCTAGCCGGGCCGCGCCGCTGCGGAGCGAGCCGGGCCGGCCGGGGTCGCTTGCCCCCCCCCCGCGGCTCCTCACGCTCTTCCCTCGCCCTCTCTCCTGCAGGGGCCGCGGCCGGGACCGGGGCGCTGGGGCGTTTCCTCGCTCCGGCCGGGCGGCGGGAGAGCCGAGGCCATGGACGAGCAGAGCGTGGAGGTGAGGGGAGGAGGCGGGCCCGGCTCCCCTGCCGCGCGCTGGCGCCCCGAGCGGGGGAAGGAGCCCCCAGGACGCCTGGGTTCAGCGCCGCCTGGGCGTGCGGGCCGGGCCCGGCGGGGAGAGCCTCGCTCCCCAGCCTGAAGCCGCTGCGGCTGCCGGGATGGGCCTGGGCCTGGGCCTGCTGGCCCCTCCCAGCCCGCCCCGTCGTGCCCAGGGGGAGTGGGGCTGCCCAGGCGCGGTGCTCCGCCGTGTGAGCTGGCCTGTCTGAGCGCGCTGCGGACGCCGCCGGCTCCGGGCCCTGGTTTTCCTGTTGGCCTGGCTGCTCTCGGGAGCGCGGCGGCCGGGTTTTCCGCAGCGACCGTCTCTAGCTGGTGGCTACGCTAGGGCGGGGTGCTGCACCTGTGCCGCCCTCGCGTGGACGTAGCCTTCGGTCTCCGTGGCACCTGCTGAGCGATCAACCAGTGCCGTCAATAGAAATTGCCCAAGCGGTAGGAAACAAAGGATAGGTGTAGGTGGGTGTCCTTTCAATTTTAAAATGGATAGCCGTGTTAGTCTAGTTCAGTGGAAAAAACAACAAGGAGTTGTGTGGCGCTTGAAGACTAACAGATTTAGTTTTTGCATGAGCTTTCGTGCAAGGGTCACCTGATCCTATGTTTTACACCCCCTTGCATTTAGTTTCATTCCTTTCTGTAAGTTCACCCATCTTCGAAGCATCTGAGGAAGTGGGATCTTCTCCCACGAAAGCTCATGCAAAAAATAAATCTGTTAGTCTTCAAGTGCCACACAACTCCTTGGTGTCTTTTCAGCCTGTCACAAGTCAACAGATGGGAGCCATTAGATCCTCTACTGGGGATGGTGTTTTAACGCCGTGGTTTTCAAACCACAGGTGGGGACTCGGTGCTGGCAGTACAGTACCCAGTAGAGACTCTCAGATACTGAATTGTGGTGCCCCTTTCTGCTGCCACAGAAAGACTGGAATTCGTTGCTGAAAAATGTTATTTTTGGGTCACTGCTGTAAATGATTTTTTTTCAATTGGGTCCCAAAGAAAAAAGTTTGAAAAACTGTTTTATTATATGCATTAATGAGCAGTAAAGAGGTGAAAAATGCAGGTGACATGAAGTAGTTTAGGTCGGTCCAGGTAAGAGAAAATTTTGAGGAACTTCAGAGATCTTACAAAGTTAGGAGTGGAGAGTGTGACAGCCAATTGAATGATTATCCTCAGTTTTGACATGTTCAAAAGGTAAAATACACATTGTAAGGAGTAATTGGAGCCCATTGTAAAACTAATATAGCAACAGCATTTCAGCACAAATCGAAAGGTGGATTATGGATGGCTTTACTGAAAATGCATCAACTCAGTGCCCAGTGATGGGAAGCAGTGTTACAGTACAGGAAATATCGGTTATATAAATAGAAAATATAAAGCCAGTTATAGAAAGAAAGGTTGCGTCCTCACCTGAAATACTTTACTTAGGTATGGGGACCTCTTCTCAAAAATTATAGCAACAGTAGGATTTCAAAGAAAGGAGATGAGTGTTTAGAGGTACAGAAAGATTTTTGTAAGGAAAGAATGAGAAATGAGACGCTAAAGGCATGTTTTTATAAGGCAACTGACTGTCATAGCAGATTAACTATTCTGCAATAGATATTGTGGAATGAGTGATTTTTGAGGTCATCTTTGGATTCTTTCCAATTTGTCTACAATCCTTCTTAATTGGTGATGCCCAGAATTGAACACAGTGTGCCAGCTGGGGCCTCAGTGGTGCTGAGCAGAGCAGGACAATTACCTCCCATGCGTTACATACAGTACTCCTGTTAATACATCCCAGAAGCAAGTTAGCCCTCTTTGCAGCTGCATCACATTGACCAATCATGTTCAGTTTGATGCTGATAAATTGGAGGTGGTTCAGAGAAGAGGCATAGGAGTGATTAAAGGACTGGAAAATGTACTACACAGTGATCGACTTAAGGAGCTTGAGCTTTCTGACTTAATAAAGAGAAGGTTAAATGATGACAGTTAGTCTTTAAATATCTATATGCGGAACAAATATTTGATAATGCATTTATTCAAAAGCCGATTACAAGATCAAGTGACAGTAAATAATTGGACAACATCAGACTGTAAATAAGATTTTTAACAGTGAGGATAATTAATTAGACAGATAGACGTGTTTCTAGAAGTATGCTGTAGTTGAAGTAAGAATTATTTCGGAGGAGTCCTGTGACCTTACCAGGAGGTCAGAATAGATGATCATTGTTCCTTATGTGATTCTGTAAGTGTATAGCACTTCTTCAATCAGGCTATTCAGTGTCATGCATGCAAATGAGGATAGTATCCTTGGCTACAAACGTACATGGGCGACAAAATAAAGTGAATTAAGAATGTATTAATGGAAAACGAGAAAATGGGAGTGATCCATGGAGTTTGTCTTGAGGGAAGCCAACGTTATCACTCCAATCAAACACGTCATCTGTAGCGTTGAAGAGTGGGACTTACTGTTTTTAAACCTGACACTTTGCCTGCTGAACATCCAACGAGCTTCAAGTGTTTGTCTTAAAACTGGCGTGAATCTAATTTTTTGCAGAGCATTGCTGAGGTGTTCCGATGTTTTATTTGTATGGAAAAGTTGCGCGATGCACGGCTGTGTCCACATTGCTCCAAACTGTGTTGTTTCAGTTGCATTCGGGTAAGTTCATATTTTATTTTCTGGGTGGAGGTATTACATATGGGAGGAAGGGCTGTGCCTGTGGAATAGTGTAACTCCAGTTGTACTCTCCCAGTTTCTGTCCTTGAGGCCTTGCTGGGCTCAGCTCACGGTGTTGTGACCTGTTACATGGGGCTGCAGTGCCCCTCACTAAAATTTGGCCTGTCCGGCCTTCTGTTATGACAGAAGGGCGGGTGGGTCTAATCTGTGACACTGTTCAATAGGTTAAAACATCTGTAGTAGAGAGCCAAGCTCAGCCAGCAACATGACCCTTTGATTGCGTGGCCTGCATTTTTGTGACTTAATTTTGGGTCATAATCTATGGGCTGAGAAACCCTGCTCTGGAAGAGAGAAGTTTTTAATCAGAGATGTTAGATACAGTAGTGGTTTGGATAAGTTTAGCAGTTTTAGCAGGAAAGTTTGCATTTGCAGGTTGTGTTAACGTGATCTTGGGCTATATGTGCTTTTTTGTGTGCTGTATATCTTCCAGAGTGCCATTTAACGTCTACTGTGTTGCTAATCAAGAAACAAATTAATTGTAGTACTTCTGAAGAATAGCTGTACGACTAGCCCAGTGGCAGAATGTGTTTCCTTAAAAACTAATGTGTAGAGGCAGAGTGAAACACCTGCGGTGGTATATTTGCTTTTTCCTCTTTCTAGAAGATGCTCCTTAGTGTGTAACTGGGACAACATGATAGATTCTGTGGCTTTTGTCAGTATGCCAGACATCTCAAAATTCCCTGTAAAAGCAGAACTGTCTTTACATCAGCACCTGCAACTGCCAAATAAAACACTTCTGTTTCTTATGGGGGTTAAACTAGTTATATAGTAAACTGAGATTGCTTACATAGGCTAAAGCACATTAATTTAAAGTAACAAATGTAAATTAAGGAAGAATACAAAAAATGACATGTAGTAGAAGTCAGACAAGTGAAACCAATGTTTGCATGAAATGAATGTTAGGTAACTTTAACTCTTTCTTAAAATGCGCTTATCCTCTTTTTGTACAGCGTTGGCTGACAGAGCAAAGAGCACAGTGCCCTCATTGCCGGTAAGATATTTTGAATAAATCAGAAATGTACTACAATTCTTTGCAGTTAACTTTCTGTGCATACTAGGTGAGCTTTCTGGTGTTTTGGTCTTGGTAAATATATCCTGTGAATCAAAAGTTTCTGTTTTGAATGTTCTTAATATGATATGAACCCTTTCCTAAACTGGCAAAGTATTTATTTTTAAAACATTTTTAATATGACCAAGGCTGAACTGTGTAGAATCTCAGTGATCCCCCTCATCTTGTCATCCTTTTAAAGGCGTATACCCACATTTAGCAAGGAGAAGTGGACAGGAGTCCCCTCAGAACTATTCAGTGTCACTCGTGGCTTAGCCAGGCCGGGGACCGGGCAAAACAAAATGAGTTTCATTATTGTTCTTTAGAACTGTGACATCCTGAAACTGAGTGTTTTTGAATCTGACTTGAGCATTTTTTTACCCCTCCAGAGCCCCACTCCAACTACGGGAACTTGTAAACTGTCGTTGGGCAGAAGAGGTTACTCAACAACTTGATACACTTCAACTGTGCAATCTCACTAAGCATGAAGAAAATGAAAAAGACAAGTATGTGGAACAGACTCATTTCAGATTTGAGGGTTTTGTAGTTTGTCTCAAAATAGTAGGCATTTAATTCCACTCTTTTAAATTAAGAAATGGACTGTTGTTTCTAAGTACCTGCAAACTGAAATTTGCTACAGTGTTGTAGAAGCAGTCAGTAAGTATCTTTCCTTTACATTGTCCAGCTGAAAGGCTGGAAAAAGTGCAGTGTTTTGTTTTGTTTTGTTATTTCTAGAGATGGAACCAATTTCTGTAAGTACAGTGGGGACCTGTTTATGCGTGGGTGTCAGGGGACAAGCCCCTGGCGACTGTGTTTAAACCGGTCCGCGCATAAACGGGACCGGAAGCCTTCCCCGGGGCATCGGCCCAGGCCCCGCTCCCTGGCTGCGAGCCATGCCCCCGGCCCCACTTCTCTGCTGGGGTCCAAGCCTGCCTCAAGCGCCTGCTGCTGCCAGCCTGGCCCCAGACCCCCAGCTGAGGACATGGCAGGGAGCAGTGGTGGTGGCTGCTTCCAGCCCCATTGTAGGTCCAGCTGCCTGTGGCTGTGGCCGCCGCTCCCTGCCATGTCCCCGGCCTGGGATCCAGGGCCAGGCTGGCAGCAGCAGACGCCTGAGGCTGGCTTGGACCCCAGCAGAGAAGCAGGGCCAGGGAGCGGGGCCTGGGCTGGTGCCTGGGGCCCATCTCTGGGGCAGCAACACACAATGCAACACGCGTTAACGGGACCCGCGTGTTACTGTGGGGCCTTTGGGGGACATCCTGTTACCGCGCATTAACTGGTTCCATGGGTAAACCGGTCACACGGTAATGGGTCCCCACTGTAGCACTAAAAGCTAAGTCTTTACAGGTCTTTCTATTTTTATGACCTTGAAATTTACACTTGGATTACCCTGGACTAAATACTTTGAATGAAGGGCATGGGCAGGATGAAGAAGTGTGCCTCTTTAATATTATTTGTAGCTATTCATATGAATGGCGGATGATGAAAGCATAGAGGACATTGTACAGATTCTTCTGCTAATGTATTCAGAAACCTAAAGGGGCTCCTGGATGTGTTAGTGCATAAGCCTAGAAAAGTCTTCATGTATTTATTTACTCAGTGATATTTGGTCTGAGGCATGCATGGTCTAAAGTCCCTGCATGTAGGATTTGGAATAACGTGGATAACTAAGATTTATTGACAAACAAGGAGTCCTGTGGCACTTAAAGATTAACAAAGATATTTATTGCATGAGCTTTTGTGGGGGAGAAATCCCACTTCATTAGAATCTTTGAAGATGGAGGTGACCCTGCCAGCAGGTTTGAAAATCTGGGGATCTTGGGGGGCAATTACTGCACAAGTGGGGTACCCTTTTAATCTTTATTAAAATGAGTGTGAGTGTCATGTGGGTGATGGAGAGTGTATGTGTGGTGTTTGTCACGGTGTCTTTAATGAGATGTTGTGAGGTGCTCAGCTCTGGAGTGGGACAGGTAGGGGGGCAATGAGGATTCTCTACAGTCATAAACCTACTCACTGTAACTTAAAAGATGCTCCTATAACATATGAATAGAAGGGGGGGTGCAATGCAAACTAGTATGCCACAGTGGCAGAGAGGAGAGGATGCAAATGGGGGGAAGCAGGATCACCAAGGTCAGAGGGGCCCAAAGAAGGGGAGGGCAAGCGGGCTGGGGGCTCAGGGCAACGGGGGGGAGCAGGCAGGGCTAGGCAGCCGGGGACCGGAGAGCAGGAGCGGGGAGTTGGCGGCAGCGGCGGAGAGGGGCTTAAGGGAGAGGGGAAGCAAGTTGGGGGGGGTGAGTAGGGATGGCGGTACGGAGACACACGTGGGAGTTAGGGCAGGGAGGCAGAGGCACACGAGGGGTTGGGAGACACGTGGGGGTTCAGGGAAGCGGGAGGGGCTGAACAGAGGTTCGGGGATTCGAGAGGGAGGCAGAGGGTGGCTGGATGGCAGTGAAGGGAGTGGTGGTGGAAGGAAGGGAAAAGGGGGAGCAGGAGGGGCAGCCGCAGGAAGTGGGGAGCAGCTGCGGGGAGCTGGTAGGGGCCTGGGTGGCTGGCGGGGCAGGCAGCAGCTGCGGGGAGCAAACGGCAGTCGGGGGGCAGGCGGCAAGGAGACAGCGAGAAAAAAAAAAAAGCGATGGCTGGAGAGCAGAGCGAAGGGGAGAGTCGTGGGGAAAGCGGCAGCTAGGGGTGCAGAGACAGAGATGGGGGCCGCGGGGAAAGGCGGCAGCTAGGGGTGCAGAGGCAGAGATGGGGGCCATGGGGAAAGGCAGCAGCTGGAGAGCAGAGCGAAGGGGAGAGTCGTGGGGAAAGCAGTGGCTGGGGTGCAGAGGCAGAGATGGGGACCACGGGGAAAAGCAGCGGCTAGGGGTGCAGAGGCAGAGATGGGGACCACGGGGAAAAGTGGCGGCTAGGGGTGCAGAGGCAGAGATGGGGGCTGCGGGGAAAAGCGGCGGCTAGGGGTGCAGAGGCAGAGATGAGGACCGCGGGGAAAAGCGGTGGCTAGGGGTGCAGAGGCAGAGATGGGGGCCGTGGGGAAAAGTGGCAGCAGGAGTGCAGAGGCAGAGGGACAAAATTGGGCAGGAACAGTTTATTTGGGGGGGATTATACACGGGGAGGGCAAAGCAACTCAATACAACTGTACAATTCTAAGGGTCACAACCACGGGGAACAATTTTATAACCAGTAGACTAACTTAATCGCGATTCCAAAGGTAGCAGATCAGGGGAGACAATCAGCCCAACAAAAGCCAGCAAACCAATACAACTTCCAGGGCAACAAACCAAAGGGGACAGTCTTTTAACCTACCAAACAAACTTAACACAGTCCTAAGGTACCAAACCAAATGATACAATGTTGCACACTATGTTAACACTTTCACAGTTCACAGATTATGTTTAGACAGTGTTGCAACTTATCGTAACACCTTTTTCCTTAAAATAATAAGAGAAGAGAGAGACAGCCCTGGGGAGAAAGATACAACTTAGTATAAGGCAGTGGCAAACAGCTGAAGACCTGAGCAGTGGAAAGAAAAGTTACAGTGAGGTGAGACAAGTAAGAGAGGCAGCAATAAAAGTTAAACGAACCAGCCCCTAGAAGCTAGGGCTTGTTAGGGCAGAAGGGGAGAGAGAGAGAGTAGTGGCAAAGCAGCAATATAAAAAGGAGAAAACTTCTACTGAGAGGAGCTGCAGGGGCAAACTCTTACCAACACCACTAGCAGCAGCAGAAGCATCCCAGGAGAGAGAGAGAGTGACTCGTTACTCGGCCGGCGGTTCAAAATGCGGGGTACACTTGAGGAAGAACTCGTGAGCGGAGAAGGTCAGCATCTGGGTGATCAGGCCAGGCAGGATATCAGGGACCGTCCTGCCTGAGCCCCCCAAGACCTGAGCTTTTAAACTGTTTTTCCTGCCAGTTCCCTGATTACAGGGAATGTGGGGAACAAAGGTGATATGAGTCATACCTTCAGTGTCACAAAGGACCTTGCAGTCAGGCAGTGCCCACCTACGCCAAGCCCAAGAAAAACAATGGGGTGACAGCTGCCATCTAGTTAAGTAGAAGGGGCCATCTGCTCCCCTTACATTCCTTATGTGCTTAAGTGATATACCGGGAGGGGCGGCCATCAAATCAATTCAATGAGTTACGTACAGGAGGAACTCTCAGAATGGAAGGAAATAAATGCAGGGAAGTGTAAGTCAGTGTTTCCCAACCAGTGTCCCACGGCACATAGGTGTGCCGTGAGGTCTGAGCAGGTGTGCCACAAAGGTTTTTGAAAAGCTACTCAGAGAGCTCTGGATTGGCTCATGAATATTAATGAGTTCATTTGGAAACTCTATGGTGGTGTGCCTCAAATTAATTAAAGGTAGCAAGGTGTGCCATGGCAGAAAAAATGTTGGGAACCACTGGTGTAGGTCATGGGATCAGGTCACACTGTAACAGCAAATCAAAGCAGTTGTAGAGAGTCAGACTCAAGGGAACAGCATGTAAGAGTCAGTCTCTATCAAGCCCTGAAGCAATGTAATCAAATTTGCAAATAAATTCAATCTTAGCAGCATCTCTTTGAAGCCTTGTTCTGGTATTCATCTGTCTAAGCACTGCAGTTAGTAAATCATCAATGCAGTGATCAGGAAGATTGAAATGCTGACCCGTTAGTTCTAGGAGGTTGAGATTTCTGATGTCAGATTTGTGCCCATTTATTCTTTTGCACAAAGACTGTACTGTTTGCTCAGTATGTAAGGCAGAGGGGCATTTCTGGCACATGATGGCATAAATCACATTGGTGGATGAGCAGGTGAATGAGCCTTTGATGGAGTAGCTGGTTTTATTAGATCCTGAAGTAGTGTCTTCTGTGCAGATGTGTGAGCAAAGTTGGCAGCATGGTTTCTTGCAGGGATATGTGCCTGCTTTAATGGCTCTGTTGTTAGGTCTGTAGTTCTTGATAAGTATCTGCTTCAGGTTTGGGGGCTGTCTGTAAGTGAAGAGAAGTCTGTCTCCCAAGGCTTCAGAGTGTGAGGGATCATCTTGTAGAATAGGCTGTAGATCTCTGAGGATGTGCTATAGAGGTCTGACTTGGGGGTCGTAGGTGATCACTAGAAGCATTCTATTTTTTTTTTTTCTTGGGCTTCTGCTGTAGTAGTTGACTTTGTGGTACCCACCTGGCTCTGTCAGTCTGTTTCTTCATTTCTGCAGGTTGGTACTTGCTGTTTTGAGAATGTTTGATAAAGATCCTGAAGGTATCTGTCCCTCTATCTGGGAGATCAGAGCAAATGCAGTTATATATTAGGGCTTGGCTGTAGACAATGGATTGTGTGGTGTGTTTAGGATGAAAGCATGAGGGATGTAGGTAACTATACCAATCAGTAGGTTTTTGGTATAGGGTGGCACTTACGTGTCCATCCCTCGTTTGGACGGTAGTGTCCAGAAAGTGGTCATATGTGATGCAATTTAACTGTCATTTTTGAAAATGTTCTTTGTCTTTGGATTTCATGCAGTAGGGAAAGAACCATGCAAACCAACTTCTTAAATCTTCATTTGGGGATCCTCTGATACTTGGATAGCATAAGAATTCAATGTTAATATTGCAGCACAAACCTTTGGAGGACTGCAATTTGCATTATATACACTTCTTAATATTGCTCATTTGTGCTCTGTTGAACCGCCAGGTTTGCGATGTAACTGCGATGGACCGGCGACACCCACCAAGGAGACGGACACCAATTTCCAGTAGAAAAAATTTTATAGTGGCCTTATAAAGGCATACAACGAAATAGCAACAAAAATGCCCATGGGGGGGGGGTAAACAGCTACACTGTGAAAAAGACTATGCAAGATACAAGTGGGACAATAAACAGCTATGTAGTAAAAGGACTATACGGGGTACAAACGAAAAACAACACTTATAAACAATGCATAAATGGAAAAAAGCTATACGTGTAAACAATGCCTAAAGGGGAAAAAAAAGACTACACTTATAAACAATGCATAAATGGTATTATAGAGAAAAGGAAAAAATGGGGAAAGAAACAAATTGAGAGAGGTAGAATAACTGTATCAGTTTATAATACCTGTCCTAGCACTGTAGTGGAACCCAAAGCGAGGAGGCAGACCCGCTGCAGCATCCCAGTACGTAATCGTTCGGCCGGCTATTTGAGTACACCCAAAATCTCGCGAGCGGGAGCTCCCTGTCTCAGTTGGGGGATCAGTCTGACCGGTTCATGACATGCCCTTTAGCGTTCGAGGGTGGGAGAACACTCGAGCCAACCGAGGAAGGGGCTTAAATAGCGTACTGCACGACCAGAGTATAAAATAGCCAATTGGAAGTGAGGTGCAGGTCAGGACCAATGATTTAACTGGGACCCCGGACAATGATCCCTCCTTCGTGGTGATGGGGGTGCGGAGAAACTGTTCAGGGGGATAGAAACTCACCCCCCCCCCCCAATGACACAGGGCTTGGGAGGTAGAAACTCACACAGGAAATTGAGGCTCACCAGGGGAGATTGATCCTTAACACTCTTCCTCTTGAGCTGGATAGCAGAGATGAGACCCATCAGGGGAGATCGATACTTAACACTCCTCCCTGTGAGCTCCATAGTCTAGAGGGCTACACTGGGGGGGTGAGGGGGCCATTATGTCTGCCACCTCCGTTGACATGCACTTTATTTAACTGTTTATCATTTCAGCACATGCAATGGAGAAAGAGATTGGAGTCAAACTCAGTGAAACAATATTGGGAGTTGCTGCAAGGAGTGGGAGGGGAATACAGCAGGAAATGAGAGGAGAAAAGAAAGGGAAAAAGAATAGAAAGAGAAGGCGAGTATAGGAATAGCTGTGTTTTTTCCTGCAAGATTGAGAATATTTTCCTACTGAACAACTGTGAATAAAGCAAGCAAATAATATATAATTGTTGGTTCCCAACCGCGATGGGAGAAGGAGACACCGGACTCAGTAGTTCTAATTGAGAAATGGGTTCGTTTATTTAGAGCAACAACAGGGAAAGTTTGTCAATGGGTAATCACAGTGACGACTGAGGTAGCAATCAACAACTAAAACAGCAACCTTACAAGACCAACTGAGGTAGCAAATCTATATAAGTAACACAGTAAAACAGTAAAGCAAAACTGCAAGTCTATATAAGTGACACAGCAAGACTGTAAAGCAAAACCACAAATCTATATAAATAACACAGTAAAACAGCAAGGCAAAACTGCAAGGTAAAACTGTAAGGTATTTGCAACAAAGTAAAACTGCTAGGTATTCCCAACAAGACAAAATGGCAAGGTAAAACAAACTGCAATGTACTCGTAGGGGATTCCTGTATACGTACCACAACCCAGGCTCCACTGACCAGCAGCATGAACACAAGAGGCATGGTAAGAGACACAACACGAGCTAGCTTTCCTCGGGAGATCCAACTGTCAGAGTGATCAGTTCTGGCAGGTAACACGTGAACCTCCATAACTTTTGCCAGTTGGCATCTCCTTTTTTTATAGGATTTTTAGCTCAGTGTTTTTCTGGTTCCCACACTGGGGGGGGGTTGTCATATTAGTGGTTCCCATGATTGAGATAGTAATTTTCCAATTAAGTTTTAAATTCCCAGGTGGGTCCAGATTCTTAGGTGGATCATAAATTCCTAGGTGGGACCCAAATTTCCAGGTGGGTCATAAATTCCTAGGTGGGTTTCGGTTCCCACGAAGTTAGTACCTTTGAGTTATGCTAGTCTGTAGCCTCCCAGATTCCAGGCCAGAGCCTCTTACGCTGTCCATAAGGGGTTTTTTAGTGTGCACTTGGTGGCAAATGGGGTGTCCGGGCAAACGGCCCCTTATTAGTACATCAGGCACGAACAATAATTGTAACAAAATATAAGAGTTCTTTGCGTCTTTGTTGGTATGGATCCCATTCAAGGTGAATGTGTGCCTCATGAGTGCAGTTCACATTGAGAAACTCTCTTAAGAACTGCAGTTAGTAGAAGGTAAATAACTGTTCTGTAATGCATAAAGGCCCTGTTCTATCCTTGATCTTTGTGCAGATCTCTTACTGACATTCAGAAATCTGCTGTAATGGTACTTTTTAAGCCTGCTCCCCACAGATTATGAAGTATCTGGACACTGTAGAGATGAAAACAATATTTTAAACCACTGCCAATGGTCCAGAAATGAGCCATTTTCATGAATAGAGGTACAGAAAGAATAAAAATTGAGCTGATGGAAGTGCTAGCTCTAGTTGGAGCCACAATTAAAGACTAGTGTAAAGCAACTTTTCACGTTACCTTTTGCAGTTGAACTGTCTGATAGCCAAATGTATGTAAACCAAGATGCTGAAATACCGAATTTGACTATTTAATATATTGTGTTCTATATAAGTAGTCTTTTTCTTTTAATTACTCATTTTAGTTTCTCTGTGCTCTTCCAGTAATGATCAGTTGCTGGAAAATCACTAAGGAATAGATCTGAATACATGTGTCTTGCACAGAGCCTGGAGACAGTATTATGACTGACCAGTTTCATACTTACTGCAGAAGAAAGCTTCTTTCCATATTGAGTATAGAAAACCGGCTCCTGTGTCAAAATATGGGGGCAAAGGATCATACTATTATTTAGAAGGCCCTGAATAGTGCTGTTATCCAGATTCAGTACTGTTAGACTGTAAAGCCAGGTTACTATGCTTCTCTATAGTTTTGAAGGAAAATTAAAGGGAAATAAAATTGCTCAAGTATTTTGAACCCAGATTAAGGAAAGGTGAGAAACCTGTATTTAAAGAGACTCTTAATTTGTCATTTACTTTGAGAATCTAGTCCTGTAACATATGAAACTTGTTGGCACATTGATAGGCGCCTCTGAATAGTTAGGTTTGTAGAAGTCTTTGAGTTACTGGATTGTTGAAGTTTCAATAATTGGAGACTTTTAGCTTCTAGAATCAATGAATATGAAACCTGGTTGAGTAGTATACCATGCAGATAAGATAGTGCTTAAAACTAGCTTACTGAGTGCATTTTCTCACCTTCAGGAAAAACTTCCTGGGAAGATCATGAATGTGAGAAGTAGTAGAAGCATGCTTTGTGTTGCAAGAATAATACACCTAATTAGTTTTGCTATTGACCATTGGGAAACCATTTGCAACTCTTAGATTTGTGCTTTGCTCTCATGTCATGTCATGTCAGCAAAACAAATCAAGCTGCTGAAGCTTCTGCAAACTCCATGAGACACTGTAATTTCCTATCACTGATTTTTTTTTTTTTTTTTTTTTTTTAAAGGTGTGAGAGCCATCATGAAAAACTCAGTGTATTCTGCTGGACGTGTAAGAAATGTATCTGTCACCAGTGTGCGCTCTGGGGAGGAATGGTGAGTAGATAGCTTGTAGCATGTTAATTTCCCATTCGCACAGGCTATCTTTGTATTGCTTGAATGATATTACGGAAGTAGTGCCAATGGAATGAAACTATTAGTACGGCTTTCAAATTACCTTCAAAATAATGTAGTTACGATATATGGACAAATGGGTCTTACGACTTTTGTCATAGATAATGTTTCCTGTACAAGTTGAAGCAGAAAGTGTCCTTGCGTCTTCTGGAAAGGGGGCTAGAATTCTCCAACTCCGTATGAATTTCATAATCAAGACCATTATATATGAAACTGCAACTGAATTCTCTCACACACAGTAAATCTTTCACATAATCATGTGACATCAATTACATTTGTGTTATCCAGCAATAATCAGCAGTAGTTGAACGTAAGTCTTGCATTCACAAGAAACACCAAAATTTTTTTTTTTTTTGAAATTTTTTTTTTTTTTTTTGAAACATTGTATTTGTTTACTCTTCACCAGTCGCAGTGGAAACTAGAACATGCTTTCTCTCATTTACCTCATATATAGTGTGACCACCTGTAAGAACTACCTTCAGCTCCAGTGATGTGTCCTAAATCTGAGTGACTGAGGAGCCACTTTCCACTTTGACACAGAAGTTAAACTTGTGAACAAACTCTTTGTATCTATAAAAATAAGTAGAAGTTTACAACACTTCCAAATGCTCTATTTTTACAATTCAATTTATTTTAACTGTAGGAAAAAGTACCTGTTCTGTAAAAAATCCATCTAGTAATTCATTTTGTCTGTTTTGGGAGGAATGGGAGAAAAAGATCCAAAGGTTTCAGATTGAGTAATCTGTCAAACACTTTAAATTTTTAAAAAGCACTGTAGCCTTGTACAAGTAAGCGAGAACCTGAAATTGAAATTGTTTACAACCAGTGTGGGCAGAATTGGAATCTATTTCTAATTCACCAAACCACTGTACGCTTAAAAAAAAAAAAAAAAAAAAAAAAAAAAAGGAGAGAGAGAAATGGGGGAAGAGCACAAATAGCATGCATCATAAGGAGGAAAAAACTAAATTTTTAATTTCTTAGCATTATTTTTTAAGATTAAGAAAGAAAAGAGCCTGAATCTTTTATGTTTGATATCCCTTTAGTCCTATTACAGAGAGGGGATCCCCCCCCCCCTTTGCTGGCCCTCAGAGTTTTGTAACCCCCTCAAATCCCCAGCTTTTTCCTGAGAGAGACAGACATCTCGTGGTTGGAATGTAAGTAGTTGAGTGTCACTAATTCTTTAACTAAAGTTAGCTCAAAGCAGGCATACCTCTTTGAATGTAAAACCATCTCCTATGCCCTCAATTTAATTCAGATCATAAGAACGGCCATGCTGGGTCAGACCAATGGTCCATGTTGCCCAGCATCCTGTCCAAAAAATGGCCAGTGCCAGGTGCTTAAGAGGAAGTGAGTAGAACAGGATTAATCAAGTGAGTTGCTCAGTAATGCAGGGTCTTATTCTGGATGAGTACTTTATCTCCAGTCACTCTCCACAGGAAGCATTGCTAGTGCAGAAGCCAGATCCAAGGCATTTTACTAAGGGAAGTGAAGGACAGACTTATGGACAATCTGCTCTGGTACTTTCCCAACAGAACGGTGCCTTAGAAGGGGAAAATGCCTCATTTAATAGGGATGGAGTAAAGCTGAAGTATGGTGTTCTGTTCATCTTTTCTTTTAATAGCATGGAGGACACACTTTTAAGCCACTAGCTGAAATATATGAGCAACATGTCACAAAAGTGAATGAAGAGGTAGCAAAACTTCGGAGGAGACTCATGGAATTGATCAGTCTGGTGCAAGAAGTGGTAAGAATGTTTCATCATCTAACTGTATAATGTGTAATGTTGGTGCACTCAGGTTATCTGTAGCGTAAGAAATAGGCGGTATAGTTAAAGCAGTACAATTCCCATAGCATGAGTGTAGTCATACGAGTATAAAGGTGCCGTGTAATGAGCTATTCTAATATATGGTACCTTTATATCAACATAACCATGCCCACACTCAGGATTGTACCAACCCCCCCCCCCCCCCCCAGCACTCACCTTTAACTGATAGTTTTACATGTCCAAAAAGTACCAGGCCTTAGCTGAAGGTCTAAAATATTGAGACTTCTTGGGATTAAAGGTTCAAATTCCATTGGTATGATTGAACCCTTCACAGATCTGGAGAAGGTTTTACTAATCTCTGTGCACTTTACTCTGCAAACTTTTGAATAAGACTAAAAACAGTAAAATAGAGCTCCATTTGCTCTGCATGAGCATATACTGTCCCATTTGTTGTGCTGTTGAGAGGGAATTTGCATATTTCTTTTGGGCATAATTTTCTCTAGCCTGCTGGTGTTGTGCTGTGTGTGTACAGGGTGATTATCCACCCTTCATCCAGAGGTGGCTGAAATTTTTTGGTGATGTGGTATGCATGTACAGTAGAGATGATTCAGAAATAAAAAACACTATGTAAATTGAACTGTTCTGGGTGCATTCATTTTTTCTTTTTCGCTTAGGGATGCTGTGCCCCAGAAAGTACTAGTTTTATGTAGTACCTTGCACAGAAACAAGGAATGGAGAGTTCCAAGCGTGTATTTAGTTTATCATAGCAAGTCTGTTAAGTGTTAGTCTGTGATAGAGAAGTGTATTATACTTTTTAGTCTAACCTTCAGTTATCCACCAGAGGGCAACTTCATTCTGTTCTAGTTTACTACCAATTGTATTGTGCATCTGTTGCTTTTAAAAATGGTTTGTTATTTATACCTTGTTACTAATTGAGTTTTGGATCTGAACAAAATACACCTTTTAGTTTTGTTGGTGACTTTTTCTATGCTTAGAAGAGAGGAAACACTTTTTGTCAGGTATTTAATTAGGACTTCAAAAAATATTTCACTAATTGCGTGGTGGCAAATCTAAGGGGGGAAGAGTCGCCTTTTAAGTTGCTAATAAGTTTACCTAAAGATCTGTTTTCCCAAACAAGTTAAAATATAAATTATTTTTGTTCTACCTGAAATACATCGTCTGTCCTATATTTCCTGATCATTGTCAAGGAAGAAGCATTCAGTTGAAATGGACAGGGAAAGATGAGAGACAGAGATGTGCTCAAAACCAGAAGATTATTCCTTTTTGTACATGTTTCCTCTGAACTGTCCTTTAGGAGAGGAATGTGGAGGCGGTGCGCAATGCGAAAGATGAACGAGTTCGAGAAATTAGAAATGCTGTGGAGATGATGATTGCCCGATTGGACACTCAGCTGAAGAACAAGCTTATAACACTAATGGGTATGTGTTCCACTTCTCTTATGTAAGCGGAAGTAACAGACTAATATGCTGGAAATATTTTAGTGTATGTGTGCTTCTACTACCAGAAAAAACCCAAAACAAAACCAAAAATCAACGCTGCCCATACAGTCTTCAGTTTGAAGCCAGAAGTCTTCTAAATATAACAGTGCTATTAGTTAATTGTGGGGTTACTGTGAAATAATGCCTGTTGTTAGATGTAACTATGTTTTGATGCCCCAAAAAGCTGCTATATGGTAGCTCAGATTAAATGTACAGTTTTGCTAGGATTAATGATTGCACAGCACTTCGATGTAAAGTGCCACTGATGGCTGTGATTTGTCACCTCTACTGCCTAAATCTAACTTTTTAAAATATTATTTCTGTATGGAATATCTCTTGAGTAGCATTTCAGACCTGTAAATAAATTCATGTCATTCAGCAACGAGAGCAGGATATCAGGCAGGAATCAGGATTTCTAGGCTTCATTTCTGACTTTCACTGGTGCTGGTTCAGCCATTTTTATTTAGCTTTTAGCTCTCCTTTTTATTTAGCTATTTTTACAGGTAGGAAGTAGTTAGGTAGGGTATAGCCAGGGGAACTGATGCTTGCATAACATTTACAAAATAATCTGAGATGTGGATATAAGTATGAATCATTTTACAGTGCAGTCTTTGGGTTTCCTATCCACCCTATAGTCCACCTATCCAACCCATACTTCCTTAATTTGCCAATGAGAATGCTGTGGGAAACTGTATCAAAAGCCTTGCTAAAATCAAGGTATATCACATCAATGGTTCTTCCTGCATCCAGAAAACCAGTCATCTGATCATAGAAGGAAATGAGATCGGTCAGGCATGATTTACTCTTGGTGAATCCATGCTGACTGTTCCTGATCACTTGATTTTCCTCTAAGTGTTTGAGGATGGATTCTTTGAGAACCTGCTCCATAATTTTTCCAGGGATTGAGGTGAGGCTGACAGGTCTGTAATTCCCCAGATCCTCCTTTTTCCCTTTCTTGAAAATAGGTACTATATTTGCTTTTTTCCAATCCTCTGGCACCTCCCCCATTCTCCATGAGTTTTGAAAGATAATGGCCAGTGGTGCTGCTATCTCATCAGCCAAATCCCTTAGCACCCTTGGATGCAGTTCATCCGGCCCCATGGACTTGTGCACATCCAGCTCCCTTAAGCAGTCCCTAACCTGACCTTCTGTCACCAAGGGCCTCTCTTCTTCTCTCCAGTCTGCCATACCCATGGTAGTGGGCTGTGTTAACCACTGTGTAAGAGCTAAATATTATCATTATCTTAAATTGGAATATCAGTGTTTTAGAAATAGAGGATGTGAAAACATCTTTTTAGGGAGTTACTCATGGAAAATACAAAACTAAATCTGTGGATTGTAAACTCGTGGAGGTGGGGACAGTCTAAACCAATAGTTCCCAATCTTTTTGGCTTGAGGGCCACAGATACAATTTTTACAACCCTGAAGGGCCACCACTATATTTAATTAAAATTAAATTAATATTTAATTAAATTCAAATTAGGTATAATTAATTAAAATTCAATTACTTACATTTAAAATAAAATTTTTAATAAATAGACCGGTGGCTCTTCAGGGTTGTAAAAGTTATATTTGTGGACCTCAAGCCAAAAAGACTTTTTTTAAAAATTTGAAAAAATATTTTTTTAAAAGAAGGGGGGAGCTGGATGCCCTTGAACAGGTCCAGCGTGTGGGCAGGCGTGTGGGCCACAGCACCAGCACAGTCCCTGCCCCTGTCCCAGACCCCCACCCACACAGTCTGAGGGCCCCTGTAGTCACATTGTGCTGGCTAACAGCCCCACACTCACCCTTCCCCGCAACCTCTGGAGCCCTTGACCACACCCAAGCCTTAACTGAGCCCTGGGTGGGACCACTGGGGAGGCAGGTGGTCACAGCTGGGCTCCCATCTGCACGCTGTGACTGAGCATCTTTGGTCCAGCTCCCAGCCAGTGGGCGGGTAGCGTGGGGCACTTTAAAAAGCCCCACGGGTGGCATGTTGGGGAGACCCTGGTCTAAACCCAACTACTACACAAACTATAAATAAAAATAAACGATGCTGAAGACTTACTCTTGACACATGAAATGGTTTTGTTCAGAAAAAAAGGTGAGACTTGATGCGTATATGCTTGAAAAGGTTATGGAATGTATTAAGTACATCTTCTCAAATCTACCATATTTATGTTGCCTAAAGAGACTGTCATGTTAACAAGTATAATATGCTATCTAGATTTTTAACAGAATCACTTTTTATTTTTTACCCCAAAAACTACCCCTCTTAAATTTCTCAATTTAACTATTTTTGTTAGTCTGCAGTGAGTGCACTTAGTCATGTCATATTCATGACTGTAATCAATCACAAAATTTATTTTAGTTGTTCAGTGTTAAAAGGTCAGTCACTAAACCATTTATGAATTCCCTAATTATTTGGTTAACACCGAATAATAGGTTGCATTTATATAACACTTTTTCTTCAAGGACCTAAGATAGCTTTACAAGAGCTACTTAATGTGTGATTGAATAACAGTAAATCTACTGAAAGAAAATCAGCTATGGTTTTGAATCATCTTTGTCTTGTCGCAGCCATAATGCACAAAGAGTGTATTTAAACACCAGTGTTTAATTATTTTTCCTCAAAAGACTTAAGGCCTACAAAAGTGATTGTTTTTAAAAAAATTAGACTTCAGATGTTCTAAAGGAAGGTTTGATCTGATCAGGATGGGTTCGGTTAAGCTCTTACCTGCTCTTTTCTCAAAAGCCTCTGTCATTTCTGGGACACCAAGAATGCTTCATTAAAGTCCTGAACCTCAAGTGAATTGTTCACTGCAGCTCTAATTAAATACATAAGCTTTCTTTAAGATGTGTTCTCCATCAACCTTGATATATTTAGACATCCTTTACCTTAGATTTAGAGCAATCTCCTGAAAGGGGTGGGGGTGGGAC
This sequence comes from Podocnemis expansa, assembly GCA_007922195.1. NCBI lineage: Eukaryota > Metazoa > Chordata > Testudines > Podocnemididae > Podocnemis > Podocnemis expansa. The sequence continues at coordinate 26,563,873 of ML681971.1, forward strand.
AGAGTGTTTAAGAAAAAACATGATCACCACAAGATGCGTGATCACTGAATCTCAATTCTTTTAAACAGGTCAAAAGACATCACTCACCCAAGAAACTGAACTTCTGGAGTCCCTGCTGCAGGAAGTAGAACATCAGGTGGTTTTTTTTAAAGTTAAAATATTGGAAGCTATACAAAGACACTTAGTGCATTTGTCTCCTTCTTTACTCTGAATTATGCACGATTAATCACTACAGTAGAATTAGTTTTGAATTATCTTTGAATAGGTCACCCAAAATTCTTCCCAAAAACTAATTGTGGCTCCAATCTCCAAGATAAATCTCTATTTATTCTCTTGGCTTTTGAACAGCTGGTAGAGAAGTAATTAGCAATTTTGGAAAGACAACATTTATTAATTTGTTTATTTAGGAAGGCTTTGTGGTTGGAGAACAAAACTGATATTTGTCACTTTCACTGCTGCTCTCAAGTTATAAACAGTAATTTTTTTTATTTTTTTTTTTTTAATGGCATTAACGGCCAGTTTCCACTCTGCAGGTCTCAGAAGTTATGAGACGCGGCAAAGGCTCTGGAGCTCTCAGTTTGCACCTTTGGGAAGATGGCACAACACTGATTTTGTTTTTCCCCACTCAGTTCACTTTTGGAAAGTTTTCTGCATGACAGTGTGTTAAAGTTTTTGTATATGAGAGCTTACATTCTCCAGATATTCTTGTTCATCCTAGAAAGATTCCTGCTTCCCCAGAGCTAGTGAGGAAATGGATTTTTTTTTTAAAGCCTGTATGTAATAATTGTTTCACGACACAGCTTGCTGTTTTAAATTGCCAAAAAAAGTCAAAGCCCTTGAAAAAGAGAGCTTCTCTGTGCATGTACTTAGCCTTCTGCCCTGTATTTCTTTTTTTTCTGTGTTCCAATGAATATTATAACTCAAATTCACCACCTGCTGTGAAAATACTATTCTCTCCCCACACTTGAGGAAACATTTTTCAGACCCATATTTTCAGGCACTAGTTCTTCAGCAAATCCTGGTTCAGGCTGTATGTTGGCCTTTTTTTTTTGGTATTTTTCTGTTTCCTCTACATTCCAGATCTCTCTCTCTCTCTCTCTCCTCCTTCCACGCCCACTGTTTTTTTGTTTGTTTGTTTTGTTTTGTTTTGTTTTTTTCCCCTGTAGAATGACCTCTGTGGAATAGGACTTTAACTTTTTTCCGCTATTTGAGTGTGGTAGGGATTTCAGTACATCTACATCATCTTTGTAGAGCAGTTTTGTATTGTATAAAACTCATTTAAAGTACCAGTGACCTGGAACTATAAAAACATGTCCCAAAAAAGCTAAGTAACAAGTCATAATTCCAATGTTTCCTGTAGCCATGACTCTTTAGCAGTAGAGATGTATCTATATCTCCCAAATTTCTGTGGCTTACTAGAATTCTGTAAAAAAAAAAAAAAAAAAAGTTGCTTTACGTGTTTGCTAGTTGTTGAAAAGCTTTGACTTTCATGCTATGTTCCAAAGGGGCAGCCATGTTAGTATAGTTCACCAAAAAAAGCAAGCAGAAAAAACAAGGAGTCCTGTGGCACTTAAAGACTAACAGATTTATCTATTGCATGACTTTCGTGGGAGAAAATCCCATTTTGTCACTTTTTCAAAGCATCTTCCAAAGTGGGATTTTCTCCCTGAAAGCACATGCAATAAATGAATCTTAGTCTTTACGTGCCATAGGACTCCTTTCTTCTCTTGACTTTTGTGTTCTTCTTACTGATGTAATAGTAAAAATACATACAATTTTTCTTATCTGAACATGGTAAAAACTTTAGATTTACAACTCAAGCCCATTATTCTTGCCTTTAGATATACAAAAGAAGCAGAGTATAGTTAGCTCTTTTTGCAACTACTTTGCTATTTAAAATCTCTGTTGCCAGCTGTTCAAAGGACACAAGACTAGATTCTTTTCCCTTTCCTTTTCCCCAGAAGTGTTTATTACTTGAGGCATGTACTGTTGAAAAGATGCATGTAACATTTTGGCTTTGTGTGCTAGATTGAAAGAAAGGAGGTTACATTTATATTTTTGATCTTTCTTTCTTTGAGATAATGTACTTTTTGATAAGTTCATTGGCTTAAACATCAATGTACAATGACACTTAATAGTGACAGTGCCACAGAATAACAAAAGGAGGAAAATACAAAAGACCCTCCGTAGTTCACTCGTGCTTCTCTTGCTGGGTTATGTTAAATATATAACATAATCATGTAAAAGCCTAATCAGGTTTCACCTACATATAGTGTAATACCAAAGGGTCCAACTGGTATAATACTTTGGCAGCAGCAGTGACATGATAAACATAAGTGTACTTAGGACCTATGAACTTAGAGGCAATCTGAATGCATAGTAGCTACTAATTACATTTTTAAAAGATTTTAATATTGTTTAAATATTACAGCCCTATAATTCTTACATTAGGATTCAAGAGTCCTCAACATTGTTTGAGTTACATTGGAGAAAGTAGAGAGAACTCTGACTTAAATAAAATTAGATTCTCATAAAAGTAGTTATGAGAGCAAGTATGGCAGTTTGTTTCCAGCAGTGTATGGTTTTACAGCCTTGAAAATGGGCAAAATCAATGGAAGTTCTACTAAACATGACTCTGTCAGTATGGACAGCACTGTTGTAATCTTTCTTTGTGACCCTATAGTAGATGTTACTACTTTTATTGACACATCTTCATTTAAATCTGTGGATTTTCTATAACAATATTGTATTGCATCTGCTTTCTCCTTTGCAGCTACGATCATGCAGTAAAAGTGAGTTGATATCTAAAAGCTCGGAGATTCTTATGATGTTTCAGCAGGTTCACCGGAAGCCTATGGCATCCTTTGTCACTACTCCTGTCCCTCCAGACTTCACAAGGTACAGCCTGGCATGTCCATTATTTTGCAAGTTTTTCTTTAGCTTGACAGTTAAAGTATTAAAGGAATTTGGTTTAGCCTTCAAAAAAGAAAAACGAAAATTTAGCTTCAGAAACATCTGAATTGTTCTGGCCATTGGTAAGTGTGGAGAAAAATTCTTATAAAGTACAGTATTGAAAAATTGCACTGAAAGAGTAAATTTTCCTGTGGCTTTGGAGAGATGGGAAATAGGGAGTAACTGGTGGATTTGCTATTGGAGAAATCCCCAAATCTATCATAAAAGCTACTTTAACCAATACAGCTATTACAGTGGTGGTTTGTGGGAGAAGATTTCTCTCCATTATCAGACTTGTCATTGTCATTCTCAGGCTGAATCCTGGGTCTGTATTTATCTCCAAGTGTTAAAGATGATAAATCACCAGATTCTACTCAACCTCTTCAGATTCTTTTTATCCTCCCTCTGGACTTCCCTTGTTACTGATGTATCTGGTGGGGAATCAGAAATGGGATCCAATTGGTGTGAAGGAATAGGTTTTGAATAATTTGTGTACTAATTAACTTTCTTTCCCTTGCTGTTGGGGGCAATCAGCATATAATTAGCAAATGCACAAATAGTACGATAAACATGGAAGGGATCTTATGTTGGTCACCTTTCATATTTAATAAAACCCAAATGATTTTTTTGGCATAACTCATTTTGAGAAAAAAGACATCAGTGGTGCTTTATGCAGAAATCCATGCACTTCTTAGGATGGGTGACTGCATAATTTTACATTTAAAACAAACATTCCGAGATTCTATGCAATTTTGAGAGACTTCAACGTTTAATTTTTTAAATTACTCAAGTTTCTAGCTACATGTTTGGCAGACTTAAGTGTGAAAAAGATTATCCTAAAATGTGTTTACTGTGAAATAAACTGTTTAAATTAATTGCAGAGAAATATTTAAAAGTCAATCACTTATTTTAAAGGAGGTGGTCTCTATGCCGCTGAGGGCCTCTTGCTAGAGGGCTGCTCTGAACCATGGTGTGAATATATGGGAATATCTTGTTTCTCCAGCCACAGATCAGTTCCTTTACTTGAAATACTAAAAACCTGCTATAATGTTAGATTTCACTTGGCTAAGTAACTGTCACCCCTTCCTGGCACAAGATCAATCATATTATTTTCTAATGTTAGTAATAGACCATTTTCAGACATTTTCTTATGCTTACCCTCTGGTGACCAATTTGCTCCTGTATAATTTCATTTAGGGAATAAGAGGGGAAAGTATGCTTTCTGGGGTGCTGGGGAGAAATACAATTCTGACACTGGAAGCCCATGGATGTACTGTTTTCTCTAAAAATACTCTGCAAAAATAATCTTGCTTTTTCTTAAACTTGAATTCTTGTTCTATATGACTGCTGCAAAGCCTTTGTGGTTCCAGAGCATAGCTGATTTTACAGGTGGCTTTTTTAATGTATAAACCTATTTTCATTTTTAAGCTGAAGGAAAAGCAAACCACATGCAATTTAATTATAGAAAAATTGGGTTTTAAAATTTGTCAGCATTAATAAGCCGTCTATTATTAATGGCATGTAGATATGATACACTAATGTATTCTAATATTCATTTTAAATAAAAACATTGTTGTCCCCTTCAAAGTCAGTTGTTGCTGCTACTAAAGATGTACTTAAAAATCTAACATCTACCCATGACGTATGGAGTGTAGCACATGCAGAACATTAGCATGCATTATTATAGCTACTGCTGTGTCTCTTTCATTTTTAAATATTTGGAACATCTGAAAATCAGGGTAGTACACGTGTCCTTTTTGATACTAAGATTTATTTTTGGGATGCAACCAGAGTTGTGGCAGTATGATTAGAAGCCTAGTAACCTTCGTGTCCTTTTAAATATTTTGACTGGGACTTTCAAAAGTGTGTAAGTGATTAGGAGTGCAAGTGCTATTAACTTCTGATAGGATACGTGCTTCAGAGTCATTAGACAGTTGTGAAAATACCATCCTTTGTGAATTCAATGCCACTTTCTTCAACTCTACTAATGTGTTTTCTCCCCAGTGAATTAGTACCAGCCTATGACTCAACAACCTTCGTCCTGGAAAATTTCAGGTAAGATTATGTCTTAAGAAACTGCCATGAGTGTCAGTGTGTTTATTTTTTTCTGTGTTTTGTTTTAAACCAATGAATAGACCTTTCAAAAACCACAAGATCTCTGTCTGCGTGTGCTGAGAACTGAATCAGATTTGACTTCTGTCTTCAGTAGTGAACAGAAAAGTAGCTACCAGTTCAGTAAACTGACTGCTAAATTTTTTTCAGTGGTCCAGGAAAACTAGTTCTCTCTAATCATTGCACAAATTAAAAAAAAAAATTGAGCTCTACATGGCTGTGTAGAGTTCTACTCAGCCTCCAAATTTTGCATTTCTCTGAATCATCTTTTGTGGGTTTCTTGAGGTTTGTTTTTTTTTGGTGAGGCAACACTTAAGTTATTTATTCTAGAGTATTTGATTAAATTAGAAGTAATATTTGCAGCTAGAACTGTGAATTTTGTCATATTTTAGTGAGTAGAGAAGTTTGGAAGTAGATTGAGATGTTGCAAATCACCTTACACTTAACTTCTCACTCTCCTCTTACTTGTTCCCGTCACAATAAAAGCATGCTTTTAATCCCTCCCATTGTAACAGTCCATCCTTCACTTCCATTTGCCACTTCATGACTGCTACCCCTTCTCCCTTTTATCTGTAAGATCACCATGTATGCTCAGTTTAGAGTTACTGTTTACCACTCCTATTCTGTAGTTTTATCCTATGCTCTCTCCAGTCCAATTTAGTCCTACCTACTATCATTTTAGTATCAAGTGAATGACTTCTGTCTCTGTACTGGCCAATGAAGCCAGTCTCCCTTGCTCACTTGTTACATTTTCAAACAAACTATCCTGCTCCTCAAGCTTGGGAGAAACTCCCCATAAGGAGCTTTAAAATCAATACATTGTCATCCTTCAAAATTCTTTCTATGATGTCTCATTGTTTTCTCTTGCTCCAGTCTCTGTATGTAGCTGTTGTCTTTTGTCTTGTACTTCGATTATAAGCTTTTTGTAGCAGGGACCATCTTTTTCTTTTGTGTTGTTACTGCACTTAACACAAGAGGTCCTAATCCTTGACTGTCTTGCAAGTACTATGGTAATAGAAATAATTAATCACTGAGGATAAAGAACTAATACAAAGGTACCTAGACAGGTTGGAAACATCACCAGTAGTAGACTTAGGGAAAATTGCCACTAATGCACATGTGGGGAAGAGGCCTGGAAAGGCAAATCTAAAATGTTCATTGAGTGAAATGTAGAGGAGAGAGTTGAGAAGCAGTAACAACTGAAAGCTTTAAGAATGAGTGTGGAGCTGTACCGTAGGAAGAAAGATAGTCATATATTTTGGCCTACACATGTAGAGGTATCACACTGTGGAGCAGAGAGGTAAATTCCTTGCTGTATGGCTTCTGTGTGACTGCACCAGGGATATAGAAGTGAGCATTGCATCACCAGAACACTGTTGACAAATGAGTTCAGATAAGAGCACCAACATGGCAAGGGAAATGCAAAGAGGAGGAAGACAATTTCTTACAAAGAAAGATTGAGTTAATCCTAAATACCCTGGTTAGGAAATGACTGGGTAGTGAGAAAGGACAGAAGTTTACAAATGTATGAAGAGCATAACCAGTAAAAACGGAATGGAATTAGTATTGTGTAAGGTGATAAAACTAAGCAAGATGGTGTGAAGAGATAAGAACTTATGACGCTTATCAGAAGAACTTTCCAAATAATTAGATGTACTATAGTGGAATAGTTCTGAGGTGTGTTATGGTAACATGACTGGTGGCTTGGATGTTCCATCTCACTGTTGAATATTCATCCTTTTTTTCAACAGCACTTTGCGTCAGCGGGCAGATCCTGTGTATAGTCCACCTCTTCAAGTCTCAGGGCTTTGCTGGAGATTAAAAGTTTATCCAGTGAGTTTGTATACTCTTTTTTTTTTTTTTTTTTTTTCCCTTTTTAAATATCCTTTGTAACAAAAATGTATCCAAGGGTAGAAATAAACTAGGCAGTGAGTTATCTTAGGCTCCAGTCCTGCAGACTCTTAAGCACATGCATATCGCTGCCTGTGTAGACACATAACCTTTATTCAGGCATTTCCTAAATTTTGAGTATTTGAGTTTGCAACTTTAATATTCTTTTAACATAGTTTTGTGTGTGTGAGATTTTTCTACTTAAAAAACAAATTTCATTATGTGATATCATATGAACACCATATGATTTATCAGCTAGCTTCTATCACAAACTAATGGGATGACTGATGCTAGGTTGCCATCATCTGTGGAAGGCAGGCAGTATGGTCCAGAGTACTAGAGTGAGATTTATGAAATTTGTAGTCTGTTATCAGCTTGACCACTTGCCTGCTGGGTGACTTTGGGCAATCACTTCCCTATTCTGTTCCTCAGTCTCCCTATCTGTAAAATGGGGACAGTTATGCTGACCTCTTTTGGTAAAACAGTTTGAAATCTATAATGAAAAATGCTATGGAAGAACTAGATGTTATTTGGAATACAGATAGAGGGAGATGATGCCAGATGGCTTTCCCATTGGCTTGCACAAATACTTGATGACAGAAGAGGACTGGTGAGACTCCACAGTCTTGGGTTCTGTTCCAGCCTCCTAAGGGGAGTGTGTTCTAGTAGGTGCAGGCTTCTCCTAGTCTCCCACCAAGCTTGCCCCTTCTAACCTGTACCAGTCCTGGTGCTCTCATTCTTTTGCATACTCAGTCCTATTGTATACTATTCAAGCCATAGTCTGCTTTCCCTTGCAAGTCTTGGTTGCTTTGTCTCCTGTTCCCCAACCAGTCTGTCCCTTAATTCTCTCTACCTAGACTCCTCTTCCAATCTGTCTCCCATCCTTCATTCCTTCCCTTACTCTCTTTGCCCAGCCTGTCCCAGGTCCCTCTGTATCCTTGTCAGAGTGTCTCCTCAGCTCTATTGCAGTCTCCTTGCCTAGTCAGTTCCTGTCTGCCTCCCAATTCTTTTCCCTCACCATCCATCCAGTCTCATCAGGCTCCATGTCCCATACTACTGCTTAGCCTGCCCCTCAGTTCATCTCCTATCTTCTTGATATTCTGTCCCTGCACTATGTAAGTCTAGCAGAGGAATCATTGAGAGAAGAGGAGGCAAGCTTCCTGCCCTCATCCAAGGAACCTGGCTCAAAATGTGTAAGATTTGTGAAGAGACACCCTCTGAGTCTCTAGCCCTGAGGTGGAGCCTGCTGAGTTGCTCTATGAGGATGGCAGTTGTGCAGTCTGAGCACTAGGAGCTCTGAGAGGCTCAGGTGTGCTTAGCAAGGACTTAATTTTCTAGAACTTATCTCTCAAATTCTTAGAAGTCTCTAACGAATGTCTTTAAACTAGTTTTTCGAAGGAGCAGATTTTCACTGAGGTGAGAAAAGGCGTATATCCCTGATGCAAAAGCCAGGTCAGCCGTATTTCATGTTTCTGGTCCATGACGTGGGTCATTAAAGCTGTTTTTTAAAAATAGTCTTCAGAATTGAGCATGAGTAAATTCTCTTCCTTAGCTTCATTCTCAGATGACTGAAATTTTATAGTAAAATTCAGTCTAACACAGACATCCTGCATGGAAAACTTGAGCCAAATAGTTAGTTTGGGAAAGCTATAAGAACTGAAAGCAGAGTTTTTACAGTGAAAAATACTGTGTAGCCTTAGTAGGTATTGCGACTTGGTCCAACTGTCATATGTATGTCCTTAACTGTTTGCAGGAGTATGGCCTGAACCAGTTTACTACCTGTTCTACTTACATGTTCTAGAGTAGGGTTTGTACATGCACACATTCATTATCTAAACGGTTTCTGGAACTTGGGAGGAGAGAGAGTTTTTTGTTTTTCTGAGAGGAATTTCTTTTGCATGCAGTGTAATATCCATTACTGAAACAGAAGAAACATCAAATGTGGATGACATTTCTTTAAAAAAAAATCTCTGAGGTGCAGCTATCAGATGGCCAAGGTACTGGCTCTGCATGGATGTTTAACGTATTACTGAGTTTTTGCATTTCTCCAACCTTCCAGTTTGGTCAACATTTAAAGAGAGCTCTGAATGTTGTTTAAACTGTGATTGCAGTAGAATTTTTCCTGTAGTTTAGTGACTGAATACAACAACAGCTTATTATGGTTTGCTAGTTATTCAGATGATAACTTTAATGAATTGGATTCATCTGTCAAATCCACACATGCACAAAAATTGTGGTGTTGGAGCACAGAAGTGGAATGGTGTGTAAACTTTGAAGAGATCTTAAATTGAGTCAATCTCCATATATGACTTTGTCAAAGGGTATAAAAACAGTATTGTTAAACAATGGTAAGTTATGACTTAATTAAAACCAAGGAAATTTTAAGACTGACACTTTCAAATTTGGCTTACACCATTGTGAGGGAGAAGATTTTACCATACTCCTGACTGTGTTGTACTTGCAGTGCTGCTAAACATAATTCTCTGATGATGAATCTTGGTTAGTTTTCAATATATAGGTTAGAAAACAACTTCATTTTGCTCCCAGCCCCAAAATAAAATAGTTTTGGAATTCTGATCTCCAGTATTTCAGATAACTGGGTATTTATTATTAAGAGTTGTTATTAAATTTGGGGGGGAGGGGGATGATGAAGGGCTGTAATACTCAAGATTAAAAATCTACAACTCTGTTTTGTTGTCCTCTTTATACACATGGTTAATATGAAAAATCAGTTTTACATTATGTAGAAGCCGTTGCCAAACTATTCCTGTTTACATTATTTAAACTACTGAAATGCAGGAAAATAATAGAAATTGTAACTTCCAACTTTTTATTCTGAGATTGTTTAGCACACAGATGCTACAGTCATATGCACACTTCCTAAACATGCATTGATTTCTACCTCAGTTCAAGTCAAATTAGCTGTTTTTAGTAATGACATCCATGAAGTCCATTTCATATGTTAGTGTTCTGGCTGAGGCTGTAGGAAATTGTGTATTTGAATTCAGAATTTATTTTGTACAATAACAGATCCTTTTAATAATTGCATCTCCTAACTTTTTAAAGGATGGAAATGGAGTGGTGCGTGGTTACTACTTGTCTGTGTTTCTAGAGCTCTCAGCTGGATTGCCAGAAACGTCCAAGTAAGGAAATATCTCTTTACACTTTCTGTGCCTTTCATCCAAGGAGTTCAGAGAGTTTTACAACTATGTTCCTGCTAAGCTGTGCGCATGTGCGCACGCACAGAGGTTGTGAAACCCATGCACACAACAAAATAAAGTGTGCACAAAAAAAATTCAACAGTGCTAATATTTTTATGCTACTTTAAGAAGGTGATTTCAAGTAATATGTTTCAAATCAGGTTTTGTAATTTATAAAATCATTTCCATCATCAGATCAAAATAAAACTTAGATATTATTTGCATCATACTCACTTCACTGCACCCACAAGTTTGACCACATTTCCTGGAGTGCGCACAAATTTGGACACTGGCTCCAAAAGTTTGCACAAAAGAAATTTTTTGTGCATATAGCCTATGAAAAATTAGAGGGAACATTGCTTTACAAAAGTGTATTGAACCTTGTGGCTTTTCTAGATTCTGATTCAAAGCCCACTGAAGGAAAATAATATTCCCATTAACTTCATTGGGCCTTGGCTCAAGCTCCTTTGTCCCATTTTAGAAATAGATAAGATAAAGCACATAAGTTAAGTGAGTCCATGGGAGGCAGCAAAAAAAGTCAATAATAGAGTTGTCAGTAGAATCCAGGTCTTACCCTCTTGTTCTTCTTCGAGCAGTGTCCCCGACTCCTCCACTTCAGGTGTAGGGGCACACCTTGCACCTAAGATCAGAGATTTGCAGCAGTACTCTTAAGGGGAGAGGCGCACGTGCGCCAGCACAGATAGCTGTCACTTTCATGCAAGTGGTGACACACACCCCCTCTCCCCCACCATCCCTCAGTTCCTTTCTGACTGCCTCCTACCGAGGACAGAGATCATGGCAGCTCCTGAACTCTTCCTTTCACTAGTACCTGTACTCTTTCTTATAGGCAGTTTTAAAAAATAAAATAGAAAAAGAAACAAACCACCAAGACAGCGATCCCAAGTCCTTCAGGATTTAAACATTGCACCTCATGCAAAGACGCTATGCCCGCATCAGACAGGCATGAGGGACTGTATCGGGTGCCTGAGTGAAGGGCAGCTGACACACAAAAGTCAACATTGTAGAAATTTGACCTCTAAAACATGGAAAGATGGGGAGAAAGTTAAAACTCCTGCTAATGCAGGGCTCCCTGTGTTTGGCATCAGACTCTGGCTAGCCTCATCAGAGCTGGGAAGGAGCGCCGAAGCAGCACTCATCTGCATCATCCCCGTTGCCTAGCAAACTATCCAAAGGCAATGAAAAGGGATGATGTACCCTAGAGGTGGCGAGATCCTTGGGTTCTAAAACCCTTGAAAAGGGATAATGCTCTAAGAGCTCAAGGGAAGAGTGAGGGCAGGAGGATAAAGCTGTGGAACTGGCAGCGGAACCAACAACTGCTCAGAATGCCAGCTCTGTGCTGGTAACAGCTGCCTCGGTGCCTATAAGGACAATAGAATAGAATAGAATCATAGGGTTGGAAGGGACCTCATGACAATGTCGGCACTGTTCTTACAGTCGCGGCCATGTCTGACCCAGCTAATGGCACCAACACTGGTACTGCAGCTCTCTTCAGCACAGGTAATGCTGCCACAAGGAGCGCTTCCCCAGCAGGCACAGGCTGAAACCAATGTACCCTCTAAGGGGAGAGGGCAGCTGAGCAACTCCTGTTGCTCGCTGCACAACCCCCCCCCCCCCGCTCCCACTCGCCCCTCCGCTCCTGGCAGCATGCCCCCCTGCTCCCGCTCGCCCCCCCCATTCCCAGTGGCCCCCCCTCCAGCCCCCACAAACTTACCTTGGGGTGGACTGGAGCCGAACGGCCCAGCCATAACTCCTGGGCCAGAGAAGCACTACGGAGCATGCTCAGATTTTCTGGGCATGCTCTGTTAGAGCTTCTCTGGGCGGGAGTTTTGAAAACTCCCAGCCGCAAAGGAGCTCTATGGAGGGACTCTGGCTGCTGGCCATGTGCTGCTGGCAGCCTTCTCTGCGCTGGCGGCTGCGGCGGGCTGCGCTGCAGCGCACCAGTGCAGCTTACAGGGAACATTGGCTGAAACCCAAGTGCTGATCCAGCACTGTCCTTCCCAGAGAGCCACTTCAGCTGACTCAGCTCCCAAGAAGCACAAGTGCAGATCTCACCAGTGTGAGCTGCAAGATGATTTCATGATTGATTCCATGTCAATATCACCACTTTTTGAACCAGATTTTTCACCATAGCAGTTCTCCCCATTCTCCAGTTCCTCAAGGGAGCATCTCCTCTCAGGAGACATAGAACCTCCTACCGCAGGCATAGTTCCTGACCAGCAGTGTCCTCAAGCTGTACCCCAAAACCCTAACCTAGGGTACACATGGCAAATTCCCCTGTGGTTTATCACTGCTCCATTCAATATGCCATGGATGGGTTGGGATAATTGGGCCCAGTATTCTGCATTCCCTGCACTGCCTTCTAGATTACAGACAGTGTTCCTAGTGCAGCAACCTGTACCACAGCAACTGCAGGGCTCATTGATGACAGTTCAAGGGCAAGTACTGACTATAACCTCTGCCCTGGCTAGGCCCCATAAGAGTTCAACCCAACGAACAAGGGCCGATGACTCAGAGCAATTTCAAGAATTATTTAAGAGGGTAGCGGACAGTATGGAGAGCCCTACCCAAGACAACTCCAGTAACTCAACATAAGCTCTATAGCAGTGGTTCCCAACCTTTTTTAGGCTGGGGACCCTTTTGTTATGAAAAAATATGTGCAGCTTCCCTGGCTGCATTTAGGCAGCCCCTGCCATCAGAATGTGGCTCCCACTGCTCAGGGGGCGCCTCCGCCGGGGGGATCTGGCCCCACTGGCACAATGCGGCCCCAGCTGCTTGGAGGAGCCTCCCTGTCCCTACTCCTTCCCCTGAATGCCCCCCCCCCAGCCCTGCCATTCTCTGATCCCCTCCCTGATTTCCCCCAACCCTTCCCCAGGGCCTCTTCCCACACTCCCCTTACCTATTTGGAGCTGCTGCACCTGGCCTCTCCCCAGGCTGCTCTCCTGAGCATGGTCTAATGATGCTCAGGATGCAGGAGTTTTAAAAACTCCCTGCCTGGGAGAAGCTTCCTGCAGGCCGGAAGCTGGGGTCTCCACTGACCTTGACAGCATCCGGCCCCAGCTCCCAGCCTGTCCACAGACCCCTTGGAACCACTCTGCAGTCCCCCAGGGGTCTGTGGACCACAGGCTGGGAATCACTGCTCTGTAGGCTCTTGCTATCCTCTGTCCACCAAGGTCACTCTGCCCAGGGATGATGGCATAATAGAGCCAGCAAGCATCCTCTGGCAGACACCGGCGTGCTCTGTACCAACCAACAAGAAAGCAGATGATAAGTATTTTATCACTCTTAAAGGCAGTGAATTTTTATTTATGCACCCCCAGCCAAATTCTTTGGTCACTGATATGGCAAGTCAAAGATCAAAGCAGACCTACAACAGAGCTAAGCCTGTAGATAAGGAAGATAAGATGGACATTCTTGGTAAAAAGGTTTACACCTCGGTCACACTGGACTTGACAGTGGCAGATTACACAGCGGTCCTTTCTAATTATAACCACGACATTTACACCAATGTATGTCTTTATTCCGGATGACAGGAAAGAACAATTATTTAATAAAAAGAGGACACCTTGCAGCTAGAACTGCTTTGCAGGCTTCACTGCATGTTTCCAAAGGGATAGCCGTGTTAGTCTAGTCCAGTAAAAAAACAACAAACAGTTGTGTGGCACTTTAATCTGTTAGTCTTAAAGTGCCACACAACTGTTTGTTGTTTTTTCACTGCATGTGGCAGATGTGGCAGCAAGAAACTTAGGCATGGTTATAGTCATAAAAAGATCCTTTTGGTTTCATGCGGCTGGCTTGCCAAAGCGGATGCAGAATGCTATAGGAGTCTACCCTTTGACAAGGATAAACTGTTCGGAGAGAAAACAAACAAGATTATGCATACCTTAAAAGACTCTAGGGCAACACTCCAGATGTTTGGAATATATACTCCTGCAACCACAAAGAGGTACCAGAGATATTAGACCTACAGTAATAGATATTCACAATATCAATCCAATAGAAGATTTAATAATGCTAGACCTAGGTCCAGGGAACAGCACAGATGGAGACAGAACAACCAAACTCCTCTAATTCTCAGACGACCAACTCGAAACAACAATTTTGATGTCATTTTCGAGGGATCGTCTGTCCACCCTGTGCTCAGACAAGAAGTTACACTGCTAAGACTTCTCTTTTTCCAAAACAGATTACTTACTTTCCTTCATCAATGGAAGAGCATATCATTGGACAAGTGGGTCATAGAGGTCATCAGCGAAGGTTACTCTATCCCCTTCAAATCAAGATCCACACCCTGCTTCCCCTCCTGGTCCCTCTTCAGGGACCCAACTCGTACATCTCATGCAACAGAAGATAAACAATCTTCTCCATGTCAGAGCAATAGAAGAGATCCTGAAGGAGTATGTGGGCAGGGGTTTCTACTCTTGTTACTTCCACACAGAGAAAAGGATAGGAGGTGGGAAACCAATCCTAGACCTCCGAAACCTCAACAAGTTTGTACAAGCACAGAGGTTCAAGATGGTAACTTTTAGCAACAGTACTCCCATTACTTTATCCTGTTAGTATCAGGGAAAACAATAAAGAACAGAATGGACAATGTCTCCTGCATGCACTACATAAACCACTGGGGGGCAGGAGGGCTTGTTCTCATTCCCTTTGCATGGAGACCATGAAACTATGGGAGTGGTGAATTGCACATGGTATCATAATATCAGCGACATATGTTGCAAGCAGGGACAACAAGATGGCAGATACCTTGAGCAGGGTATTCAGCAATGCACGCGAGTGGGAAATTCGGGACAACGTTCTCCAAAGAATTTTCCGTCAATGGTGCTTTCCGGTCACAGACCTAGTCGCTACTTTTGTGAAAAGAAGTGCCCAAAGTATTGCTCACAAGGAGGCATGGTCAAGACTCAGAAGGAGATGCATTTCTTCTCAACTAGGGACAAGTACTTCTATATGCCTTTCCCCCATTGCTCATGGTGGCAAAGGCCCTCTGGAAGATCCAGCAGGATAAGGCCAGAGTGATAATGATCGCACCAGCATGGCCTCAACAACCTTGGTATACTTACCTTCTGAACATGTCCACCAGGCCACCGGTCACTCTCCCATTGACACCAACTCTCCTGTCTCAAAATAGAGGGAAGTTACGTCATACTCACCTTGACAGACTCCATCTTACAGCGTGGCATCTAGGTGGTTCGATCCCATAGAAGTGAAATACTCAGAGAAACTCAAGCACGTTCTGCTTAACAGCAGGAAGCCTGCAATGAGAGATGCTTACCTGCAGAAGTGGCAGCGCTTCTCCTTGTGGTGCAGTCAATGATTACTTGATCCGGGGAAGGTTCCTATTCCTGAGATGTTGGAATATCTGTTAACTCTCAAGGAAACAAATGTCTCCATTAGTACAGTCAGGGTGCATCTTGCAGCCATCTCCACCTTCCATGTTCATGAACATAATACCTCATTGTTCTCTCACCCAATAATAAAAAGGTTTATGACTGGTCTAGAAGACACATCCTCAGGTCCGTCCACCTATGCCCTAGTGGGACTTCTCAATGGTTCTCAAGGCCTTGATGAAACCACCATTTGAACCTTTGGTGACAAAATCCCTTCTTCATATGTCTATGAAGGTGAGATTCCTCGTGGCAATTATGTCTGCCAGAGGTGTGGGGGAGCTCGTGGCCCTAACGGCAAATCTTTCCTACATTATCTTTAACAAAGATAAAGTTACTATCGGACCACACCGGAAATTTCTTCCTAGGATTACGTTGTCTTTCCACCTCAATCAGACTATTACTTTCCCTGCTTTCTTCTTGAAGCCACATACCAATCCACAGCATGTGGCCCTTCACATGATAGATGTAAAGCATGACTTGGCCTTTTATCTAAAAAGAACTAGGCCATTTTGGAAGACTTCTAAACTTTTTGTTTCCTCTGTGGAACATTCTCAGGGAGAACCTATCTCTAAACAAAGACTTGTCAAGCTGGATATCCACCTGTATATGAATGGTGTATACATTGTCAGGCAAACAGCCTCCTGAACCCATCCACGCTCACTCTACTAGATTGCTGGCAATATTGATTTCCTTTCTCAAGAATGTTCCCATCCAAGATGTTTGTCAAGCTGCTACATGGTCCTTGGCAGATATCTTCGTGAAATGCTACGCTATAGAGAGACTCTCTAACTCGAGTGCGGCAGTGGGTCTTGCGGTGTTAAGATCTGCTCACAGTACAAACTCTGAAGCTTCCTCCTCTGCTCAAGGGAACTGCTAGGTAATCAACTGAAGTGGAGCAGTTGGGGACACTGCTCGAAGAAGAAATGAAGGTTACTCATCATTGTGCAGTAGCCAAGGCTCTTTGAGATGTGTATCCACAACACGCTCTACTACCTGCCCTCTTCCCCTCTATTTTAGAGTGTATCTAGGTCATATTGTCTCTGCGGTGGAGGAGGAACTGAGAGGGGGAGGTGCACGCGTCACTACTGGCACAAAGGTGACAGTGATCTGTCCTGGTGTGCGTGCCTCTCCCTTTAAGGATACTGCTGCAAATCTCTGATCTTAAGTGCTGGGTGTGCCCACACATCTGAAGTGGAGCATGTTGGGGACATGTATCTTGAAGAACCTTGGCTACTACACAGTGGTGAGTAACCTTCATTTTTGTGCTTCATCAGCTAGACCATTCTGATTCTAATACAAAGAGTTTAGCTGAGAGAGATGCTGTACAATTAGCACTGTGCAGTACTTTGGTCGTCAGATAAATTAACATTGTTATAACTAACACTATTACAGTGTTGGTGTTTTAAAGTGCTCCCCAATTGCTCCAAAGAATGGCTGTTTTGTCTGCGTGGCTCCATAATATGTCTGTGTCTCAAAACTCTAGTCTGATGGGACACTTTCTGCAGTGTTTATCATCTCAGAATATTTTCTGATTTGAATTAGTTTAATTGCTGTATGGAGGCAATTCTTCTTCGAGTGCTTGCTTGTGTCCATTCTCAGTATAGGTGTATCCATGCTTGCATGGCCAGTCACCAGAAGACATTTCCCCCTAGCCGTAGACCCAGCTCAAGAGCCCCCTGGAGTCCCGTGCTAATGCAGTGGTATAATAAGCACTCCCAGGTCTACGCCCACTCAGTTCCTTCTTTCCACCTCTGTTGGTCATTTGAACTGCCTTGCTTTAACAAGCAATTTCCTGTCAGTCAGTAGTTGATTAGTTATACCAGTTAGTGTAGTCGCTGGTTGGTTTGTTTGTTGTCATTTAATAGAAGTAGCTTCTTAGTTTTGATCTTTACCGGACTGAAGCTGCTTAGTGGTAAGCACGGTGATGCCTAAATCTCCGGGCTTTAAACCATGCTTGGACTGCAGCAAAGCATTCTCCATGAGTGATCCGCATGACCACTGCTTAAAGTGCCTGGGGGAAACCCATGGAAAAGATAAGTGTGCAATCTGCAAGTCATTTAAACCCCACACCCAGAAGGAGCAGGAGAATCGCCTGAAGGCTCTTCTCATGGAGGCGGTGTTAAAACCTCCAATGAACAGGACGGGTGCCCCCCTCGGCACTGAGCACCTCTTTGGGGCTAAGCACTCAATCAGCCCTTGAACCGGTTCCAACAGCAGAGGAGTCGGCAGCCTCAGTGTGAGGCTTACCCTGGCATCACAGCTGCTCTCCTAAAAAGAAATCAACAAAGCGCCGTGCGGAGCCAGAGCTTCAGAAGGGTACTGGGACCGTGGGATCCGCCCAGACTGTGCTTACTTCAAGGGGCTCTGGCCAGATTGTGATACATCCGTCCCCACACAGAGCTCCACCCCCAACTCCTGGGAGCGGAAGGGTGCCTCTACTATGTGCGGCCCTTCCACCCTGGAGGCTCTTTGGGCTGTGAAGGACCCTCTGTCTCTGCCTACCCTGCGGCATCAGGTGTCCCTGGGAAGGATAGTTCTTGGTCGGGAATCAGGTCGGCCCCCCGGGCTGGTTTGCAGGGTCTCCAGTTCGGTTAGGAGGAGAGTCCTTGCTGGAGTCTGGAGAGTCTGCGATCTTGCCCTAGTGACAATCAAGATCAGAAAGTCAGCACCAAGCCATGGCATTGTGTAGCTCCACCCCCTCCTACTCTCAACACAATCCTCATCAGAGCCAAAGCAGGGAGGGGAGAGAGAGAAGGGCCCAAACTATGTGGCATGGAACAGACCGCTTCTCCTCCTCCTCATCGCCCAGAAACAGGAGGCACCGAAGCTACAGGAATGGCTCAGTGTCAACAGGCAACAAGAGGAGCTAGAGTCCTGGTGCGGCTTGATTTCTCTGCTCTTGTCTGGCAATGGAACACCAGAACTACCAGCATGGTAGTTGCTCACCCTCCCACTGATCACGGCACAATTACTCCCGTCATGGGTCCTGCACCCGGCTTCCCAGGTGAGCATCTAATTCACACAGCCAGAGAGAGGAGTCTAAAAAGGATCGTGGAATGGCTGTTACAAATTCCTGGGTGCAAAATCAGTGGTTGCCCAGTGGCCATATTGGGGTCCCTGGTCATTTCTACAGGGATTGGGATCACAGTCTCTCCACCCAGCTGGGGTGCCCCCAGTCCAGCCTCCGCCACAGAGTGACCACCTGTCTGACTGAGAAAAGTTAGATACTCTTAGAGGTACTTCCAAGGACCCTCACAAAGGGAGAGTGGTCAGAACTTTGTTTACTCCTCATCCTTGTCGGTCTTGGAGTCGGGGACCCAGCATCCACCCCCCACCATCTGATGAATTCAAGTTCTACTCGGACCTGCTTAAGAGAGTAGCCTCTAACCAAAATTTAGAGGCTGAAGAGCTGAAAGAATCCACTGTGGGTTCTTCGGCATTCTCTCTTCTATGGCTTGCCCTCAGGTGGCTCTCACAGGACATGAAGGTGTGCTAAGAATTGCAAAAGACCTGTGGCAAGCCCCTTCCTCAGTTTCCCCAACATCCAAGTCAACTGAGAAGAGAGATTTTGTGTGCATTAAAGACCTTGAATACCTCTTTACATGCCCAGCCCTGGGCACCCTCGTAGTTGAAGCAGTGAACCAGAGGGACAAGCAATGTCAACCATCTTTAACTCCCAAAAATAAAGAGCTCAAGAAGCTTGACTCTTCTGGAAAGAAGGTTTATTCCTCAGCAAGTTTACATCTTTGAGTTACCAATCATCAAGCTCTTTTTGGCTGCTACAGTTTCAGTCTCTGAAACTCTTTCCAACATTTCAGGAACTTGTTTCCTCAGGAGCATAGGGCAGATTTCTCTACATGCCTTGATGAGGGCCTGGTGGTAGCGAAAGCGGTTCTTCAGACGGCACATGACTCAGTTGACTTGGCAAGCCAAGCCACTCTATGGCCTCAGCGGTTTGCACATGTCACTCCTCTTGGCTTCAAGCCTCGGGGCGATCTCAGGAAGTGCAGCAGAAGTTTCAAGACCTTCCCTTCGATGGGCCCAACTTATTCTTTGAGAAAACAGATGAGAAATTGCATAGCCTTAAGGATTCCAGGGTGAGTGTGAAATCCCTGGATCTCCATTCTTCTCAACCAGGATGCTGCACTTTCAGACCTCCTCTCCCCCCTCAGTTCAGACCTCAATCTCAGAGGACAGCCCTCTATAAACAAAGGGCCAGAAACAGGAACCACGGGAGGTGTAGTTCCTACACAGGTTCCAGATGGGGAACCCCCCGCCGAAGCAGCTCCTGGCAGCCCCATGGCAACAAAAATAAGTGTCACTTTGAGGATTTGATCGAGAGCGGCCATCCAGTTATTGTCAGGGATCCTTCTCCACCTTTCCTGGATCAACTTTCTCATTGGTCCCGCATCACCTCAGACCGATGGGTGCTGGACACCATTTCTAAATGTAATTCAACTCAAAACCTTCCTCTTCCCCGTCCCTCTTCAGGGACCCATCTCACGAATTTCTCCTGGCCAACGAGGTCAACTGTCTCTTGGCCTTGGGGTCGGTTGTGCCAGTTCCAGCAGGGCAAGATGGAGAGTGTTTTTATTCTCGATATTTCCTGATTCTCAAATCCAGTGGAGACCTGAGACCCATCCTAGACCTCTGAAAACTCATGAAGTACATAAGAAAGAGAGAGTTTTGCATGGTGTCCCTATCTTCAATAACTTCTTCCCTGGACCAAGGGGACTGGTTTAACACCCTTGATTTGAAGGATGCCTACTTTTTCATTTTTTTATCTGCCAGCACAAGAGGTGATACCTATGATTCATAGTGGTTGGATGCCATTATCAGTTTACCGCCCTGCCATTTGGCCTCTCTTCAGCTCCCAGAGTCTTCACTAAATGTGTGGCCATTGTGGTAGTGTTTCTCAGGCGCAGAGGGGTTCACATCTTTCTGTACCTCAACAACCAGTAGCTGACAGGAGCCTCCCCGTGCCAGGTCAAATCTAGCTTGGACCTAACTATGGACATATGCATCAAACTGGGGCTGCAAATAAACAAAAGTCCACTTTAGCACCAGTTCAGCAAATAGAATTCATAGGAGCGATTATTGAGACTCCACTCGTGCAGGGGTATTTCTGCCCAAGGCAAGGTTCAGGAAAATAAGGGAGCTAATCTCTCAGTTTCAAGTTTGTCCAGTGACGATGGTGGGACATTGTCTCTGCCTACTGGGGCACATGGCATCATGTACCTATATAGTGCCTCTGGCCCACGTCAGGTTACTCCCCTTTCAAGCTTGGCTGTTGCGGAACTATGCTACTGCCTGACACTCGCTGGAGAAAGTAGTTACAGTTCTGCGAATGGTCCTTTCCCACGTGACCTGGTGGAAGAACCCCCCTGGTTTGTCCTGAAGGGTGTCCCATTCTTGGAGGAGAGTCCTTCATTAACTCTAGTATCCAACGTGTCGGACAAAGAGTGGAGTGCACACCTCAGCACAGGGGACCAGATTCAGAGCCTCTGGTTGCTGAAGGACAAACAGCTTCATATCAACGTCATAGACCTACCGGCAGTCGGACTGGCCTGCAAAGTGTTCCTCCGTCAACTGGGGGGGAAAAGTAGCACATGTTCTAATGGACAATGTGTCATCAACGTACTACATAAAAGGCAGGGAGGGGCTTGCTCTTCCCCTTTCTGTTGGGAAGTAGTCAGGCTTTGGAATCTGACAGCGAGACGTGGTTTCCAAATAACAGCTTCCCATCTGCCGGGGGTATGGAATACAGAAGTAGACAGGCTCAGCAGATGCTTCTTGCCTCTACACGATAGGTCTCTCTGCCCCAAGATAGCATCCATAATCTTCCATAAGTGGGGCTATCCCCAAGTGGATTTGTTTGCCAGGCGCTGGAACAGGAAGTGCCTGCAGTTTTGCTCTCTCCAGGGCATGGAACGCTGGGTGATTTTGGATGCATTCCTAATCCCTTGGTCAAAAGGGCTACTGTATGTGTTTCCCCCCGATTCTGTTGCTCCACAGTGTCACCCTGAAAGTGAAAAGGGACAAAGCCGATATAATTCTAATTGCCCCAGCCTGGCCACCCTAGCTGTGGTTCTCAAAGTTAATGGACATGTCAATAGCTCCGCTCTGGAAACTTCTGAAGCTCCCAGACCTTCTGTCACAGGACTTCAGGAGGTTACTTTACTCTGACTTCGTCGTTACATCTTGTGGCTTGGAGACACCATGGCTGAGCGCCGAGGAGAGAGCATGTTCCTTACTGGTGCAGGAGATGCTGTTGGGAAGTAGGAAACCCGCTACTTAGAAATCTTACCTGGTCAAATGGAAACGCTTCACTACTTGAGCCCAGTCAGGGGGAATGTCGCCCCTATCGGCCCCTATCCAGTCCATCTTGGATAGCTTGCTCCAGGTGAAGCATCAAGGGCTCTCCCTGGCATCCCTCCAGGTCCACGTCACAGCCATCTTGGCCTTTCACCAACCTTGCCAAGGCAGGATCCCTCTTCTCTCACCCCATGACAGTTTGTTTTCGTAAGGGTATTTAGCGTTTATTTCCCCATGTCAAGAGCCCACCACCTTTATGTGATCTGAATTTAATGCTTAATAAGTTAATGGACCTGCCGTTTGAACCCCTGGCCACCTGCTGCCTTCAGCATTTGTCCTGGAAAGTAGCTTTTCTGGTGGTGGTAATCTCTGCCTGGCGGGTATCGGAACTGCAGGCCTTGGTTTCAGAACCTCCTTATACGACGTTCTTTAAGGACAAGGTACAACTGGGAACACATCCAGCTTTTCTTCCTAAAGTGGTCACACCTTTTTAGTATAACCAGGTCATAGGCTTACCGACGTTCTTCCAAAGCCATACAGGTCCGATTAGGAAGCCAGATGGCAGTCTCTCTGGACGTGCGTAGGGTACTAGCTGTTGAACCTCGGGTTCGCGATGTGACTGAGATGGACCAGCGACACCCACCAATGAGACAGACACCAGTTCAATTAAACAAAAAAAAACTACTTTTATAGTGACACCTTAAACACCTTCAACCACTTAACAGTGTAAAACAAGGAGATCTATGCAAAACCACTTGTAATCAACTAACAATATGAAGCAAAAATCTGTATAGGACACTTATAACCAACTAATAACATAAAGCAAAATCTAAATGAACACTTATAACTAAAATGACAATATAAAGCTAAAAACCTATGCAAAGCACTTATAACCAAGTAACAGTGTGGAGCAAGAGTCTATATAAAGCACCTGTAAAACAGCTCCAGCCAAACAACAGGATAAAGCATGTAAGTCTATGCAAAACACTTACAACCTACCAAAGTACTTATAGTTAAATAACAGTATGGATTAATGACCTACAAGAGGGTGGCCATAATAAGTCAAGGACTTTTCTGGCCTTTTACTGCCTCAACATCGGTATAGGCACTGACCAGCCCACCTGACGCGTATTTACCAATGGCTGGAAGCCATTCCTCCTTGCTAGCCAAGAAGGGTGGGCGGCAGAATAAAAAAAAGTCAGATGAGAGAAAATAAACCCCCACACTCCCCCCGTGTACACTGGGGAAGTTTGGGGCCAGCAGTTTAGAGCAGAAGCAGAGTAATGAACAATTATACAGTAAGAAGGATGCAAAATACAAATGACTAACAAAACACCTGGCAAATTAACAACACAAAACTATGCTAGACCTTAAACAGCTATACCATAAAAAAATTATGCAGGATACAGAGAAAATAATAACAACTACACAAACTGTACAAAACTCAGGTGAAGAAGCTACAATCACAGACTATATATAAATGGTACCAAGTAGAATGATTAAGAGAAGGTAGGAGGCCTATATCGATTTATAATACCTGTCCCAGGACCGCAGTAGAACCCAAAGCGAGGAGACAGACCAGCTGCAGCATCTCAGCACTTAATCGTTCGGCCGGCAATCCATGTACACCCCAAAAAAAAAGAAGAGGGTCTCGGGGGCGGGTACTCCCTGTCTCAGTCAGGGGATCAGTCCAACCGGGTCGCGACGTGCCCTTTAGCATCCGAGGGTGGGAGAACAACAAGCTAGCTGAGACAGGGGGTTTTAATAGAATTTTGCCCAGCCAGAGGAAAAATAGCCAATTAGGAGTGGGATCCTGGTCAGGGCCAATGATAAAACTGGGACCCCAGACAATGACCCCTCCTTCGTGGTGACGGGGGTGCCGAGAAACTGTTCAGGGGGGATAGGAACTCACCCCCCTCCTTGCTGACACAAAGCTAGGGAGGAAGAAACTCACACAGGAGATTGAGAGCCATCAGGGGAGATTGATACTTAACACTCTTTCCCCTTGTGCTGGATGGCCCAGAGATGGAGGCCCATCAGGGAGCATAATCCAGGGGGCTACATGTGGGGCGGGGTGGCCATCATGGCTGCCACCTCTGCTGACACTAGCCTTCTCTGTTGAATTCACGAAACCATTTTGCAGGTCTCCCAACTGTTCATAGCAATTGTGGAAAGGATGAAGGGGCTGCCGATCACATCCCAACGTATTTCTTCTTGGATTGTAGACTGCATCTGATCTGTTACTTCTTAGCAGACTCACCTTTGCCAGGACACACAACAGCTCATTCTGCAAGAGACCAGGCTTTGTTTTCAGCCTTCCTGGCAAGTGTGCAGGTGGTGGACATCTGTAAAGCTGCCACTTGGTCGTCAGTTCATATGTTCAACAGCCACTGCACCATTGTGCAACAGGGCAGAGACGACACGGCATTCAGTAGAGCACTACTTTAGGTTACTGAACACTAACTCTGTCCACCGTCCAAGGTATGGTTTGTGATTCACCTATACTGAGAGTGGACATGAGCAAGCACTCAAAAGAGAAAGATGGTTGCTTACCTGTAATTGTCATTCTCCAAGATGTTGCTCGTGTCCATTATATACCCTTCTGCCATCCCCACTTTCAGAGCTAGCAGAAAGAAGGGACTGAGCGGGCGCAGACTTGGGAGTGCTTATTATACCACAGCATTAGCGCGGGACTCCAGGGGGCTTTTGAGCCAGGTCTGTGGCTACTGCTATGGAGAAAAGTCTTCTGGTGACTGGGCATGCAGGCATGCATACACCTATGCCAAGAATGGACATGAGCAACACATTTCGGAGAATGACAGTTATAGGTAAGCAACCATCTTTTTAGTTGCTGGAGGATCAGGAACTTGATTCTTTTCTTAGAATTTCATTCAATATGAAAGAATGACTTGCCAGGCTTAGAAAGCACAGTTTGATAGCTGAGTAACATGCTCTGATTGAAGCTAAGTCATGTGCTGAACCTGCTCTGGCGGGTACATTACAGTGACATGGTAGAAAGTTCTGACTGATAACTGGGTACGAAGCCCTTCAGGTAGAAAGAGGAGTTCAGATATAACCTTGGATTTGGGGTCAGCAAGAGTTCCAGTGGGGGGCTCTAGACCTAATTGGAGAGAGTCTTTTCATAAAATGACTGAGCATGCTGCTGCTGATAGCAAGATTTGAATAACCGTTTAGATACTCCTTGTCTTGCACACATCTTTGGTAATAAGATGGCTACTCTGGGCTTTCCTCTTCACCAGAAGACCACTTGATAACACTTAATACTAGTGGCACCCTGCCATTTGCAGTGCTTTTGGCTTTTCACAATTAGCATTGTGTGGGATGGTGGTAAACCTACATGTCTTTCTGTATATCTATTTTATTAGCACCCTATCATTTGTATGGCCCTCCCCCTTTCAACACTGTTGCAAGGCAGTGTCAGAGCGTGGCTACACGAGGGCTTCAGCAATACAGCTGCTATGCTGCAACTAGACCACTATAGTGCTGTAACATTGACTACAGTGATCCAAGTGTGTTTCTGCTGGAGGTGTTAATCCACCCCCTCGAGATGCAGTAGCTAGGTGGACTTAAGTATTTTTCTTTCAACTTAACTACAGCTATACTGATGTCTGCTGCAGCTCCTCAGGTGTGAATTTGCATACCCCTGAGTGTCATAGCTAAGGTGACCCGAGCTTGAGGCGAAGATCAGGCTCAAGTGGTAGTATTTTTAATACCTGCTGATAGAGAAAGATGTTCCTGAAGGACACCTTAGAAAGTAATATGTTCCTGAAGGACACCTTAGAAAGTAGAAAGTAATACAATATCTACCTTACCACAAGGAGGTTTTCTAAGAATTATTAAAGTAATTTCAGTAATTTTCTGTCAGCCATTTTCATGTACTTACAAAGGATAAGAACATGATAGAAATATGTATTGTGTGTATGTATTCTGCGAATAGCTCTCAACCATCATAAAGTATATTTAACAGACCCCCCCCCCCAATAATCTTAAATCAAGCTTTAAAGGGCACAGTGAACTTGAAAATTGTATTTCAAACTTGGAAGGTACTTTCATGGAAAGAGGTTAAGGAGAAAATATATTTTTCCTCTTTCAGTTTATGTATATGATTGCTTTCTCAGTGCTGTTTTATACATATCACATGGAGCTGGGAAAACCCTCTCAAAGTTAGGAACACAATTGTAAAACCTTTAAAATTGACATGGGGATTTAAGAGCTGGCAGAGAATCCTGGAGCAACTTTATTTTTATGTTTTTAAATGGAGTAGGAGTCAGCCAGTTGTTTCTCCTCTTAATTCACTGGTTTACTTCTGTTTGAGACGTCTCTTCATTTTGCAGTCCAGCTACCGTCAGCCATATTGCACTTGTTTCGTATGTAGGATAGGTTGGCAAATACAAAGAGCTTTGATTTCAGATTTTATCAGTCCTGACAGTTAGCCCTTGGCACCAGCAGCCTATAATGACTACTGTGAAGCTGTAATGGAGAATGCCTTAGAGCTTAGCACTGAGAGAAATCCTGTTCTCTCGTTTTAAACTGTTTATACTAAAATACGTAGTAGTCCTTCAACCTGTCCTAAAAATGTAGCATGTGTTGCCTCAAAACTCATCTTTAGACCTTTTCTTCTTAAAATTTGTGTATTCCCCAAAAAAGCCATCAACATGCTGTTCTCTTTCCACTCTACATTTTTTCCCAAATCACTATTTTATTTGGAAATCTTAGTTTCTTTTTAAAATATGATCCTCTTAGTAACTTGATGTGACCTGAAATAATCCTTCCAAATGCATTTTTCACATACTGAAATCAGATATTCTTCAGTACTGTTCCAACTAATTTCATTTTGTCCACATGTAGGTATGAGTACCGTGTGGAAATGGTTCACCAGTCGACCAATGATCCTACTAAAAATATAATTCGAGAATTTGCCTCTGACTTTGAAGTTGGAGAATGCTGGGGTTACAACAGATTCTTTCGATTGGACTTGCTTGCCAATGAAGGATATTTAAACAGGCAAAATGACACAGTAATTCTTAGGTAAGGGAGATAATTGGTTGTTTCCACAAATGTGTTTTCTGTGGCATCATTTTACATAAGTACTGCAGTTATTACCAAAGCAGGAAATAATTAACTTGGTTAAATTAATTTTAAAAAATTATTGACATGCTTTGTAATAAAATGAAGGGATTTGGTTCTCATGAGTTTTAAAGGAGAGATTATGTTTAGGGAAAATAGGAAAGGTTTAAGTGCACAGATTTCTTTGAGATGGAACAGTCATCTGCAAAAAGTACGCTAGACGCTAATAGGCCTATATTGGGTATGCATTGATAGAGAATTAAGAGTTATTTTAGGAAGATTCTGCATGTGTTTTCAAAGGGGATTAAAAATACATTCCACCTTCCTCTGGGCATTATCAGCGAGATTAGGGGATTTTTGAGACTAGAGGATGTGGAAGGGTGTTTATAATGGAATTGAAGCTTATTTTGTTTGTGGAAATGGCAACATTATGACTAAATCTAGAAATCCTGCACTTCTGCTCCAAGTTGGGTTTTTTTAAAGTATTATTTGTGGTTAGTCTATTCTGTTGTTTCAGATTTCTATATTATATTAATTTCAAAAGGGATAGCCGTGTTAGTCTAGTCCAGTAAAAAAAACAACAAGGAGTTGTGTGGCACTTTAAGACTAACAGATTTATTTTTTGCATGAGCTTTCGTGGGAGAAAATCCCACTTCCTCAGATGCTTTGAAGATGGGTGAGCTTACAGAAAGGAATGAAACTAAATGCAAGGGGGTGTAAAACATAGGATCAGGTCATAAAGTAACTGTTGCTGTTATTTGCTCTGGTTTGCTGTTACTTTATGACCTGATCCTATGTTTTACACCCCCTTGCATTTAGTTTCATTCCTTTCTGTAAGCTCACCCATCTTCGAAGCATCTGAGGAAGTGGGATCTTCTCCCACGAAAGCTCATGCAAAAAATAAATCTGTTAGTCTTAAAGTGCCACACAACTCCTTCTATATTATAGTCTACCTGGAAAAGGGTACAGGAATTAATTTCCCATCAAGCATAAACTTAATTTCATCACCTGGTTTTAAGCATTGGATTATTTTGGGTGGGAGTTCTGAAGTATTGTAAACAACTTTATTTTTGTGGTCCTGTAAAGGTTCCAGGTGCGTTCACCTACCTTCTTCCAAAAGTGTCGGGACCAACACTGGTACATTACTCAGTTAGAAGCAGCTCAGACAAGCTACATCCAACAAATAAACAACCTTAAAGAAGTAAGTGTGAGGTCCGATATGTGTTTTCATGCCGAATTCAAACATGATTTGAAATCTTTGATTACCCTGGTCCGAGGTTATTAAATTTGTTTCACTGTCAGGTTTATTTGAATGCCCATTGTGATTTTAAGTGTGCTGATGGTATTGATTTTGTTTCCAGTTATTCTTAATGTCTTTTGTGTTCATCTGTTCAAATCAATGGTCACTGCTTGTAATTTATTTTTAACGGATTTTCTTTGGCATATACTTATATGTGTATTTTTAAAAATTTATTTAAGAGACTTGCAATTGAACTTTCCCGTACCCAAAAATTGCGAGGCATGTCACCTCCAGACACTCATCTTAGTCCCCAGAATGACGATGGTCCAGAAATGAGACTAAAGAAATCTGCACCCAATCCTGAAGTACTGCTTGAGTGTGGTGTCACTCCAGCCTTGGTGAGAGATGCCAAGGATGATGAAGAGAAGATCCAGCATGAAGATTTTAATGTAGGAGTTTTCTTGTGCTTCAGTTTTTATTTCTATCCATTATCCTATTATAGGAAAATTTATAGAAGTATGTGTGTTTTCCACAAGTTCAGGACTAGGGGGTAATGGGGGGAAAGGTTAGAGACTTTTAGGGGACTTAACATGGAGGCCAGGAGCATAAACAGTTGTTCAGAGGGAGAAAAATTCCAAAGGCATGACTAATCTGATAAACAAATCAGAGAATCAAATGATTTAAAATAGTACTGTCAGAGTTTCATCTTCAGGAAGTCAGTTTATTCACTTGTGCTGCACTTTCAGACCCTCCCTGGCTCCTGGATGATATTACTGACCTCTGGTTTTGCTTTCTCTGTCTAGAATGTACTGTAGAGGAAAAAGATGAGGAAACCCAAACATTTTAGATAAAAATTGTGCTGTACAAAACATCTGTTTTTTCACTTCAGCATGAGCTCTCAGATGGTGATCTGGAGGTAGACCTTGTTGGGGAAGATGAGGTAAACCACCTTGATGGCAGCAGCTCTTCTGCTAGTTCAACAGCTACTAGTAACACGGAAGAGAATGATATTGATGAAGAAACTATGTGAGTAACTGCAAAAACTTACCCAGAATTGTTATCCTCTTGTCTTGCGGCCTAATATCAGCTCCCAGCAGAACAGAATCAATTTACTTTTCTGTATCACAGTGGTGCTGTCTTTGATTGATGTGTGACAGATCAGAGGCCAAGAGCTGGCCTGCAAATGACGCATGATAGAAATGCAAGATGCTGGGTCTACATACAGTTATCTTATTGTTTTATTTACTGACTTACTTCCTGTATGTTGCTGTATTCCATGTAATGTTATCCTTGACCAGCAATCTTGTATAAAGCTCTTTTCAAGACATCAGTTAACTTTGATCCTACCATAGTTTATGACTGTGATAAACTACACAAGTAAAAGTGATTTTTAAAACTGGAGTAAAGTACTTAGACTTCAGCTTTTCAATATTCAAACAGTCAAAAATACTCTGTCAGATCCACATATTTAACATACCATTAAAGATGTATATTATTGAAATAAATATGGAAGGATTGCAGGATCAGGTTTTTAAATTCCACCTCTTGGAAGCATGTCAGCTTTTAAAATTTCTGGTGTCACAGTCAAGTGGTGATACAAATGTATTTGTTAGTTCAAGCAGTTTGGAAGGTACAAATCAACTGTAGTGGTGTATTTGGTCTGTCTGAGCTGGAAAATATCACAATGCCTAATTATGATAGCTTGAATTTTTTTTCCTCCTCTCCAAGGTCTGGAGAAAATGATGTGGAATATAATAGTAATAATATGGAACTAGAAGAAGGAGATCTCCTGGATAATGATGCTGCGGCTGGTGGAGCATCAGGTACAGAAGAGAACTTCTCCAAGCACAATTGCTATTTTTTTTTTTTTTTTGGTCAGGTTTCCTCCCTGTTCCATTCAGTGCCATATCAGAGCCAGCGTTGAGTTGCATATACTGGAGGCTTTTCTATTTTTGGAAATGCTGCATCAAGTACTGTGTGCTAATTAATGTGATAGAGTGCCAACTTCACTGGTTAGAAGAAAAATGGAGAGTCCCTGTACTAGATCTCCTTAAGAAAAAATGTCTTTTGAGTTTGAAGTTTCTCTGACAGCCTTCATTTTAAGGTGATTCCGTTCTGGTCAAAAGTAGACAAGCAGATGTGTCCCTGCTTCCATTCCACTGCTGTCCCCATAGTTTCTGACCACTTGACACATTCCTTTAGATTTTGCTGCACTGTTGTTAACTAAAGTTTTAATTGAGAGTGATGAAATGTGTGAATCTTTAAATATGATGCTGGAATGAAATTAAAATACAAATAATTAAATGGTACTCCATAATATAACTTGCAGCATAAAGGTGACTGTGATTAGAAACTTAACACCTGTTTACTAGGATTTCTTAAATGGTTAACTTCACGTGTAACCATTCTCATGATGGCAGTGCCCACAAATCACAGTGCATAGAGTAGCAAAAGTCTTGACAATCTTTAAGGAATGCTGATATTCATATCCTCCCTCCTTTTTAACTCTCTGTATAAATCTCCTATGCCTGAGATTCAATCTCTGTCATAACAAAGGCAAATTTATGCCTCTCTCCAAAATATTTTTTAGACAGGCATTTGAGGTGCCTGACTAATTTGTTTAAGTATGGCATTAGTCAGCTCAGAACAAGAGTGGGAATGGAAGTATGTCTGCAGAATCTAGTATTATCCAAGTCTCTCTTCACATGTCATTTTAGCGGTATTTGTAAATCTTGATTCAAAAAATGTGTATAACCCATTCACTTTAAGGGGAGCCTCATTTTTAATTGCTTATAATGCAGTGCTGGTAATGCTGGTCTTAGTTATTTGTTTTGGAAGGAAGCCATATTGGGCTGTTTAGTCTAATCTCACATGTTATACTCAAGACACAATGGCTGGGTCTCAGATCTCTTGTAGGATTGCTAAACACTATGTAATAGGAACATTTCATAGGTCAAGGTAAGACGTAATTGAAAATCTCCCTTGATCAGATAGTCTTCATTTTTTGTTTTTAGGTTTTTGTTTTTTGTTTTTTTAAATCTACAAATCAATAGAAATAGTTAATGTTCTTTGTATTTGAAGTCAAATATTGTGGATTCCATTTTTCACGATGTCATTAGTTTATCATCAATGTGCTTTGTTTTTCTTCAGAACTTCTGTAATCTGTATTCTTGTAATAAGGTTGCTTTTCCTCAGTTTTTGTGATGTGTTTTTTAGAGTGCTTTTAAGACTTCCATCCTTGAATTATATCAAGGTGACTTTGTTGTGAGATACTGACACCTAATAGACACGCTGTTTGTCTGCATTTGTGCATATGCACTTTTCCCCGTCATGCTCTTTTTCAGATAGTAGCCATGGTTATGCCAATGCAAGTGGCAGATCTTCAAGGCGAGGAGGAAGTACTTTAGGCTCAGCAGCCAGCAGCAGTTTACTAGACTTAGATCCCTTAATTTTAATCCATTTATTGGACCTAAAAGACAGAAATGGAATGGAAAATCTGTGGGGTCTACAGCCACGTCCCCCTGCATCTCTTCTGCAGAGCAGAGGTAAGTGGTGCATGTAAATACAACTCTTCATATGTTCTCTTGATATGAAGTTAGATGCTCATCAACTCTGAATAACTTAAGCATTTGTTTCCTTTAGCTCTGTCTGCATTGCCCATCCTGAGGTGTGGAAAGGCTGCTGGATTCTGTCAATAGCTGTTAACAAATATTCATAATTGGTAATGTTACTGTGCACCAAAGTCACAGAGTAATCTTTGGCTTAAGAGCTGCTTTCAGACTTATAACTGCAGATGAGTGTTGAGTTAAAAACTTCTATGCATGCAGGTAGAGGAGTGAATCTGTCTCTCTGTTTAACGATAACTCTGTTTGCGATGGAAGAGTCGGAGGTAGGGGTTGCCTAAAAAGTAATTCCAATTGCGTGCACGTCTTATGCAGCCATCTTGGTATCTATGATCAGTAATTCCTTATCCTTATCTGGTCTTCTGCAGTAGTAAATCAATACCAGATAGATAATCAGTCAGAACCTGGAAGGGATTATAGTTCTAAAACCAAAATAGGAGGTACACAGACTAGCGAGTGACTATTTTATCTTCATTCAGGAGGTAAACTCTTAATAGTTTGCTGGGAAAGCGATTTCAGGCATTTGAAATTACATGAAGAATAGCACTTGAGAAAGCGTGGACAGAACAGTAGTGGCAAGATCAGATGGATTATAAAGCCAATTTATGTCCATTAGTTCTTATGCTGAACTTGTGTAATTCCTCTTTCTCCCTGCTATTTATCCCTTTGATGTATTTATAGAGAGCAATCATATTTCCCCTCAACCTTCTTTTGGTTAGGCTAAACAAGCCATGTACTCTTGAGCCTCATAAGGTAGGTTTTCCATTCCTCGGATAGCACTAGTACCCCTTCTCTGCATCTGTTCCAGTTTTGAACTAATTTCTCTTAAACACTTTTCTTTCCAGAGCTTGCTAAGTTTTGCCTCCTGGGGGCCAGGAGACATTGGGGTTACAGGTTCTGAGCCAGGTGAATTTGTAGTAAGAAATTTAGATGTCCAAAAGTGTAACAAAAAAAAAAAAAATTCCCAAGCTAATCCAATTTTTGTCTAATTAACATAAAGGCCCACCTAGATAATACTTTTTTAGACCTGACCTTGGACGGCAAGATACCTATGGGAGTTTCTTTATTTCATATTCCTCCTCTGAATTGTCAGTTAATGTGAAATACTTATAAAATTATCCAAGAAGTACACTTGTATCCAAGAAATACACTTGCCATCAAACTGAGGAGTAGGTAAATTTAACCTGTCCAGAGATGTGGAAGACTGTCCGTAACCATGACTGTCTCACTAAGGGAAAGTAATGTTTCCAGTAGTAAAGAACCAGTTTCTCTGCCCACTCTTCCCTTCAAGTTGGGGAGAGCTGCTGAAAGGAGATGTCCTATGTCATTGCAAACAAGAGGAAGGGGACTGAGTCTGATTGTTGGATGGAATGCGATCATTGTGTTGAGAACTCATTTCTCTTGTTAAGTGACTACAGTAAGGACTAAATGTATATGTGACTCTCTCTGAGTGTATCTCCACTATACAAATTGGTGCTAGCAGCCTTTTACAGGGTATGTGAGGGTCCTGACTCAAGTTATTATATGTTGTTTTTTGCCAATGTGATTAACAAAACATTGCGGTATTCCCATATTTAGGCAGTCTTGATCAACGCTGAAGTAGTTTCCTAACACTGTCCTGTTTTCCCATCTGTACTGTCAATAAAGAGTAATGTGGATTTTCCACAGCCCACAAGGGAAACCATACTATCACAGAGTGTTTAATCTTAGACAGAGTCCTGTGTCTCTTGCTGGGTTAAAAGGATTGTCAGGTCAGATCAAGGACATATCTGATTTAAAACAAAGCATTTACAAATCTGAAACCACTAAAAATGCTCCAGGATTTTTGAGAGAGACTAAAATAGAAACTGTTTAACAAACATCTTGCAATATTTGCAACCAATCCTTGCATCAGTTTTATTGTATGGGAACCTGAATGTGAAATCAACATACCCTCTACAAATTCCCCCAGTCTTAATAAGGAAAGAGTTTAAAGAAAAAGAAACTAATAATGGGAGTTACAAACATTTTTAACCTTTACATTCCTTTAATCTCTCCTTTGTGAAGTATCATCCTATTCTGTAAAAGATCGAGACCAGCGGAGACACCAGGCAATGTGGCGTGTGCCACCTGACCTGAAGATGCTGAAGAGACTCAAAACTCAGATGGCTGAAGTTCGAAGCAAAATGTCTGATGTAAAAAACCAGCTGTCAGAAGTAAGAAACAGCAACACTGGCTCTTGTGATGGGCAGTCCACCCTCCTCCCTGCTGATCAGGGGGCTTTGGCTGCCTGTGGCACAGACAGCTGCAACAAGATACAAGAAATAGGAATGGAGGTGCTGACAAAATCATCAATTACAAGCTGTTACATAAAGAGTTGTAAGTGTGGGATGGGGAATGGGAAGGTTTAAGGTTTTAATTTCTACAGATGGTAGTTGTGTGGGAATGGAAATACTCAGCATTTTTGTAGTTTAAACTTAATAGCTAATTTGTTTATAGTAAATCTGTATTGAGAGAAGCAGAAATTTGAAAGCCTTAAATTTATTAAAAGAAATTAAATGGCTTCTCTAGAAACTTAGTCTAACCTTTTAGAAAGCTCATTGTAGTCATAAATAATGTTCCAGAATGTGATGAAAATTTTTGAAGGCCACTGCACATATGAAATTGGATTAACAATGTTGACCTTATGGTAGCTTGAAGCCGAATCATCTGTAAAGGCACTTTTTGTTGGCTATGGTTACCTGCAGACTTCATAAGATCATCTCTAAGCTTTCTCAAATTTATGGCATATGATAAAAGAAAGCTAAAGAATTTCAGACTACAAGTTACTAAAGTGAATGACCTTGCAAAAATCAAAGCAAGTCAAGAAGCTACTTATGACCATCTTTGCCCTTTCCTCTGGTATTACAGAGGCAATCTCATAGCGCTCCAGTGAGTGGGTAATTTTCTCACAGCGCGCGCGCGCGTGTGTGTGTGTGTGTGTGTGTGTGTGAGAGAGAGATGTGAGTGGGAATCCCATGCTAAGTTTTTTTTTTTTTTTTTTTTTTTTTTGTGTGAGATTGGAGTCTTTTGAATAGCAGTGTCACAGACTTGTCCTCTGTGCTGCTTCACGCTCCTGTACAAAGTCCTAAAGACCAGAGCAGCTGCAACACTCCTTCAGTTCCCTCTTATTGACCATGGCAGCAAGATGGAACCTGATGAGTGACTGACATGGTAGTTCTTAGCTCTATGGGTGTTTTCAGAGTTCTTCTAAAATCTTCAGAGGTTTTCTGATCTACTGTTACATGAGCTCTATGAATGTCTTTGACCCAGCTGGGTTAACACTGAGTGCCAGATGCTTTGGTACACTCCCTTGCTGTACAGGCTTCTCAGCTTGGTAGATCTGAAACCTGTGAGGTTCAAGCTTTCCCATCCTGTGATAGACTAATTCTTATGAAAGATGACAGTAGTAAGTGCCTCTTCCGTTTAGGAGAGTCACGCGTACTGAGTAAATGTTCGGTGTGCAGGTCTTTGACCACAAGAATGCATAAGTCACATGGCATGCAGTTGAAGCTTCATCATCTGGAACAATCTATGGAGGCCTCTTCAAAACCTGAGATAGCGCCAGAGTCTTGCCAGTGGACAAACTGACTTCATCAAGCATCCGTCTAGCGAAGAAGCCACTCCAGAGATCAGACATCAGCACCAATGCCTCCAGCATTGATGCAGATGCCATTAGGAGTACAGACATTGTCTTTAAAGCAGACACTCATGCTTCTGGTACTGATGTCCTGAACAAAGAGGGGCTGCTTCAAGGAGAAGCAGAGACTCCCCAGAGAGCTCAGTCCCTGCATGCAAAAATAGATTCTTCATCTCGAGATAAAGCCTTACGCAACTCTGAGGGCTGATGCTGAGGAGCAGCCTGTGGCACACAGGAAGACTCCTGCACTACTAAACTCAAGATTTAATGTCCCACCCCTCAGCCGTGATGCCTTTGACAGACAAACTTCAGGATGACCCAGTCTGTCTTCAGCATGGAGATGCTTGCTGGTACTGATGCAGGTCATGGTTCTGAGAGCACCACCCCTGTTTTCTGCACTGTTCATACAGAAGTCGTCATCTTCATCACTACAGCATATGTTCCTGCCATCTTCAAGCAGAGAGCCTTCTTCTCTACTATATGTGATTGGTATCTCCAAGAGGCCTGGCAGCACACCCTACAAGGTCTGATCACTATTCAAAAAGGAATGGCATTGGCTGGCCAATATCAGGCTAGCCAGTGATATCCCCATGACATCCAACACCACTGTGATCCTGCTGGGCTCACTGGATCTACAGTATCAGCTGGTCTTCATATGGGAGGGAAGAAGTGATCACTTCCCTATCATCTTTCTGCCAGACCACAGCAAGGGCCACCAAAACCAACCAGACCTGGGGATTTAGGAATATCAGCGTCCTGCTCGCTTGATGAAGCGGTACCTTTGGCATAGAATCATAGAAATTGGAAGGAACCATGAGAGGTCATCGAGTCCAGTCCCTGCACTCATGGCAGGACCAAGTTCCCTCTTAAACCATCCTTGACAGATGTTTGTCTAACCTGCATGACATCAGGTAGTTCAGCTGCTTCTTATGAGAAGTGCAGAGGGTTTAAGGAGGGCTGCGCTGGAGAAATCTAATAAGTTTGATACTATTTGGCAATTGTTGGTCCAGTCAAAAGTGCTCTTTCTATAATGAAGACTGGCTTGGTCTGCTAAAGCCTTGTGGCAGATACTGGCTCCAGAATCATTGAGTGGAAAACAGGTGAGAAGTCGTATTGGGTTTCTTAAACAGGCTTTGAGTCCTTTTATGCACTCCCATGCTCTTATGGCTGGACCAGCTTGTGCATCCTTTGATAAACAGATGGTTTTTCTGAGACCACACCCTAAATTGATGCATACAGTGGTTTGGGAGTGTCACCTAAGTCAATTAATCTGAGTTTTCTTCCCAAAACCATTCAACACCAGCCGAAAGAAAGGTATATGTACTTTGACCCCCCCCCCCCCAGGGCTGCTCTATTACACTGATAAGAGTAAACATTTCTGATGCTCTTTCTCTCTCTTCATGACTATAGCAGGCTTGTCAAAAGGTTTCTAAGCGGATCCCACATTGCTGCTCCATCTGTTATCAGCTAGTAGAAAACGAGGTTGTCAAGGTGCCCTCCACCAGGCCATAGGTAGTATAGTGTTGTTATCCTGCTTCAGAAATGTGCCTGAATCTGAAGGCTGCAATTTAGGAGTAACCCAATGGCTTTCGTTAAAGATTATGGAGGCAGCTAGGTCTGATGCCAAGCTTTTTATTAATAATTTTTGCTCCCACCATCCCAGAAGAGGACACATTGCCAGTCACCTAGAGTGGGATCTGTACTGACACTTGCTTGAAAAGAGAACAATTAGTTACCCTACAGTAACTATGGTTCTTTAAGGAACATAGTTACTGTTGATCCCATGTCCCACTCTCCAGCTCTGCTTTTTGGCATCCTCTGCTAGCATGAGTTTTAAATGGTGAGGGAACTATGAGAGAGTTGGGGACTACTCTTTTCTTTACCCCCTCATGCAGGAGCACAAGGAAGTTCAGGCCTCCCACATGGCCTGAAAAGGATTGCTGTTGAAAAGATTCCAATCTCAGATTGCATATGCAATGGGTTCATGCTGGCAACCATATTGTGAAGACTTAAAGTTTAACTGTTCCTTATCCAGTCTCAGGAGCATCATTGATTAGGCAAGTGGCTTCTTGCCAACCTACCTTTGAAACAGGAATACTATGTAATGAAAACCTTGAAGGAGTATGAGAGATCTGGAGAGAGGAAGTTGACTAGATGCCTAACCAGTATGTTCACGCTGCTTTTGATTAAATATTGTTGCAGTCACAAGTAAGAAAAGTAATCCCCCTAAAGCTAGTCGTTCTGGAGCAGCAGGGAGCCTCTCTCTTCGAAGAGCAATGGACTGTGGGGAAAATAGTCTTCAGTCAAAGGGAGACTGTCAGACTTCCTGTGAAGGTAAACCTGAAATGTGGAAATGCTTTACATAAGTTTGCAAATATGTCAGGGAAAAAGCTTTTGAAAAGCTTGCTTATAGAGGAAAAGTTCCTGTCTCTGATGAAATTTTGTTCATGACCCAGATATCCTCTAAACATGATAAACATTGTTGCACCAATATAGACAATTGAGACCCCATTATATCATCTTACTAAGCCTATAGACAGTCTAGCATTCTTCAGTGTCCCAGAGACTTCCATTTTCTAATAGTAACCTGCCAATCTTTCCTAAATAGTTTTAAGACTCTAAATTGGTGTTTGTAGTTTCTTATACTTAATTACTGCATTTACAAGGAAATAACTGCTGTAACTTCCCAGCCAAGGCTTAAATTCTATATTCCGTTTCCTCCAAAGGAAGTACAAGAAAATTCTGTTTCTTTGTGAGACTTACTGCTGCAGCATGTGGTAATAGTCTTGGGTATTATTGCCACATGGAAAACTATACTGCAGGAAGTCTCAAATAGAGGGTCACAAATGGGGGTGTTGTGGAGGTAATTAATGTTTAATGCCAGTGAAGGTGGGATCCCAGGAAGAAGTCCCAGAATGAAAAGAAATGCTGCTATTGTGTATGCAGTGTGGCAAAATCATTTGTACACTGAACAGTACAGCTTTCACCATTGCTGCCCTGAAGTGCTGCACCAGCATGGAGAAACACCTCTATACTTTCCTTGTGTAGACCAGTCAAATAGACGGATCTGTTGGGGGGGGGGAACTTCTTTCTGTATAAGCGCACCTGGGAAGTTGCTGAAAAATGAGAACCAATTTTCATAGTTTGCACAAATCCAAAGGGCTTATGTCTACTGAGAAAATTTGTAAATGCTTCTCTGAACCTGTGTTATGAGAAATGAAAGCTGTAGGTTAGATGTTCTGTGTTTCTGGAAGGTACACATTAAGTGATCCTAATGGCAAATTCCAAAGGGGTAGCTCTGTTAATCTAGTTCAGCAAAGTTAGCTACATAGATAAGTGTTTCAGAAGTACCAGTTATCTTCGCCTTTTTCTTTTCTTAGGTTACACAGGAAGCTCAAAATCTAACAGTCAGCATGGCTCTCCCGGATCCTTGACTAGTAGTTATGCTCCTGAAGCAACACGCAAGCCAGAGAAAAGAGAGTGTGAAGGCTCAGATTCTGACATAGGCATTTCTGCTTTAAATGGCTTAACCACTGTGGAGAAGACAAGGAAAGCTGTTACTTTGGGGTGAATGCTTTTCTCTCTGAATTACAAACGGAACTTTCAAAACTACTTTAAAATCAAGTTTATGTATTAAGGAATGTCAGTTACTTTGAAGTCATTCATATTTTTCAGCTGGTCCCTTTGGACATCTAGCTTTGGCCCATAATTGCATTGTGTGCGTTCATTTTTCTATTTAAAGAACTTTTTGAGGATTGTAACAGCTCACTTTAACTAAAGCTGGAACAGCAATGGCTATATTCTGTCCATTTTAGACTTGCACACTTTTGTGTGTGTTACTAATATTTCCTATTTTAATGTTCCATCCAACAGGATTTTACATCTAGTTTCCTTATATGAGAGGATATTTCACTGAGAAGCCACCATTTCTTCTCCTCCCTGCTGATTTTTCTGTGCTGTCTCCAAATACATCGTATAGTTATCCAGTTTGTGTAGTAGTAGCTTTAAACTGAAGAATCTGGTTTTTCTGAAAGCAGGCCAATGAATGGCAGGGTGGTGTCTTGGTGGTTCTGCGTAAACAGTGGTGTTGAGTTTTGTGCTTGCTTTCTTCTTTGATGTGAGGCAGTCATATGAAAGGTTAAGTTTGGGAAAATATAACTGATCAGTATGTCACTCAAGTAGATATTGGGAAGAGGTACAAACTCCCAGATGCTGCATGTGACTTAGCATTGTAGGTCAAGGAAAGACGTATTTTTTTGGAGAGCATCGGTTATATACTTTCAGATATCAAAATGGGAACCCTGTAAATATTCCAAGTACTGTCAATGTTGGAAATTCTCATAAGCATAGGAAAGGCTCACATGGTAATTTTTTAGTGCTAGGAGAAACTGCCCCCATGGTTGGACTTAATACCCTAGGTGCTAATGTTTTTTTCACCAACCCCATGTTAAGGTCAAATTCTAAAGGATGTCGTACAGAAGGAACAGAACCAGCTGATCTAGAGAACAACTCAGAAACTGGGGATCTACAGGCCATTTTCTCTGAAGGCACCTCAGCAGGGCCAGAGGAAGGTAAAACCAAGATAAAGGAAAAACACCCAGATACTGTAATAACAATTTTCAGACATGATTGTTTCTGTAAACTATTTCTATAAGCATTTTTGGAGGGCTGAACTAACTTTGCAACATTTAGTAGATTCATTATATATACATGTTAGCAGTCATTTTATTTTGGATGGCAGAAGTGTGGTGGAATTCAGAGAACATAGAGAAACTTTTTCAAGGTGCTTTTTCTTAAAAGTTTACATTTCTAGTTTATTTTTCTGCTTTTGGATGCCTTTTTCATCTTAAATCTTAACTTTAGAGGTGAGATTTAGAAAATAACTTTTAAAAATGGATTGCACTTTTGATCTTAAGATGCAGTCAGAGACTTCATTGATTATTGCTTGCAGGGGTGAGTCTGATGGTGACTGGGGCCATGTCTGCACTGAACACCTCTTAAATTTAGTTTGCAGTATGCAAGGTCCACTACTTCCTCTGAAACTCAGAAGAAACCTTGCAGTTGTTGAAAACAGATTTAGAAGCATAGAATCATAGAAACATAGGGTTGGAAGGGACCTCATAGGTCATCTAGTCCAACCCCCTGCCAGAGGCAGGACCACTCCCACTAAACCATCCCAGTCATGGTTTTGTCCAGCTGGGCCTTAAACACATCCAAAGATGGAGACTCCACCACCTCCCTAGGCAGCTCATTCCAAGGCTTCACCACTCGCCTAGTAAAAAAGTTTTTCCTAATATCCAGCCTCGACCTACCTAACTGCAACTTGAGACCATTGCTCCTCGTTCTGTCCTCTGTTATTTCTCTCTCTCTCTTTGCCTTTCCATGCTGGAGAAAATATTGTTGACTTTCTTATTGATATTCTGTGCAGAAGTGTTTTTTCTTATCTTACTAAAACTCTGTTGCCTTCCACCCCTGCACTAATTTGAATTTCAATGACTGATGAATTGTAGCTCAAAGCCTATATTAAGGTGCCAGCATCCATCGCTATCTGCAGTGTGCAATATTGTGTAGGTGTTGGCATTTACAGAAGGTCTCTCAGTGAAATAAGACCGAACTTCTTCTATTACTCACTGCAGCCTGATCGTGATGTGTTCCTGCAGCTCTCCTGTTCCATGAGGAAGCATTAGTAAGAATTTTTTAAAAAGTAAAATACTTCATTGTTAAAACCCCAGGAAACAAGTATTATAATTTTATTTCCTTTCAGACAGGAAAAATTGAAGTAGCATAACCATTTGTTTTTAGGTAGCTATGATTAGCTGTGAATTTTTAAGACCTTGATCTTTCTTTAGGAGCATGTTTCATACATAACATCAAACCTAATTTCTCCATCTGACTTCAGTCTCAGGTCAACGTGTTTGTGCTTGTGTGTTTATAGTGCTGTAATTCCAGAAAGTCTCTGGAGAAAAAGGGTTAGTGAAGAATTAGTGTTTACATTTATCTTTCTCAGCTCTGCTCAAAGATGACAGTGCTTTGAATTTCACAATATGGCAACAAAGCTTTAATATGCTATTTTGAGTGCCCAGTCACCTCTTGTGTAAGTCATCCAGAAGAGGAAATGGAATGACTGTTTGCTCAAGGACATTTTCATTAAGACTTGTGATAAGATCTTTTAAAATAAAGGAGTTTTGGCAGGGATGAAGTTATATGAAGAGTTAAGGAACTCTTACTACATCATTTAGTTAGACCTTGTCTATGCACAAGGAGTGGGAACATCTTTACTTTGAGGGACTGCACAACAAAACCATTGGCATCTTGCTGTTCATCAGAGTTACTTAGTCCACCAGCACAAGGCAAACCAATCCAGACACCATAAAACCTGTGTGATTTTTCTCCTGCTTTGACTGGTTTCCAAACACAGCTGAGTACTGCCAAAACAAAGGCCTGTCTTCATTTGAGAAGAATAGAACTGGATATGCATGTAGGAAAATTGTGTGTGTATGAGACAGACAAAGAGAGCTGTGAGGGGAAAGTTAACTTGATATGTGCTGCTGCTTGAAGTAGTTGGCCTGTAAGTCTGCTTACATGGCTGTGACTCATCTTAAAACTGTTAAACATTCTTGCTTGGATTCACTTACCCAATGACCCGTTTCAGTATTGGTAAGAATGGGCCAGCAGCCTCCTGAGGGAATGCAACTAAAGCAGGCAGGAAATGCAAATATACAAGTTCATATTTACACAATTTGGTTGGATTTTCATAGGCTTGTTCCTTTGAATTAAGTCTCCATTGAATAAGATAATGAGATTGAAAACATCTTTAAAACTATTCCCCAAACATGCTCTGCTATTGATTACTTAATGCTTCAGTAAATTAATTGAGATCTCTAAATGTACACACTGGGCACCTTTATCTTGTTCTCCTGTCAAGTGCTAGCATTTGATATTGGTGCATCTTGTGAAAGAAAGGAAGCTTGAGGATTTTGTGGCGACAATACTCTTACTGCAATAGGTTCTCCTTTGCTCTTTGCAGCTGGGCTATGTCAGAAGCACATCCTTCACCTTTTGACAGACATGAGCAGTGATAGCGACATTGAATGTGACACAGAAAATGAGGAGCAGGAGGACGGTACATCTACCTCAGATGCATTTAACCAGGCCTTTGATGTCCAGCCTGCAAGTGAAGGTAGAACATGGTGTTATATTGTGCAATCAGAGGAACAGTTTTCCTAACTCTAGTTCTGCTATGGCTCAGTGTTCTTGTAAGTATGGATATTAAGTTACTGCCAAAAACTGTGTAGTTGTTAGTGCCAAATGAAGGCTTCCAGATGTTGTTGGAGATCTCATTTTAAAGTGGAGCTCAAGAAAGAACGAGTGAATTTTTCCTAGCATTAAGATCTGAGGAAGGAATAGTCTCCCAGCTGAAGTAGTCTAAGTGCCATTGTTTAAGCACCGAAGAATTGACAGCAATAGACTAAATCAGCAGCTCTCAATCAGAGAGGTATGCGTACCTCTCTGGGTGCACAGAAGTTTTGTGGTAGTACATCAACTCATCAAAGCATTTACCTGATTTTACAATGGGCTACATAAAAGGACTAGTAAAGTCAGTAGACACTAATATTTCATATGGACAATGACTTGTTTTTATTGCTCTATATCCTATATTCTGAAATGTGATTATAATATTTATATTCCAACAATTTATTTGATAATTATATGTAGAAATCTGAAAGCAAGCAATTTTTCAGTAATAGTGTATACTGTGACACTTCTATTTGTGTCTCCTTTTAGTAAGTAAGAAGCTCATCATAAGTGAGGTGAAACTTGGGCATACACAACAATCAGACTCCTGAAAGGGATACAGTAGTTTGGAAAGGATGTGGGGCACTGGATTAAATGACCTAAAATGTTTCTTCTATCTCAGATGTGCCCCTGGGTCAAGGCTGAAAGGCACAATACTAGGGCAATGTACTGATGTTGAGTGATGGCAGGATTCAGAGAGCCTCTGCTGCAGAATGCAGGCCGTGTGGTCACTGCAGAACTGTGGTATTGAAGTGATGATCTGGGGCAGAAGTACAGGAAACTCTGACTTTAGAGTCACCATGGCAGTTGCACAGGAAGGATGCAGCTCCTTTGAAGACTATAGTAGCAGCTAGCATGTAAGCCAGGGGGTCTCAAACACGTGGCCCGTGGGCCACATGCAGCTGCTAAAGCTATTTCCGGCGGCCCTCAACAACACTATTCTTAACAATATTTGCAATATTGTTGGATGAAAAGATTTCATTGTTTCGGCCCTCAGGCTAACATACTAGTCCTCACGTGGCCCTCGATTAGTCCTCATGCGGCCCTTGTGGTGATTTGAGTTTGAGACCGCTGATGTAGGCTGTGGGCTCTATATACAACTTGACTGGTTTTTGGGCAGAAGAAAGGAATTGGCCACAGTTATGTAAATTCTCCACTTCCATTGCAGGAAATTAAAGTAACTAAGTGAGTGATGGTAACTGAAATGTCCCCTAGTAATGAGTTTGCATCTTGACTGACAGTTAACTGTTTGTTTTTGAATGCTTCAGTTCCATTTTTTTTAAAGATGCATGAAGATGTCTACTGTTCTGCTCTGAGGTGTTTGAAAACCTCTTAAAGGGTACATGCAACATATTTACATGATTGCTAATTCTAAATAAATTTGATTAATGGTTTGGAATAAATGCTAACAAAATTAGTTGTTCACTGAAGAACTCCCCAACATAATAGTGAATGTTATGTTGCTGACTCACAAGAACAGTGAAAGCACCACCAATTGGTACTCAGTCATCATGGTTTTAAAATTGTAGCATAAACTAATTCAGAACAAGGGTTTCACCTTTGCATCTCTTCATTCTTAACCTATGAAAGTCTTAATCTGTTAAAGAAATGCTGATTATAGATCAAATCTCATTAAATTAGATTTTTTTAAATTTAACTGATTTGTGTACTTGGCTTTAAGGATGCCATATAATTGTTTTTCAGTATTAGAGCTGTGTTC
The DNA here is from genome assembly GCA_007922195.1 of Podocnemis expansa. NCBI lineage: Eukaryota > Metazoa > Chordata > Testudines > Podocnemididae > Podocnemis > Podocnemis expansa. Next base: position 26,608,381 of record ML681971.1, read on the forward strand.
ATTTTTTTTCCGAAGGAGATCGAATAGGCCCTGAAGACCTCAGCTGTGCCCCTGGAGAGGACAATACAAGGTAATTTCTAAAATAAGAAGATCGCTTAATAGCAGTTAACATGACCCAAGTCTTATTGTAACTTGGTTTGTTTCTTGCTACAGCAAAACTTTTTATTTGGATTTGACTTTTTTTGTGCTGACAACTCCCCCTAAAACACTCCCAGTGTGTTGCAACTGCTCTCTGCAGTGCTTATTTACTTGAAGGGTATAAAGAAGCCATTATGTAATAACTAATATCCTACAACTTGTAAATACATTCTGCTTTCCCATTGCTGCTGAAAGTATATGAGACCCTGCTCTGTTTCCTTGATTTGCTTAAAAATGTCATGTCCTGCTAACTAAGCTACTTTGCCCTTAATGGAATTGCTAGAGGTAATATAATGCCAGCAGGACTGTTATGGAAGGTGGGGGTCACCCTTTTCCTACAATGGTGTCATATTAGTTAATGTCATATTTATTTACTTACCTTAGGGATCTTAAGATTTAAGCACTTTTAAATCCTTTCTAATCCACACATTTATAATAGTATTACTATTATTGGTTCTTGTTAATGATTTGAGATTCTATGTAATTGTCTCTTTTGGGCTAGGTAGAGAATTGACTTGTTGACTGCAGAAGACTTTGAGGAGTTGGATTAACACTAGCCTGCTTGTGTCTGTGAAAAGAGAGACACTTCCTAATGCTTATTTATTCCATTGTTTTTGTTTTGGTAGGGCATGCACACATTCCATTGTGCTGAATATATAAGATCATGTAGTTCTTCCCTTTTTTTAACCTGTTAATAGGTCAACTTGCCCAATGAAGAACTTTAGCAAGACATTTTCATGAATTTGTCAGGTTAAAATGCACATTCTAAGCAAATGTACAAAAGGTGCTAGCACCTTGTTCACACTTGTTACCTTATCATACGATTGATAGAGCCATGTGTGTGGGGGAATACCCTTCCCTTTTTATTAATGGTGTAAAGTGACATTGAAGTTGCATTTGTAGGGATCTAAGCTAATTAAACAAAGAGGGTGAAAACAGGCTGCACAAGTTAGTTTGTTTTCTTCAGTCTCTGATTGGGACCAACTGTCAATACTGTTGCCAAACTTTTTACCACTGTGCGTTGCATTCAAGTAGCTAAACTGCTTTGTGACATGCCAATGAAAGCTGAGTAACTAGCTGTTAAAAAAGCATGAATTACTGCCTAAGTGTTAGAGTGTCTGTCTGTCTCATCTGACTGTCCTTGCTGAAACATTCAGTTTTGTATGTTTAATTGCTGTATAAATCATATAGTTAGGTTAAAACTGTTTGCACTTTTTGTTAATAAAATGAACATTGAAATATTGTGTGAAATTATTTAAGACCTTGAGTTAGCTCCAAGAAAAATTTTATAGGGATAGGTATGATTGCAGTTGTCTATGGGAGAGAAATATGCTGCTGTGTAAAATGCCTTATTCTGTAGTGGCTGTTTGACAGAACTATTCAGCAAAAAGATAATGCTTGTATCAATCTTAATAGACTCAAGAATTCTTGTGCCAGACAGCTCATGTAGGAATTCAGCCTGGGTTTCTAAAATCTGCCTTCTAGTAGTCGCTAATAAGTGAAATATATTGAGGCATTTAACAAGAATGCTTAGGCCACAGTGTGCTCCACCTGTAACTCTGTGTGCCTTCCACATCCAACAGTCCTTAAGTGCTCCTTAAATTCCACTTTCTGATTCTACTGTACGTATGTGCTCAGCCATTGTTTTGAGCTTGACTGCAGTGTTATCTTTTAAATAAGTAGACTGTTGAGAAATGCTTTAAATTATTTTATTAAGAGATTGATAAAATGTCAACATAGTCCGTATCTGTATAAACACTTAAATAAAATATTGATGACTGACTATACATGGATTACATCTGAACTCATGAGCTATAGAACAAGGTTGAAATGGAGAGATCCCAACACTGAAGTAAAAAATGATTAACTTATTCACTTCATAAAGAATCTATTAGAACTTTCATTAACAAAAGAACACAAGTATCTTTCAACAGAAGCACTCAGTGCAGGAGCTGACAATGCACCTGGAGTTCTAAAACAATGTCTGACTGACTAACACAAGTTACTACTTTGAGAAGACAGACAGAATCTCTGCCAACCTTCCCTATGACTGTTTCAGTTTCTTCTAATTTAAAGGTAAAGAAATGTAACTAGGGAAGTTGTAAGTAAAACAAGAAAAATGCAGTAAGTATGTGTAAATACTTGGACTAAACTAATGTGTGTGTGAGGGGGAGGGTTCTCTAATTAGTTTTCATGCTGGCAGCTATAGCGCTTTAAGCTTGATTAACAAAGACTGAAAAAGGACATGAACATTTAAGTTAAAGGTTGCATTTATGCTTCACTGTTATTTATTGCATGCTGAAAGGGTAGAAAGCTTTATTTCCTGTTGTAGTTACAATCCCAAGAAAGATTGCCCTAAGTTATAGGCATGAACAAAGCTGCAATATCCCCTTTAATGGCTTTGTCCATCTATGTGACTAGTGTTGAATGAGTGAATACACTGTGCTAAAACAGCCACTAATTTAGATCAGTCTTTCTCAGTACTACAGCAGGATGCTGCTCGAGTAGGAGTTACTCAGTGGCAGGGTAGGATAGTATAGTGAACTTGAACTACAGCAGTCATATCTGTAAACACTTCATGTTTATCTGGCCATAACACAATGCAGTTTTCACTGACAGTGTTCCAAAAATGGAGCAGAGTTTCTGACAGTGTACCACTATAAATGTGGTGTAAGTTAAATTCGTCTTTGACATTGTCCTTAAATGTTACACCTGCAGACTAGACTAGACTAAATAAATAGTGAATGATTTTAACTTGCAAGGACAATTGATGGCACTTCTAGGCAAAGTTATTTACATGTTCCCACTCACCTTTAGTGCAAATTGAAATGGGTTAACAGCTCCCTGGTCTGGTGCTTTACTGCGCTCTGCAACAGACATTCCTCAGAGGTGCACATTTAAAATGTACACAGGAAACTATTAGTTTGGGGATTGATTAATCCCTTTAAAACTCACAGTGAATAGCATCCCAGTGAGTTCTGAACAGCTTCAGACAGGTAGCCTGAAGTCCATTTCTCATAACTAACACAATTCTTTAAAATTTTCACTACCTACCTTTTAATCCTGAAAATCATGTTTAGCAAGTAAACTGAAACTGATGCAGATTGTGTTAACTTGAAAAAGGGATACTTCAGCTCTTTATTGGAAAGGTTATACAAATTTCACCACTAAGATACACAGTAAAATTACAAAACAGGTCACAGACTGAATCCTAGAGTTAACAATTAATAAATACAATTATATAGATATTTTATATTTGTCTAATTTGTTTACATTATCACCATATAGACGCTCAAAGTACAGGATACAGAACATTTACATACCATTAGTTAGACAGGAACTTATTGCTTACGTTAGCAAGCAGCAAATAAGGGCACAGGGTTGTGAACCGAAGAGAACTACTTCCTATCACCAGTGGCCGTGAGAGAAAACATTGCGTTTCACAAAGCACTGCTTTTTTGTCTAGTGTGTAGAGTCAAGAGCAGCATATATCAGACCAATAACCACTACTTTTATATGCATTATAGAACTTTAAAGGACTTACCTTACAAATGGTTCCTATTTACTCTAAATGTATTTAATGAAGAAATAAACACTTGCTATTTATAGAATATTTTGCTCTGGAACACACAGGAACTATAATGGCAGTTTCTTTCCTAAAGGTATGAAAAGCGGAATGATCATTTATAAATCCATACCTAAAGAACTACATCTCTGACGACATACATTCAGTCCAGTGCTTTTTAACCAGTCTTGCACATTGGGAAGTTCTGTCATCCACAACTTTATCTTAACATATTTACTCAAAGAATTGCACTTACATCAACCTCCAGTAAAAGTACAGCTATCAGACAAAAGAAACTTTCAGTGCATCTTCTATATAGTGTGAAAAGTTTAAACAATGGAGGCAACAACAAGTTGCCCAAAATTGCATACTTCAGTTTTTTGTGGTTTCTCAAATTTCCTTAGTGAATCTGATTAGAAAGATACAACATAGAATGGTAACATCAAAGGCTTTATATAATGACATGTAAGGGATGATGGTTCCTTAATTATATCTATAGTTGGAAAAAAAAACTTCAAAATAACTGAAGGAATCTAAAAATCATACTTCAACTCCTGGCTGCTTGCAGCTTTTCAGAATTTCATCAAATGACTTTCAAAAGACTGATTCAAAAAGCAAGCTAGCTCAATAACACTCAAGTCTTATGGTTTCAAATAATTTAGAAGACTGACCACTTTACACTTAAATATTTTAACAAGTTTGGGATAATTGTATCTCTGATTTTTAAAGTGTTACTGTTAGAATTGAGTGGTATATTCCATTGCTGCTGAAATTAAATGCCATGGGAGAATTACATTTTATATTCATGGCAGTGCCAAATGAGTGTTCTCATGCTTCGTAAGTAATTATGGCAAATAGTGGCAGTATGCCTAATGTTTTCTGATACATTTCATTGGAACTGTATTAGATTAACATTATATTGTAATTATCTGTTCCTTTAAGAGCGAGACATCACCCCAAGGATAGATTTGTTTGTTTGTCTTTAAAATAATGCTTTGCACTGTGAGACAAAAACCAGAAATGAACACCCCCCCCCCCCCCAATCATTCTCTACAAATCTAAGTCATTAGATTGTTGGTGTGTTTTATGATCTCAGCTAAACAAAGCAACCATCTACATTCAAAATGAGTGGAAATACTGTGTGTTTCTATAGCAGTCTCACCACATCTATTTTCTGAATCTGTTGGGAATAACAAGAATTCAGTAGTAGTGCCAGTCATTCCAGCATTTTATCATCCCTAAAAACTTCCACTTTATTTTAAATTATGCCATTGCTGTGTAGAAACTGACCTGAAATAAAACTGTGACCAAAATTGTTCATTCTTAACAAGTAATTCAATGGTTTGATCAGTTTAGTGACAGCATATGGCACCTAGACATCATCTCAACACACATTCTTTCAACACCTGAGATGAAGGTGTGGTTACAAGAGGTTGGCTTATAGCAATTAATTGCCATCCTGGGATTAAAGCCAGTTGACATCAGCCTCCTAAACTGACACAACAAAAATGCCACTACAAGCACCAAAATATTATGAAGTCCCCGTGAACTGCCTCTCTAGCCACAGAGAATCATTTTTTTTAAAAAATACAAAAATTTTTCATATTCCATTTTATGTTACAGGAAATAATAGCTAAATAATATGTATGAACCTTAATCTGAGTCCTAGAACAGAGGAAACTTTTAAAACACGAGTCTCTCCGTTCCTAAATTACCTGTTAATACCCTGTATGGCTTTTAGTATTTTACTTGTAAAGTGGATGGTTTTCTAGCAATCTCTCTCAATATTATTCTAACTAAACAAAGGAAAATAAAAAACTCAACGTGAACTTCTATGCAAACTCCCCCCCCCCACCCCATCCCCATTCACACCCATTACAAAATTTGGCATTCTAAAATAGGATAGCTTTCAGAAAATATTGCTCCATAGACACATCTTGGGCAGGTTCATCTTGATTTTTCAGCTGCATTTTTAACATTTTACCTGCGTGTCTTTTCACCTGAGCCAACTAACCAGCTTCTCCAGTGAATGAGACTATTGACACTTACGTGCATGTGTTTGGTGTGGGTGTGCTTACATGAGTGGCACCATCAGCAGTTTTATTGTGACAGACTTTTTTTTTTTTTTAAATTCCTTGATCTATTTACATATGAGCTGAGTTTTACACGGAACCAAAAGACAATTCTGAAGTGCTCACCTTTTGACTGTTTTAATGCCATTTTTATTCTGGGACTGTCTAATCTAGTTATCTGAAAGGAGGAATGAATGGAGGGTAGTTATATTTTGCAGCTCTGATAAAGGTATGGATCTGGGGTACAATTGCTCTGTCTTAGAACCAATTGCATATTCTCACCATAACCTTTGTGACTATTCTTCTTCCACCACAGAGAGCTTCTTACCAGCATTCTAATTTTACTGCCACTTTGGACAGGTAAGGATGGACCTAATCCTTCCATATTGGAAGGTTTATGAGCAAAGAGATGTGTGTGAAACTTTGGTTTGAACCTAGCTCCTCGTTGCCTCTTTGCATTATAGAAATGGAAGTGGGAGAAAGCAGAGGCTCTCTTCCCCAAGGATTTGAACTGTTCCTCTTCCAATCCAGAAAAGAAGGGCGATAAACCCTCCATTCTGTAAATGTGCTGCCCTTTGGAACCCAAACTAAGAGAAACAGGGTATTCCCTTGGATCAGTCTGTCCAGATATTGAATAGGCCATGCTTTCTGGAGATTCATGCTTCACTGTTAAGCCATTAACCAAATTGACTCCTTTTGGTAGGCAAGGACTAAGCACTTGTACTGGTAGCAAATGCTTGGCACTCTGAGGTTTACTTGCTTCTATGTTCATCAGGTCTAAATAACCTTGGTCTTCAAACAAGTTAATTTTGGAACCTGTGCTCAAGCTAGTTCTGTCAGTGAAGGAATCCACTCGCCCATCATACCCTAGATCTGCAGGTGCCGAGCACTGGTGTTGAGGCCATGGCCGTTTGCAATCTCCATGGTTTTCTTTATCTTCCCCACTATCTTCTTGTCCTCCTTGAAAAGAGTTCTCTGTCCAGTCTGATTCTTCACTCACATTTACTGCTGTATTAATGTCCCTGAGAAATACCACAATGACAGTGATGTTGTCACTGGACCCAGCATCTCGTGCTGATGCCACTAATTTATGCGCCACCATGCTGCTATCCCCGTTATTCTCCTTCAAGTGGTCAGCCACCACCTTCACTGCCTCGTCAGGATTTACTGTGTCATAGAAGCCATCACAGGCTAAAATGAGGTAGTCTTCAGACCCATCCAGTACTGTGGAGGTGGAGTCTGCATCTCCACAAATATATGGCTTATGCTCAGCATCCCCTATGGAAAATGGAAAGCAAAGATACTCAAGCTCAGGTTTTTGACTGGTATACTGAGAGAAGTGACATCCTTAGGACTCTGTTATTGTCTCAGACATGGAACCAATTAGTGTTTTCCCTTAAATTTGAGAAGTCACTTGGAATAACAGGCTGCACCAACTACTGTTTGAAAAAAATTGAGATTGTTCCCAATTCTATTTATCTGTTGTATTTAACAGCATTATCAATAGGAACCAAAAAATAATTTTAAAAAGGGAAGAGAAATAGATGCAACAATTACAGTATATTTCCTACCAATAGCTCTGGAGACAGACAAACTTCCATTCACTCTCCAGGCCCCAAACCAGACCACGCAGCCCCCAAGAGCCTCAATACGCTTCTTCTCATCCTAAATCACAAGGAAACATAAGAGTTGATCAGCTTTCTGTTGCCATCATCAGACTCTGGGCACTTCATTAAAAGTACTGGTATTTTCACATGCACTGCAGTCCTGACCCCTGTTTTGCAACAGTTAGCACTTCAGTTTATGCATGGGTTGTACTCTGCCCCCCTACCACATCAGAAAAAAGACTGACAAATCTACCTCTTATTCAAAGCAATTGGAGCAACTGAAACATTCTTGCTCAGCTGTTTTGACAGACAAGGCAGTTGATCAGTGGTACAAAAGCTCTTTATATGCAGACAGCAATCATAAATATTTCTTTTGAAGTCAGAAAATAGCTGGAAAATTATCCAGCTGCAGTTAAAATGAGCCATTCTCACCTCTCTATCTGGTTTATGAGGCTTCATTAGTTCCACAGCTTGGCCTCGTCTCACAAGCATAACCTGGGAGTCACCCAGCCACGCTACATGTAGCATGTTTCCTCGGATGAATGTTACCACACCAGTGGTGCCACACCGCAGGCTCTGGAAAAAATACCATTTATTTGTTTTAAAAAGTCAAAAGAAGGTGAAATGCCTTGGAACAGCTGTCACTGCTTTGCTTAAAGCAGAACATGCTGACATTCTAACAAGCAGGTGGTTCTAATGATTAAAAAAGGGGCTACGCTTGTCCTACATTTGCTCACATTTCATTCTCTTCCCTCAAAACCATTGTGGTAGAATGAGTAATTTGAAGAAACAATGTTGTCCTATATGTCTGCTGACAGTCTAATGTTCATTTCCTGTACTTTGCCCCCCAATTTGGTGTGTGACCCTCTCTGGCATTCAGTTTTGCATTAGTGCAATGAATTTAAGTTCTCTGAGAGAGTTGCAACACATCTTGAGATCCCATGTAGAATTAAATACTGAACACTCATTCAGAACCCAGAAATGCAACTTCCCCTTTATTCTGCTAGTGATAGTTTGTTTGTATGTGTATGAACTACGCAACTCAAAAAAGGGCAGTTATTTGTACAGGCAGGTAACCTCTTTGTCTTTGTCATGGTATGAATGAATTCTTAAATAATTCAAAAGTGCAGTTAATATAAGAACACAAAAATGGCACCACCACTCCCCTTTCATAAATGTACTTTAATGGATGTGAAGGGTAATGAATTGACAGTCCTGGAGAATGAGTGCTCTGCTTATTCAGTGAACAGCAGCAGACCACTGCCCTTTAGTAGTAGTTAAACCTCTTTCCGACCCATTCAAGTATTGTCTTCCATAGTGAGAATTGTCAACAAGGGGGCAGTTAGTACCAACAGTAGTGGTGGTTTCCGTGAGGAGCCATACTCACTAGGCTACAGCCAAGGATTTTTGTCCCAAACTGCTTAAAAGTGCCAAGTAGAATTTTGGGAAGAAATGCAGAAAAGCCTCAAAAGGGCTTAAATTCCTAAAAGACAGCAGTGAATTTATTTAACTGAGATGGTGACAGTACTAAAACATCTTGTGAGATGTAAAAACAGTAATTAGCAATCAGGTACAGATAAAAAGTAACTGATAAGGGATTCAGCAGTTGGCAATTAATCAGCAGTATCATCCTTCCTCATGTACCCCTAGTGCTACCCTACCCAAGGTATCCCTTATATAGCCCTAAAAAATGCCATCCCTCACAAAACCCCCTAAAGACACTCTACGTAAGTCCCTTATGTAGACTCTTAGAAGATGCAGAAGGTACTGGGTTCAAGCCCCAGGGGGTTGGACTTGATTTCACGAGGTCCCTTCCAACCCTATGATCCTATTCTAGTCTAACATCCTAATACCTCTATGACTACCCTAATGGCACCCTGTGTACGTCACTCCTGTACATCACACCTCCTATACCAGATGACCTTTAGATTACCCCACTTTGTGCTTCTGGGAGCTGGAGGAAGGAAGACATCAGAAGAAAGTGAGAAGGAAAGAGGAAGCTGAAGACTGGAGCAGGGAACAAGGGCACCATGGCTTTAGACAATCGGACTGAATCCCTGCTCTGGGTCTAAGCCAGAGGTAGTCTTTGTGTCAACAGTGACAGAGCAGAAGGACCCCCACAGATGAACAGAAAGATAGCAGGAAAGTTTTGTAAGTTATATCTCTTTGTGAAGATATTGGTGTCCAGTAAAGCTGAATGCCTATGGTGAGAGTAAAACTCTCTTCCCTATAGCACCCATTCAGCAACTGTGTTGCAAGTGCTTGTTGAATGTTATAGATTAAGGATGTTTATAATAATTTAAGGTCCATATTGGAAATTGTTACATTTATAGTGTTAAGAATAATGAAATGTTGAGTTCTGTTCTTGTTAAAATTTTTTAACTGTTTACCTTAGAGTAAAAAATTTACTGTAATAAAGCAGTAATTTTAAATACAACTGTCATTCTGTGTATTGTCTATACTGTAATAAGTGCACCAAGTTAATTGTGTGTTATGATTTTCAGCCTTAAATCTCATTGTATTAATAATTATTCTAAACAGGTAATATATTTGTCCTTGAAGAATATACTGATCTTAGTATTACTTGTTGATCGGAGGGTTGTATCTGAGTTTCTTATTGAAAAAGCATTAGGCAGACAGACCACACACATTTTATCATAAATTTAAAGAAAGAATGTTAATAAGTTACTTTGATTTTCTGGATTAACAAGGTGAGGGACTAAAACACAGCTGCTGAGTATCTAGCAACTGCCAACTTGAGTTGGATTTGAATCAGAGAAAATGCGTGAAAAAAATCTAATCTATTCCCATGCTGATGTCCTATTTAAAAATCTAAATGCTCAGTGTTCAGTAGATGGAGGTGCTCTAGCGCTATTTCAGTATGAGCATCCCACATGGAGCTGGATCTGAAGTACTGGGAAGTGGTAGGAAGGGAAAGTATTTTGAAAAGAAGATTGTCGCTGACAGCTTAGTTCAGCCCCATACCTACTGGCCATGTTTATGAAGATTTCAGGTTCACTAATCACCAGCTGGCAAAGAAAATGCACCAGGGCATCTAAAGCATGTTAAGGGGCCTTGTGAAATTTGACATGGAATTGACGATACTGACCTCACCTATGTCAAGTATAGATATTCAAAAGTGGCCTTTGCCATCCAAAAGCCAGCCCCTGTAGTCTGTACATGTGACTCCCAGAGCCAGTGGTTATTGTTTGTATGTAGCAGGACTTCACCAGTATGTTCTAAATGAACAAATCCATTGCTACTGCTTGGCCTAGTTAGATTTGTGTGCAGTGTTACCAGTATTTGTTTATGCTTAGTTTCTCACTATGACTATTTTACCAAAACTCCTTCTGTTGGAAGCAAAAATCTAGGGCTTTCATATAGTTCAGCATTACTATACTGTATAGCAGTGGTTTCCAACCTCTTCTCAGCCATGGCCCACCATGATACCTTTAATTATTTTGAAGAAAACCACCATATAGTCTCCAAATACACTCATGAATATTTATGAGCCAATCCAAAACTCAAGTAGTTTTTCAAATAATTCTGCGGCACATCTGATTAGGTACACTTGTGTGCTGTGGCACACTGGTTGGGAAACACTGCTTTATAGTTGGTAACTCTTCTTAGTTTACACAATGCTATCGGTACAGTGCTGGCTGCAGTTCCCATTGCAAGAGAACCAAAAGGTTACCAATGACAAAGGTTCACTCCAGTGTACATTTGTGTAATTGTTACCTGTTTCCTTTCACATGTTGCTAAGTCAGTAACATCCATGAATAGAGCAACATGAAATAAAAGATTCCAGTTTGTCTCCTGGGAGATAGTGCTCAGTGTAGGATAATGAGCATCTTTGGCATTCCCAGGGGCCTTTTGCTCCCTACTTTAACTCTAACTTGAAGGGAGGTAAGACAACTTTCATATTACTTATTTCCTAATCCATCACTGTCATTTCCTAATTAATCAGCAAGGATTAGTGAAATGATTCATGGCAATTTCTGGTCAGCTGATGATTTTATCACCCTGAAGACTCGGGCTCAAAGATATTGGTGGGTTTCCTACCTTCCGAGTTCATTACTGAGGTGTCTGTCATGCATGAACTCCACTGAGCCTGTCAAGCACTAGCTGCAGAAAAGGCTGACCGCCAGGAAGGAAACAAGGGTTATGATTGTAAAAGAATGATCGAGATTGGTTATTGTCAAATTGCATGTGGCACAGGGGCTCTCTGGTGGTTGAGAGAGAAGCTGAATACTCACATGTAAAATGCTTGTTCTCCATCTCTCCCCAGCATGAAACTCACTCAGTTCTTTTAAACAAATTATTAAAAAAACACTTCCAATGAAGATCTTTCCCCTGTTCTTCAAAGTAATTATACCAACTCACCTCTCTTGCTGCCTTCTGAACAAAACGTTCATCTGTCACCCGAAATGCTCTACACAGTGCCTCTGCTGGGTCACGCTGAAACATCTCCTGGTGTACCATATTCACATGGAGATGGATGGACGCATAGATGGCAGCATCCACCCCTCCATGACCATCAAATACTGCAAAATAAGCTTGTTCCTCTTGGTCCTGCCAACAGAGAGCCTTGAGTCAAAAACTGATGAAGAAAACAGTCCAGCTGGTTAACTGGACAATCATTAAAACAACTGAACTTTAGGTTTCTGGTTTTGCTACCCTGCTTTCATACTAGTACTACAAAGAAGTTAGGCAGAATATCCATTTGAGAACTCAACTATGTAGATTTTGTTTTTCATAATGTGGGAATACGTATGCACAGATTACATGGTTGACTAACTGCACTTGCTTTGCATGGGCAGCATTGCCTGCATAGTTCTGCTAATGCTATCTGCTCTGTTATACCTCCAGTTATTGAATCTGTACACTTTTCCTGAATAAAACCTGCCATTCGTGCCAAAGTCTGGAGTGGCTTTGTGATCTAAACAGCCAGCCAGTCAGATGAGACAACTATATGCATTTTGTTTGTGGCACAAAGTCAGATGTGAATTTGGGTTTTGTTTTTAGGGTAAAATGCTAGGACGTTAAAGCATGAAGCTGCATAACCCTGAAACTTTTATTCAATTCACATCAGTTCAGGTGTCTGTCATTAATGCATTAATATGTATATAGTCTTATCAGATAACTGAGCATGATCACGTTCTCAAATCAAGATAGCCAGAATCCCTCATCATCAACTTAGGCTTCAGGGTCTCTCCCAAACTGTTCACAGGGGCAACAATACTCCAGGAGCAAGAGAGAGGAGCTTCTGCACCCAGTTCATGCACACAACACACCAACTATCAGTGCCCACGTAACCTTGGCAGCCATCTGAATTACTAGAATATTTATACATTGTAATTTTTAAGTGATGGGCTCCAATACTGAGTGAAAAAAGGTGACAACTGACATAGGAGGCACAGGATGCAAGCCTGCTTGTTTTAATTAACATAATACAGCTTAAAGAGATGAACTATGAGAAGGTGCAAAAAACGGTTATTAAATAGGCGAAGAATAACATAAGTCCATATATCATATTGATCCTGGTTGTGTAATACTTGCTAGCTTCTTACATTTGCAGTTTCACAAAGTCTGAGATTTTACTTCTCCAGAAGAGACTGCATGCGGGTTTCATTGCTAAGTAATGGGAAGAGATGGATGAAAGTGAAACTGGGCCAGGATCTAGCAAAGTGCTGGTGCTGATGGCTTTTTTGTGAACCTGTTCTCCCAGGAGGACTGTTGTTTACTTCTTCTTCATCTCCTGCTTTTGACTCTTTGATGTTTGTCCCAAGAAACATGGTGGTCCAGCAGCATGGTCCTGGCTCAGCAGGGATGAGCCCTGAGTTGTACTATCACTTTATCTGTCTGATTCTCTGAGTCACCATTAGTCAAGCAAAGGATCTTGCTTTAGCTTACTCCTTAATTATACAATGCATTGGCTGCCATGTGGGAACACTATGTTGCTGTTGAGACCCAAGCCACTAAATCTTAGATGCATGGCAGAACCCACATTGCTCTGTCTCCATGAAAGTGAGTGCATGTTATATTGTTCTGTCTGCTCTTCTGTTGCTAGCTGAATTCATCTTTCTGAATTTTAAGAAGGCCACCAGTCCTCTGTCTAAACCATAGGAATAATAGTCCAAAATGAAGGATGAAAATCCTACAATAAAGTACAGATTCCACAGAGATAGGAATGCACCCATATAGTAACTGGAGAAGTGGCTCCAGCATGATGGGATAGGTACAAATTCATTCAATGGTTAGTCAGTGGAAGTTTCACTAGGTATTTATGAAAGCTGCTGTTTATCCTGTATCCTATGTTGACCATGTGCATTCTGTTGGACCCTTAAATACTTACAGTACACTCTGAACTAATGTACATGGCTTGCATCCCAACTATCTCAGATCCATCATGTATATATCTTTACTTCTCACAACAAAATGCTTACTAACTTCTGAAAACCCATATACAGTAGGTTAACTGAGCCATACCAGCTCCCTTTACCTCAAGGTTGAAGAGCATGTTGAAGTCAGGAATGCAGACATGCTTGTCTTCCATCTTCCTGCGCATGTTCTTGATGGCATGGATGGATGTCTCATAGTAGCGGAGGGGTTTCCTTTGAAGTGGAAAGTCCTTCACCCAGCTGCTGCAGATCTCATGTAGTTTGCTGAAAACTGAGCGAGCTAGCTTTACTGTTTCAATCTCTGAGGAGGCAAAAAGAAAAAAAATCTTTTTAAGAATGATAAATTCTCATTTAACCATATTCATATATGAAAGAATAAATAAATGTGTTAGTCTTGAAAAACATCTCAGGACTCCTTAGTTTTGCTGAACTAGATTAGCACATTCACCCCTTTGGATTTAACTACTTCACACAGTGCAAATGAGTTGCAACACCAAAAAGCAACTCAAGGGAGTGTTCACATTCTTGCTCCAATTTTTGGTCAGTGGAGCTTACAGCCACATAGAAATGGAGGACTGCAGTATATTCATTGTCTTACAGTGTTTTGTTTTCAGGTCCCAAAATAGGTTGTACCCAAATAAAATCAGTTTGAGCAAGTGAGATGTCTAGAACTATCTTCAGTCAAGAGCAGGGCTAGCTGTCATCCCCTAAAGTAATCACTCTTGAGTCAGGCATTAGCTAACAATGTTACAGTTATGAAAGTCTAGTTAATTTCTTTTACTGGAAGGAAAAGCAGAAAATAAGCATAGGAAAACTGAATGAAGCTCTTTTTGTTTATAATTTCACCTATCTGAGCCTCCAGAGTCCAGTTTCAGCAAAAGTCTTTGTGGCTAATGATTCCAGTCACCCTGCAGAAGGACCATGTCCAGAGGTGAAAGCAAGGGGTAAGAACCATTCCACATTTTGACTCACAGAAACAGTAAATATCAATAAGCAGCACCTACTAGTGATGGCCTAGTTAATAGTCGGAGTTAAGAAAGATGTGGTTACCAAGGATGACGCCTGAGCTCTATGTGGCTCAGCTTAGTTTTCAATGTGCCACTGTGAGTAAGCAGTTCTATTCTGATTTTAAAAAATGGGAAACCAGGCTCAGAGGACTAAGCTGAGTTATTTAAAGCTCTTTCAGATTTGTGTTATTCTTTGTAAGCACTGTCATCTATTTGAGCTGGAACAGAAAGACAGTATGAAGACAGAACTTGGATCTCTCCTAGGCTTTGGCCACTGAACTATGACAATTGGTTCTACTGTGTTCAGCTAAACAAGGCAGAGGAAAGAATATCCTCTTTATTACTAATAGAAGGAGACAATGTATTTATCAGGTCATCAGAGCAATAGCACAGTGATGTATCTAGGTGGCTGTCTGAAACAGATACGTGTAATATGCGGGTTTCATTATTGCTGCCAGCAGTCACACTGCTGGACAACATATGAAACAAGCACAGATGTTCCCTGAGCTGTTCAAATCATATCTTCAGTCAGGGAACTTCATCCACAGAATTCATCCTCTACTCTTTCCAATGGGCATGTTTAAGAGAGAAAACCCTGTTAAGCTGAATGTCACCTGTTCATTACAATGCAGAAAATCCTTCTGAAGGACAAATGGAAAGCTACTGTACTGAGATATTAAATGCCTTCTCCGTGTGAGCAGTGTGCACAATGTCAGCATCATCAATTGCTGCTTGAGATTAAAAAAGTAGAAAGGCCCCTGGTGGTTGATCCACCCCCTCACAGCTGTAAATTACTCCATCCTTAAGGTGGTGCTGAAGTCAGGCTGAGTCAGCTGTCATCATGGCTGAATCATGTGAATTTCATCTCCCTCCTGCTGCTGCCTCAAAGCTTCTCCAAGAATCTTCAGTTTTGGAAATACAGGTTATCTGTGCCACTGCTAGTGTAGGAGACCCAGCTCAGACATTTTTGTACCTAACGTTGGTTTGTTATTTTGCAAACAAGATTGGGGGGGGGGGGTTGGAAAGGCAAATTTTTGTCAGTTTCTAAACTCTCTAGTCTCTCTCACTATACCATCAGATCAGGCTTACTAGAGGAGAGATTCCCATTTATTTCATACAGATAATTTCTAGTGATAGTGCTAACTGCTGCATATATAAATGAATGGCAGTATTCCACCAATACATGTGCAAAGTAAAGTTCCATTTCTGAAGCAATATTTATTTTACATTTCCACAGCACTTTTCATCCACAGGTCTCAAAAGTCCTTCTGCTAGTAACTGGTTTGAACTAGGTCTCCATCTATGGCCAGCAGTTTTAGTACTACCCATCGTTATATCAGAGAAATACAGTAGACAAGTTTCTTTTATTTGTACCTACATCTGTGAGTGAAAGAGATGAACTTTGTACTTAGCTCTTCTCACTTGAAGAGCACTGTGTAAGGTTGGAGAATCACTCTGAATATGTTAACTCCTCACTGTTTCATATGTCAGTGGGTTCACTGATGCTCTTTTCTTTGAAGATAAGGATCCTCCCTGCATCCAACTTTAGATCAATCAAAAGGTCGCCTGCCACACTCGGGACTCGAGAGACTGTATCCTGCACCTTCACCAGTAGAACCCACTGGGCCTCTTAAGGAGAAATTTAAATTAGACAAGTTTGGGCAAATATTAAGTCATTCTGCTTTTTGTGTCACACAGAGCAATAAACTTGCTGGACTCCTTAAAAATCCTTTTCAATATAAACTGATGCAGAGGTGGATGTCAGAAGCACCATATTACAAGACACCTTGTTCTTTAGTCCTGCTCCAGTCCAAGTATGATATAAACTAAATTCGAAATCTTGAGTTAAAACAGGAGTCCATTCTCAAAAACAACTCTGTCATAGGTCTTCCAGACTTTTCTCTGTTTCTCTCAAATTGTAATGGCCTGATCTCCTCACGTGACAGTCAGGATGACGGCACAAGGCACAGAAAAGAAGTCAATTCCTAAATTCTCATAACTAACTATCCCAGGTTTCCTAAGTGATTCTCACTGAGAATATTAGTCACAAATTAATTTTTGACCCTTTGCAGTGAAACGTGTATCTGCAAAACCATGACTTCTAGCAATTGCCTGAAGTTACATTGCCTGTAAATCAATTCATCACTTTGCTGTGGTCCAGGAAACCAGCTTTTATTTCTGTCTTCCTTTGCATTTCTTACTCTTTAATTTGTATTATTTAAAGCATATTTAAATGTCACATACATATGACCACATCATTTCAATACTGTCCCAGATATAGTCCATGTTTTATTTGGCTACACTGCTATGTCAAGCTACTTATAGCAATGTATGATTGCTTCTTTGTATTATAGGTTTAAACACACTTTAAAAGACACCTACAGATGTTTTCATTTAAAACATCAGCTTCCTTAGATATTCTGTGTGGAGGCTTAGTTTGAAAAATGTCAAAATTTCCTTGGAGACTGTCAAATATTTATGTGAGTCTAAGAGATTTCAATTTGGAAATAATGAGGCTGCTCAGCCAGAACAGTGACAAATCTATTCCATTTGCCTCCTTAGGGTGATATGCTGCAACACCTACAAACAGCAGGTTCAGAGCAAATTGCACATTTTCCTCAGGTTTGTGAAGGCCTCAAAGAATCAGACCAGAAACCCCCTCTTCAAACAGCTAGAGTTCAAAAGCTTTTATTTTCCCACAGCACTATTCATCTTTTTTTTTTTTAATCAAAAGGGAGTGATGAAGAGGGTTGCTGACTACAAGTTTTCCAAACTGAAGGACTCCTGTCAACTCATTCTGTAGAATGTTATCCATCTTAATTAGCACCCCAGAGCACTCTCCAAGGGAATGTAGTCAGCAGAATCCTGAGTGAGTTAGAACTTGTGGCCTTGAGCACACTGATGGGAAAATCTTACTATACAACAAAAGAAGGAAAAATACTTTTTGTTTGACAGTTCCTGAAACCCAAGAAACTACATAACTTTGTAAAAATAATTACCAGCTGAATTCATTCAGAATGAAACTTATTCCCCCCCGCCACCCCACCCACCCAGAACAGGTTTAAGGCAGATGGGGTTCAACCTGTCTGGCATTATGTGCACAGGCAAGGAATTCAGGGCCATGGCATCCAAACCTAGGCTACTGGGGCTGATATGAAGACCCTTTCCAAAGCACATTCCTTACTCTCTCCTTTGACACTGCAGAATTTAAGTAGTGACACTTGGGTGACCATATTTCCCTAAACTGAAAATAGGGCACATGCATGCCTGTGAACATTATTCTGTGACTCTAAGTCAAGCAGCAGAAATGGGAGCTGGATAGAAGAGGAATGGGTGTGGCCTGGGATCTGGACAGCAAAGCAGGGTGAGAACAGTGGGTTACTTACCAGTAACCACCCTTCTTTGAGATGGGCTGCTTGGACTTATTCAGAAATAGGTGTCTCTGTGCCGGAGCACCGGATTGGTCGGAACTTTTTGCCCTAGCCTGTCAGAAGAGGTCAGGTGGCCACCACCCCCTGTGCCACCCCGTGGCTATGTATGTGGCCACTGCCTGGTCCCTCCCCAGTTCCTTGGAGTTGCCAACTCCAGGTGGGGGGACGGGGGGATGGATCTGAATGAATCCAAGCAGTCCATCTTGAAGAAGGACGGTTCCTGGTAAGTAACCCACTGTTCTTCTTTGAGCGCTGCTCAGATACATTCAGAAATAGGTGACTGCTAGCCATGCTGACGGATGGCAGGTGGAGTTGGCTCTTCTGCCTTCAGCACAGCATAACTCTGACATGGGTATTTGTCCACACCCAGGGTCCTGGAGAAGCGTAGGAGATCGATCCAAAGACCATTGCCTCAGCAAAGGTAAACAGGGATTGCAGGACCTAACCCAGAGGAGAAAGTAGGCCCAGTTTGTCCGAGCACTTAGTGTGGCGCCTATGCAGGAGGGCCTGAGGTCACCTTACGGATAGAAAAGATACCAGCGTATCTTGGTTAAAGTCGAGGAGTGCAACTCTAAAAGCTCTGCCTACAGGCTTATCGACAGAGGTGAGAGAAACCTACATGATTAGTGTTCTGGCAGCAACACGTGATAATGTACCTCCTACAAGGGAATTCAGGAGGCCATAGGATCATTGGGCTGGGATTGGTGGATGCCAGCACCTCCAGAACTGGAGGAGGGAAGGTAGACCGTTTTTCCCTTGGTCCAGCAGTGAGAGACTCGCGTGCTATGAGTGCAATAAGTGCGGGAATCTGGGACATTTGGCATCCCACAGAGGGGTGGGCTACCAGCGGTTAGGGTCTAGGAGTGTTACCTCATCCTAGGTTGGAGGAAGGGGTGCCAGCAGCCAGAGGCAGCAGCTGACAACCTCAAGGAGTGCACTGCAAGTAGAGCACCAGATCGTCACGGAGAAGGCAGTGCCTGGCCACTAAATGGCCCTATACAAGGCAGACTGGGAGAGGACTTCCCATGAGCCTGATGGTTATATCCCAGGCCTACGCGAGCCTACTGATGGCACTGTGGCAGTCCCTACTGAATAGGACTGCTGATATCGATAACCTTGTGTTGACACAAGGGAGTAGTATTATGAGTATTCCCCTTGTCTTTCTCTTCTTCCTTTGTGTGTGTGTGTGGGGGGGGGGGGGGCTAATCAGCCAAAGGAGTATAAAAGGCGAGGAGCTGGTTGTGATAAAGCAGTGCCCAGGGGTCACTCATAAGAATGGGAGCCCCGGGGATCAAGTCCCGCGGCCTACAGGACATTGGTTTACATGACCTCATACCACCAGGACGAGTCCAGCCGGTGTGGTCCAAACTTTCAAACTGGCGACGCACAGAGGCATCTGCCCAGGTAGGGGCACTCTGAAGAGAAGGCCCCTGGGGGGAATGAGACATATGTGAAGAAGGAACAGCATCTACCAAGGGAGCAGGGAAGATACGCCACTTTGAGGGTGCACATCCTGCCATCTCCTTATGACCCTTTCGGTTTATCTGAAGGGCCTTCTGCGAGCATGTTATTGCCATTAGGAGACTTGCCCTGGGAGTGGGTTCTATCAGGGACAACTGGCTCCCAAACTCCCAATCAGTGGTTGGGATGACGGGTGATGTAATAAGAGGTCTATCGAATGGCAAAGCCCCTTAGTGGTCGGTTGGGCCTGAGTGTAATACCAAATCGCGACTGCAATGGTTAGAACGCCCTCAGACTGTGAGGAGGGAGAAGGAGTTGGACCCGCAGGCTACACGAGTGGTGTGTCCCAGAGCTATACTGGGACGAACCCGGCGCTATGACCATCCGAAAGAAGAAATTATGAGAGGAGCCCTGCTGGGTATTCTATAACGGATGATGACTAGGATCAGACTCCCACCCCGGCGGCAGGAATGGTCTTTGGCCATACCCACAGAGCTCAGCTTGGAGCCCCTGCCAGGCCTTGGACCCCTCACTCTTAAGCTAAAGCTTTTTGGCTGCTCACTGGACTGTTCAAGCAGCGTCGACTGAGAGTTTGATGGGGAGGGAAGAGAAGCAAGTATCGTCACCTCTGACCAAGAGGTAAAAGGGGACACTGGACCATTTTGTCAAGGGAAAGGGGCTGTGTGCAGATGTTCAGGCTTTGAGAAGTACTCCGGCAGTAGTGAGCGGCCGGCCCGGAGGGGAAGAGATGCTGTTGGCCATTAAGGCAGCCTGTCTTTGAGGGAGTAAGGCAGGGCGAAAGTGGGGTGGGGGTCTAGTTGGTGAGACCCCTCACCCAGTCATTCGCCAGCCTGTGGACCAGCTGGAACTAGCAAGCGTTGGGGCTTTACCTCAGGTATCTAGACCGTGAGTGAGTTGTCTAAGGCTGCATCGCCGGCCAGGCTCTGGCTGCAAGTCTGGTACTTGACAGGTGAGAGAGATATGCTTGCCCTAAGGGATCAAGGGGGTTGTAATATACCGGGTTAGGGACATATACCTTAAGATCTCGGTAAGATCAATCAAATGCTAGCTATGTTAGACCCAGCTAACTGCGTCTGATAATCATTGGTTAGGGCGGCAGAAGAAAAAAAAGGGGGCTAAGCTCCTTCTGCCCCCGCCTTTCACAGCAGGCTGGGGGAAGCCTTGTAGGAGAGGAGAACAAAGATTAACCAGGGCTTTACCATCCATCCTATTGGAGAGTAGGGCAGAGGGGCCTTCCCCATGGGGAGGTGTGCAGGAGCTGCACTCCCTGGTGTCATAATGCTTGCGGTAAACGGAAAACCTCGTCTTATCTGGAACGGGAATTGGCGGAATGGTACACTCTGATTATTGGAGTGTGTACTGTGAACCTCTGAGTGTCCCGCAGGGTAAGAAGTTGCCGCCCAAGGGGGGCGCTGTGTGGGGGTGTGATAACGCACTGGGAGTAAGACCTTTGTCTAAAGGATGCCCACAGGACTGCAGGTCTCCATTGTGACCACCCTGGTGGTCCAAGAAGGTACAGGTAATGATGGTCGAGCCACCTCTTGGGGGGCGTAATAGGGCCCACAACAAAAGTATGGATAAGGGTGGAACCCTCATCCTACGTGGAGTAGGGGAGGCTACGTAACCTCTGAGCCATCCCCCTACAGTCAGAGGGGGGAAGGTTTGCTCACAAGCTGCAGTCATGAAAAGCCAGCAAGGCAGGAAGCTGCTAATTGGCTAGCCGCTGGGCAGTGGGGAAACGGGACAGCCGCCCTTCATAAGCATCTCAATTTCTTGAGACGCTGTACTCCGTGGCCAGGTTTTGGGTGATTGCCAACAGGGTTGTGAGTATCATCAAAACCGCCGAGTGGTTGGACGGAATCCCTCCCCAGAAATGAACGGGGGGAGGGGGTCTTTGCCAAGAAGGTCCCCCAGATGAGGTTCGAACTGAAGTTGTGGTAGTGAGGATTGAGTCCTCACCAGTAACTGCTGAACAGGGAGGAGGTGAAGGGGGGTGTCTGGTTGTCCTGGGCTTTATGGAGCCGAAGGGTGTGGTAGGGGCCCTGCCGGAAGGAAGCCAAGGTATTTCAATCCCCCTCCCCCCCCACCCCGGGATCACGAGTGGTACCCAGGATGGGCAACGTTTCTGGGGGAAAGAGGGCATCCCTCCTGAAGGGGAGATCGAGGGCCACCTCTTGAGAGCCCGGGGGTACTCTGGCCTCCTGTAGCCAAGCCGTGCGGCACAGGGCTACCCGCTGAGGCCATGGTGCTGGCCACTGTATCCACCGTGTCCAGTGCTGACAGAAGGAGGTCCTGGGAGGCTATTTTACCTTTCTCCAAGAAGGCATCATATCCTTCCTTGACCTCTGGTGGGAGTAGGCGTCTAAATCTGTTTAATGCCTCCCACACATCCAACATGTACCTGCTGGTTAGGGCCTGGTTATTAGCGACCCGCAACTGGAAGGCCAAGGAGGAGTATACCTTCCTACCTAGCAGTTTGAACTCCCTTGCATCCCTCGATGTCAGGAGGGGATCATGGGAGGTCTGTCCCAGCCCCAAGGCCGCTTCCACCACAGCATGAGGTAGGATTGGATGGTGGGTGAGTGAGGGGAACTCTGACCCCGGAACCCTGTACTTAAGCCCCGCCGTATCTGAGACCGGGGAGATGGAACCCGCGTTTTGCCAGTGGTAGGAGGCAGTAGACGGTCAGCACCCTCTTCCCCCCTCAAAGGGGAACGGGGTTCGGTGGGAACCACTCCCCCCCCTTTTTCTATTTGCTACTGCGTCCACCAGCGTCCAGCCCTGACTGAGGTTACCTTCCTCGGATCTTGGGTGGTATGGGCCTCAACAACACAAGGACGCCCCTGCCTGCACCGACGACACTCATAGGGAATCCACCCCTACCCCCCTTCCCCAAGTATCCTTCAACTCTGCGTCATTCGTGCCAACACTGTTGCCAGGGACAAGAAGTGAGTCTTGTAGTAGCCCCAGCCTTTGCTGCAGAGGCTCTGAGACGTGCATACTCAATGCTCACTTGGATGCAGGACCATTCCTGTGACCCTGACACCTCCATCAGGTAGGCCTTCTCGATTCCCGGTCGGGGGCAGGGGGGAATACCTTCGTTTGCATACCGTCGGCATGACGAGTAACCAGCCCCTTCGTGGGCCCGACCCCCCAACTTGACGAGAACCACCTCGTACTCATCAAGTGGGACACGTCCGCATAGCCATGGCAGATCTTAGCCTTTGGGGGGGGGGCAAGCCAAACAGCCCACCCTTGCCACCCCACACTCCCCCTTCCTCACGGAAACTAGGGCTCCACACACCCTTTCCTCGTGGATAATCTCAGTGGTTGCCAGGACAACTACCCTAGGAGCCCTCGTCCCAGGCCCACCTCACAAAACGGTGGTCAGTTCTTCTCACATTCCCTTTGCTCACGAAGCAGGGACCTAGTGTACCCTACTGGAACCTCCAGATCGGGGAACCTAAGGGACGGCACCCACGTTGCATCTCCATGGAAGGGGAACAGTGGTGGGATACCTTGTCGGGGTCTTTTCATATCAGCATCCTCCTCTGTGGCACTGGCCACCGTCATAACCAGGCCGGAGGCCACATTCCAAGCAGAGGGAATCCTTGCCAAGTGACTTGTAGCTGCCTTCTCTCCCCTCGGTCATGTACCCTGGCAGAGGGCGTCCCCTGACCCCCCTTGGGGTCTTCCCACTACGTCTGCTTGGGGACCTACAACTGTACTGCGGGGTCACCCCCACGTCCATTGGTGGCGCCTCAATAGTACTGCTGTTCCTCCTCAATTCTTGAGGAATCATTGACATACACTGCCTATCCATTTATGTGCTGAACAGAGGGAAACAAACAATCTAGAGCCTGCTTCCCACAATATTCAGGAATTTAGGGGTTGTACCTCCCTCAAATCACCTTCCAACTTCTCAGCTGGGGATAATACTTCATTTGGGTCTTTAACCCCAAGGTACCCTTGAGATACCATGGTTGTCACTCTGCAGTGGATTCACTTTCTAGGTGGTAGGGAAATGAACCCTTCTTCCTTGGCAACCATATTTTCGGGGGTAACCCTGTATCCAGGAGTTTCCCCTGGTGCTTACACTGGTGCAGCATAGCGGTAGCACTATCCCTCCTGGTAATGCTATAGGCACTCAAGACTGTGACCTTATACGGTACCTCTATGAACCTGTTGGCCCCTCATTTGGGTGGCCAAGTGATAGCTGGCATTATTCCCTGTCTCTCTTCTCCCTCTCTCATGTACTCGTGATGGCCCTCATGATGCGAAAACCCCATGAGATTATAGGTCAAAGCAGGCCCTGCTCACGAGCTCTCACGCTACCGAGGCCCTTACAAAGACCAATCCAGTAGCACTACCTCAGGCCACCTTGCTGCCTTGTGGTGCTGGTGTCCTGGAGTTCCCCTCCTGCAAGAATCCAGCATTTTTCCACGAGGTCACACTGCAAGGCCCTATGACCAGACACTATCTTCTGGCCGTCATAACTCGTGCTATTCCACCTATGTGGAGCATCTAAACGCAACCCTCTATGTTCATGTTGCATCCTTAATTCCTGTTATGGTGACCTTGGTCCGACCTGCTTACTCTCATATGTCCTGGTGGGTTTGGTCCTGCCCCTGTCTTGGGTTGGCCCTCAGTTTTCGATTCTTCTGTGCCTTGTCAAAGCCTTTGCCTCTTGACTCCAGCTAGGATCTTGTTGCTGGGCTTCTCCCATATGGGGCGTTTTGCTGTGCTGAAGGCGGAAGACCCAACTCCACCCACCATCCATCAGCATGGCTAGTAGTCACCTATTACTGAATGCACCCAAGCAGCGCTTGAAGAACGGTGGGTTACTCACCAGTAACCGTCCTTCGAGATGCGCTGCTCGGATCCATTCAGGTCCCTCCCCTCCACCCCCGCACATGGAGTTGGTGACTCTAAGGAACTGAGGAGGGGTCGGGAGGCAGCCATATATATAGCCATGGGTGGCACGAGGGGTGGAGGCCACCTGCCCTCTCCTGAGAGGCTAGGAGCAGCCCATCTTGAAGAAGGACAGTTACTGTAACCCACCGTTCCCAGTAGTAGAGGGCACTGAAGAGATTTCAGAGAGCAGCCATCTAGGTAATAATGTGACTCACTCTTCTTTGCATGTGTATTATAAGCCTTACACACTGCAATTTTTACTTCATGCACTTGATAAAGTGGGTTCTAGCCTACTGTAGCTTATGCCTTAATAAAACTGTTAGTCTTTAAAGTGCCACAAGACTCCTTGTTGTTCTGTTGGCAGCAGATTTTTAAATAGGTTGTTTAAAACTGTATTTGTAATTTTAAAGCCTGAATTTAGCTTCTGATACTCATTTGCAATCTTAGTATTTATTTTAAAGCTTTGCAGTTCACTTTTTGTTCACATTTTGCCTTCAGAACTGTGATTAAGGTAACACAAAATAAGATTCCTTGTTTGTTTTACTGAACTAGACTAACATGGCTGCCCTTTGGAACTCATAAAAAGGGAACATCCTGACACTGAATACAGGGGTTGAAGTAAGCCGAAACAGCCCAGAACGGCATTCTGGGGCCCACTATTTTTAGGGGGCCAGTGTTCAGAGCTCCCTAAAAATAGAAAATGGAGTCAGAACGTTTTATTCTGGGGCCCACCATTTAAAATAGTGGGTCCTGAAACGCAGCATCTCCGTTCCATTTTCTATTTTTAGGGGGCCCAGCATTCTGGGGCCCCTAAAAATAGAAAATGGAGCTGGCACCACTACAGGAAGAGGGGAAGGCAGAAGCTTCAGAGTGCAGCCTGGAGGGGGAGAAAGGGGCACAGGGGCATTGCTGCCACTGGGCCCCTAAAGCATGAGCCCCAGGTCTCCTGAGGGGTGCCCCGAATGTTTTTCTCCAGCAGACACAAGCTGGGAGCCCAGGTCTGCCAGTGAATAGCTCAGCTGCTTGCTGCCCCTCCCCCTGAAGCCTGCAGCTGAGCAATTAGCTGGAGGCTGAGAGGGACGTTTAACCCTCTCCTGCTCCAGCAGACACCCACAGCAGCAGCACAGGTAAGTACTGTGTGGGAGCAGAGGTTAAAGTGAGCCGGAATGCAGCATGCTGGCTCCATTTTCTATTTTTAGGGGCCCTTGGAGTGCTGGGTCTATTTTTAGGGGGCCCAGCCTTCCAGGCAATGTTCCCCCTAAGCTGCGCGGGCGTGCGGCCGTGCAGCCCGCCACAGCCCCCTTGCACAGGGAAGGCTGCCGGCTGCGCAGGGCCGGCAGCCAGAGGCCCTGCTCAGAGCTCCTGTGAAGCAGGGAGTTTTCAAAACTCCTGCCCAGAGAAGCTCTAACGGAGCATGCCCAGAAGGTCTGAGCATGCTCCGTAGTGCTTCTCTGGCCCCAGGAGCTGTGGCAGGACCATGCTGCTCCAGCGGAAGGGTAGGATTGTGGGGAGGGGCGCGCTCGCCAGGATTGGGCCCATGGGGGGCAGGATTGGGCCCGCGCAGGGGGTGGGGGGGCGTCGCTCAGCAAGCAACATGAGTTGCTCAGCTGCTGGAGGCTCTTAGAGGGAACATTGCTTCCAGGACCTCTAATATTAGAAAATTGAGCCAGCACATTCTGGCAGGGCAGGCACCACTCCAGGAAGAGAAGAGGCATGCCTGCCCTACTGTGACCTGCTGGCTGGCCCCCTGTGCATGCACAGGCTGTGCAGCCTGGAGTGGGAGAAAGGGGTTATTTGCCCCCACCACCACCCCTTGGGAGTTCTCATGCCCCTGAAGGTAAGCTAGTGCGGCACAGGGCCTGGCCTCCCCCTTGGATGGCTCAGCGTGGGGGGATGGGGGGAAAAGGGGTTGGGATGGTAGGTTGGTGAGGTGTGGAGGGGGTTGGGGGGCTGAAGGAGTGGAGTGGGGGCATGGGGACAAGGACACTGAAGGGGGTATGGATGTGTGGAGAGGGCTGGGAGCGAAGATGGGGAGCTAGCAGTGCAGGTTAGGAGGGCTGGAGTGGGGACATGGGGGCAGGGAGCTTGGGGATTGGGGCTGAGATGGACATGGGGAAAGAGGGCTCTGATGGAGACCAGGCGTTTTGGGGGCAGTAGCTGGAGTGGGTAAAGGGGGCCCAGACATGCAAGAAGCAGGCCTGGAAATTTAGGAGGGTTCCCTGCACCCGCAAAATTATACTTTAACCCTGGCTAAATATATATGTATTCTACTCCATACACGTTTGTGTAGCACTAGTCTGCTTTGTTCCTTCCCATCATCTCAACTTTGGTGGTGTGAGAGTCTTCTTTCTACAGCTCCTTATGTCAGGGACAGCTTTCCTCTATCTCAGAGACTCCATTTTTTAAAACTCATCTCAAAATATATCTTTTCTCTTTTATGCTCCTAAATTTGTTCCTCTGCTATGGGAAAATTGAGTAGGAGTAGAGAGGCCATATTACCGGTGCATTTGGCACAGGTGTGACTGCTACTGGAATACTGTAGCCAGTTGTCCAGTTTTCCACCATGTTTCTTGAAGTGTGGAGAGGATTCAAAGAAAAACCACAAGACTGATTGAAGGATTGGAAAACATGCCTTATAGCTAGGGACTCAAGAATCTTAATTTATTTCTTTATCAAAGAGAAGGTTAAGGGATAGCTTGATCACATAAATACGTATTTACATGAAAAACAGAAATTTTATAACAGAAGGTTCTTAAATCTAGCAGAGGTGTAAGAAGATCCAATGGCAAAGCAAAATGAATTCAGATTGGAAATAAGGTTCAGATTTTTAACAGTGCAGGTAATGAATGAACAGATTGAACAACTTGTGATGGATTCTCCATTACTGGAAATTTTTACAGCAGACTGATTATTCTCCAAAGCTCTCTCTAGTTGAACCACTGTTATTGGACTTGAAGTAGGAATTAATTAAGGAAAATCCTATAACCTGTGTCATGCAAGGAATCATAATATTTCCTTCTGACCTTAAAAATCTATAACTTATCTCCGAGGTGGTACTGTTTTGCTCTGCAACCTGTACTGGGACACAGTTTGCATATGAGATATCAGAAAAAAAAGGTATAATGCATATATGCACTTACGTACGATCCCTTCTGTACTGTCTGCATGCTTTGGTAAGTAGTGTACTGAAAGATCGCTCTGAAGGACTTCATCTGATGTTGCTCTGGCTAAAGCAGCAGCCAAAAATGAAGGGCAGTTACTGAAAAATTAAAAACAGGAAAGATACTTTCAAAGTGATGTCACAAGATAAGTGGCAAGGTGTAATGCAGCACAGAACTTACATCTGGAAAAGGAAATGGGATCTGAAGGTTGTTCAAGATTTGAGAGAGTGCAGCAAATTCTTTTTGATAGGTAACATTGCACTTCTGCTGCTTGATGACCTTTGAAATGCATTCTGTGGATTTTAGCAGGTTTAAATTTCATTTCCAAGAGCCTTTAAAATTCCTTATGCCTTATTTTGCATCTTTCATATACATGTCAGAACTATGGCCTTGTTTATACTTGGAGAACTTAGGAACCAAACTCAAATCACATGCATTTTCTCTATTTATATTTATAAATCTGAGCTGAAGCCCATACTGTCCAGTTTCTCAGGCACTACTTTTAATTCAAATTCCTGAAGGGGGTCAGGGACTTGGAAACTTTGCACATGGAGACTTCCAGTTGCTCCCTGTTAAACACCAGGAATCAGGGGTTAAAGTATGCTGGAATGTGGCAGAACACAGTTCCAGGATCCACTATTTTAGGCACTCAGCATTCCAGGGCCCCTAAAAATAGAAAATGGTGCCAGAATGCTGCATTCCGGGGCCCACCATTTAAAAATAACAGGACCTGGAACGCAGTATTCCAGTTCCACGTTCTATTTTTGGGGGCCCAAACACTGGGCCCCTAAAAGCAGCACGCCACAGAGCGGCATTCCAGTGTGTTCTGGCAGGCAGGGGCAGGAGCTAGGGTTGTTCCTGGGTGGCTCAAGCACCGTCCCAACCTGGGGCCTGCAACCTCTTCCCCAGCCACACTGTCACCACGACCTGGGGCCTACTGCCCCCACCTCCCCAGCCACGCCGCTGACAGTAAGTGCGAGGGCGTCCCCCTGCCCCCAATACCCCGCCCAGCGCGAGATGGGTGGGACACTGGCATGTGAGAGGGCAGGAGCTGGGGTCCAGGGGGCCCACCCATGCAGGAGCATTCCAGGGCCCCCCAAATTATACTTTAACCCCTGCCAGGAGTAACACTTGCACAGCTAGCTAAATCTGTTAGCATAGCTTGTTAAATAGCCATAATTGACCAGGCCTCAGTTGTTTAAAATTAATTTTAGCTTAGATTCCTCACTACATAGTGTAGGTTAAAATTCACTCACATTTGGACTTCTGCCTTCCAAAGAAAATCAATGCTGTTCTAAACTGACACAGTGGTAGCTTCATTAATGGGGACTGAATTCCCAAAAGACTTCAGTCAAACCCATTTTCCTCAGTTCCTTTGAGAAGACACTTTAACATAATGATTTCCAGATATATAGATGACACACCACCATTATAAATAGTAGATTTTAGAGTAAGATTATAGAAAAGATTTGGACAAAACCAAATCTTCCATCTATTTTATTAAATAGTGTTTAATATTTCTATTAAGTTAATTAACCATAGGATTAGAAATAAATACCAGCTTTTCCCAAAAAACACATTGTAATGAGGTAAGTTCTGGCTCCAGGGTATTCAGAAAGCCACAGTTCTTCTGATGTTACAACATCAATAAGAGTCATTCCTAGAATTAGCATCTGTGCATTACAGCTATGCAGCTACTCCAAACCTCAGCAATATATACGCTAATGATGCATGACTGTATAAGACCATTAACTATCAAAGGTTGGATTTTCCTGGCATAAAACAAGAACTCAGATCCCATTTGTAGGAAAGGAAAAACTCTAGGATCTTCTTTATTTCCAGTGCATGTAAAAGCTGATTCTCCAGGTAGTACTGTTTGTCTTCAGCTCAGGGACAATTTTTTTTTTATCATTTCTAATATTAATTCCTTCATGTTCCAAAAGCATTGTGGGCTACCTGTCACATTTTATGCAATTTTCATGTTATAAGAGAAAAAATGATATACTGACTTCTAACCTAAAAGAATTACACAGGCAGAACTAGCAACAATGTTAAAATATATATTCAGAAATAGCATGAAGCAGAAATGTATGAACCCGAATCAGAGTGTACACAAACCTCATCAGAACCAGCAAAGCTTTTGTTGTATGTATATATGTATGTTTAACCACAATAAATTTCTCAAACAGAGCTCACTTTATAGAGAAACAACAGAGTTTATGGTACAAAGCACAGAATGCAAGCTGTTTCTCAGCCCTAAGCTCTTCCTTCTTGCAATACCAATGTGGGAGAGTTATAGAGAAAGCACACCGGTTCCTGCGAAAGGAGAGTGCCTCCCACCACTTACAAACAATCCTTCTGGATAATTAAGGAGCAGCATTGATGGACATCAAATAGGGAGTCCTGTTAAGAACTTAGCTAAGAAAATAGCAGCTGCAATAAAGGCCCTCAAAGACATAAAAAGCTAGGGCAAAAATACAGTAGGAATCTCTGTACCAACAGGGTCCCCAGTTATGGAAAATAAATATCATCATTAGCTTTCATTTTACTCTGTAATAGCATGTTAGAAGAAGAGTGGTGTGTTAGAATGTGTAGAGGTAAGTGGCTGGTCAGAGCCTTTCGCAGCTGGCTGGCCAGTAGCTAACTAAATGTCTCCCCAAAATACAAATACGTTGCCTGCAGTTTGGAACTGGAGCTCTTTATCTAAACAAAGCATACATTTCCATTACAATGTCAAACCTACACAAAAGCCAATAAAGATGTTATTAGACAAATTAGAGGTTTTTAAGTACATCCTTCCTGATTCTTTTACAGTGTGGGTGTCTGTACAACACCCACAGCTGCATTTCAACAATCTTGGGATAACTCTGCTAAGGTAATAAGGGAACTTGAATGTGGGCAACGTCCATCAATTAAATCAGAGAAATAGTCTGAAGTGGGCTTAACTCAGCCTGCATCCTATAATGATACTTGCTTACCACACACCTTTCCTCCTTGATAGCGTGGAAGTGATGAATTTTTAAACATTTGCTCACCTTCAAATGGGTACGGCAAATTTAACACTGTATTGCATAACAGGCATCACAGGTCTTAGATTCAATTTGTTTGAGCTCTGATGGAAAAGATGTAGGAAAGCAAGCTGAAAAAAGCTTTCCTGTACACAGCTGGTTTATTGTATGTTCTAGCAATAACAGTAGACTGCCACACAGTTAATTGACTTTGACATTTATACATCACAAAGCTTCTTATGGAGCCTTTCTAGAATTATGCAGCACAGTGAAATAACCCATTGGAGGTGTGTGCTCCTGATCAGTACAACACATTTAATTTCTGCTGCTTCTGGTGATGTACCTTCTTAGGTGGATTGCTTCTTTTCTACAATGTCTAGAAAACACAGACTAAGCAGGAGGTGGGGATGCCTGTTTGGACTATATTTTGACCTCAGTTATGCTGCAGGAAGTCCACAACAACAGCATTAACTTGAGTGGTTTTACTCTGGATTTATCCCTGTGTAACTGAACTCAGAATCATGGTCAATACCTTTGTTTTTATGTGTTTGTGCCCCACAAACAATGAGCATTCAGCAGGGAGCTTGCAGTCCCACTTAATTCAGGGAGATGGCTGTCCACAGACTAATACTTGAATTGCAACACTCACACTATTGATAGGTTTAGATTAGTTTCACCTCTCCCTGTACATAGAACAGGAATAGGAATTAGATTCTTGAGAGTAGTGGATCTACTTTGCACCACACATCTGTACCAAAAGTTCATTGCTGTCTTCAGGGGTTATTCACTGGCTGGTTGAAAATTAAACATTTTGCCAAAGCCTATACAGTCAACTTTTGTCCATCACCAAATTATGGCAAATAAATAGAAACTGGAAGAATATGATCCCGTAGTTCAGTGGGAGCTAGGATCCATTCTTCGCCATTACAATAAGTCTGCAAGTGATCTTGGACAAGTCACTTCACCTGTCAGCCCTTTTCCTCATCTGTAAGAGGGGGATGATAATATATCTCATGGGAGGCTTCATTAAAGATTTGTAAAGTACTCTGAGATTTCTAGATAAAGCTCTATTGAAGGGCAAAGTATTATCATTCTCATGGATGATATTTTCAATCTGGCCAAGCAAGATTCATGACCTTTATTTATTTATTTATTTATTTATTTATGTTCTAGCTTCCCTGCTACTGGACATCATGTCAGAAACATTTAATGGGAAGCCACACAACTTCTATAGACAATGTTTTGTCTTTTTGATATGAACGGCATAACCAACTGCATCCTTCCATTGTATCTGAAGTAAAAAGGTTTTGTTTTTTGAAACTTAAGCTTCTCAAAGATGAAAAACAGGAGAGGAAGAAAAAGAAACTTTAAGTTCAGCAGTGCTGTGTTCAGATGGAAGTAGTTTCACCAGCATCAGATATGGCATTACCAGTGGTTAAAGTATAATTTGGTGGGCCCCACTCACGCCAGTGCGGAATCCCTCACACACCCCAGCCACTGCTCCCCACAAACCTTCCCCCTCCCCAGCTACTGCTCCCCACACACCTAACTCCACCCAGCTACTGCGCCCTGCGTGTCTATCCACCACCTCAGCTACTGCTACCCACACATGTACTCCCCACCCCAGCAACCGCCTCAGCCCCCATCTTGCCACTGGTCCACCAACCCTTCCCCAACCCCCCACCGTACCACACTGTCTTCCCCCACTGCCTCAGGCCAACCACCTCCCCCATCCCCTTTCCCTGCCAGGCCTGCTCACCTGTCACCAAACCAGGGATTTCCCTAACACCCCTTACACCTCCCCTGGAATTTCCCAACCCCCCAAGTTGTCAGCTAGTAAGTGTTATACCAAATTAGAGAGCATACCCTACATCCCGAAATTCTCAATCCCCTCAGCTGTCATCTAGTAACACTGTCATACCAAATCAGTGACCTCCCCACCTCTGAGCAGTCACAGAGCTCTTTTACATATAATGCTACTCCTCCCCCTCTTCTTCCCTGCCTGTCCTTCCTGAACAGTTTATATCCATCCATTGCAGAGCTCCAGTCACGCAAACTGTCCCACCACGTCTCTGTCGTCCCAATTATCTCATAGATCCCCCTATACAACCCCTAATTTCAAGTCCTGGGGAGAACACTTCCCTGACCCCCCCCCAACCCAGGGGCCCCTTACCTGGCCACCATGTCACTGGAGTGGCCCCAGCCTGGGCTGAGGCTCAAGCCTGAGCTTGCTCTGACTGAGAATGCTCAGAGCCTCTGAGTATGCTCAGTCAGAGCAGGCTCAGGCCTGATCCTCAGCCCAGGCTGGGGCAGCTCCCTGCCTCCCAGAACGTGGTGGAACACCATTCTGGGGCATGCTATTTTTAGGGGCTCAGCATGGGGGTCCCTT
The DNA here is from genome assembly GCA_007922195.1 of Podocnemis expansa. Classification (NCBI taxonomy): domain Eukaryota; kingdom Metazoa; phylum Chordata; order Testudines; family Podocnemididae; genus Podocnemis; species Podocnemis expansa. The sequence goes on from ML681971.1 coordinate 26,641,556, forward strand.
GAAATAGAAAATGCAGCTGAAAGACTACATCCCATGGCCTGCTACTTTTAAATGGTGGGTCCCAGAACACAGTGTTCCGGGTCCATTTTCTATTTTTAGGGGCCCCGGAATGCTGAGACCATAAAGATAGTGGTGTCCTAGAATGCATTTCACCTTACTTTATCCCGTGGGCATTGCTGATTGAAAGGCTGTGAAATAATTACAGGCAAAGGGGGCCCCTCTTCCTTCTTTCCCACCACTATGTAGATTAAACAACACCAGTCTTAAAAGGGTGCTTGTACTGTCATTATCCCGTGTAATTTACTGTGGTATTATTGATGCAAAAGACAGAAAATAGGAAAAAGTACTCTTGTGGTATTAGAGATCACAGTGTTCCATGAGTCACACTACACAAAAAGGGACACTGTAGAACTAATAGAAATGCTACAAAATATCATCTTTGCTTTATTCCTCCCATGACTTGCCTGAAAATGTCACTTAGTCTACTATGAGACAGAATGAAGCCATTAAACCACCGGCCAAGCAATATATTGTACAGAGTTAAAAATGGCATTTTAAAACCAAGGACAAGCCCTGAAATGAACTAAATAGAGAGTATGCCTGTGAGGAGGATAGTGATTTACTGCATCTGCAAAAAGTTTTATAGGAATGACAAGCTAACCGAACCCTCACCAAGAGACAATGTAACAGGACAGATGTAATTTCATGAAAATCTGGGCATTACTGTATCCCATTGCAAGGTATTTACAGGGATCATGTTTTTTCATGAAAGGTACAAAATTCATATACATCCCCAAAGCATATTTGTGAAGGATTCCTATGCCAACTCAGGATTGCACAGACAGAGCCTCCTGTAGCATATGCGAGCACTTTGGAGAAGTCTGTAAGGCAATGGCATTGCAGGCTCCTTTGTCATGAATACCAGTAATAACAGAGCAGAGGGAATTCTTCGGGTTGGGAACATCCCCTACTATTTACATGTCCCTCTGCTCCAGCAGTTGTCTTTTTAATATGTCTTTAGAAGTGGCTATCTGTAGGTGCACAGCACCAGACCTGGATTTTCTCTTTTTTCCTGAGATTCTATGATTCAGCCAACAATTAGAGAAGGGCAGAGGGAGGAGCAATCTGATAAGCAGTCTATAAGACCTGACAGGATTATTGCTGTACATAAGCATGGCAATAGAATGCTATTCTCAGCCTCCATGTCACTGTAGATTCTTTTCTCTTTACTCACAAAGCAGTAGCTTCATCTTGTTAGCACACTGATCTGACCTGTGCCAGCTTGTGGCTTTTCACAGCAGGTGAAAGCTCTGATGTTTAGTTTAACCTGGGGATCCTGAAGAAATGGAGTATATTTTTCTGATGCAGTGAAGTGCTGAGGTAGATTTGAGCTACCACAGTGAAGCAGAAGCAAAACAAATGTATCTTTTAAAAGACTGCATAACCAAAGCTTCTTTGCCAAGTCATTTGAATGGACAGTGTTGAGATAGCAATGACTTTTGATGAATCTGTATGGGAGAGCTGAAAATGTGCTCAGTGAGGAACAGGGCTGACCCACAGAGACAGAGACAACCTATGTGGTCACCTAGGGTGCCAAACAGCAGGTGGCACCAACAGGGCCATCCTTGGGGGGAGGGCAAGAGCCATGATTGCCCCTGGCTATGCAGGGCCCACACCACTGCCCTCCACAGCCATGCTGTCCCCCCATCCCTCTCCACTGCTTTCAGCATGGAACCAAAGGCAGCAGGGAGGGGGCAGGAGCGCAGAGCCAGCCTCTCTTCTAGGCCGGCTTACCCCACTCACAAGACAGGGAACAGCCAGCCCAGGTGTGGAGCAGGCCAGCTCAGAGGATGGGCTCTGCTCTCTCACCAATCCCCTGGGCCAGCTGTTCTGCCCTGGGGCAGGGAGGGCCAGCCCAGAGGCAGGGCAGGAGAGCAGAGACAAGCCCCTGGAGTGGCCTGCCCCGCCCCCACATCAGGGGAGGGCAGGAGTGCTGGCCCATCCTGCCCCACCCCTCCAGTTGGGGGAACATGGCTGCAAATGTAACCTGCAAGGGTGGGCTCAAATGCATTCACTTGCCCCTCTCCACTGCCTAACAGAGAAACCTCTGCAGAAAGCAGCGGGAGAGCCAGGATCCAGTCTGTTCAGGACTCACAGCAAAGACTGCTCAGAGTTCCCATCCCACAACAAACTATTGCTCAGAATAAACATAACAATGAACTTTATTAACTAAGTAAACAGACCTTATCCTAAGAAACCATAATAAAATTTAAACAAAACAGTAAGAAACCCAGAAGTCCCAAAGTTCAGGTGGAGTCACCCTTATCTCAATTGTAGTCTCTAAGTTCTTGAGGCTTAAATGCAAAACAGAAGCCATCCTCATCATCTCTAGCTGCAGGAATCTTCAGGCAAATGCCATGCAGTCCTTTCTTCCTCTTTTGTAGCCAGCACCACACAATCAGGTCACTGGCCATCCAGCTCTCAGTTCTACTGCAGACAATTTCCCTGCAAAACTGTCCAAAGTAGGGAGAAAACATCCTGCAGTCCACTCTCATTCACCTGCTTTCACTCAGTCCCTGAGCACATGGACTCTGCAGCTCTCCCAGTTTGCTCCTCTCCAGGCTGCTCCTCTCAGGCTTCTCCCTGAGCATGTAACTCCAGCATAACCATAAAACTTGTGGAGCATGCTCAGTGTGCTCCCACACCCTCTTACCAAAAGGTTCTGGTTTCTGGGCTGCAAAATCTGCCCAGCAACGTAACCCAGCCATAAGGGATCCCAGAAAGAGATTACTCCTTTTTAGGCACATGGGTTACACAAAGGCCAATTGCCCTGGGCCCCACACTCCCCTAGGGATGGCCCTGGGTGCCAAGGGTGGCCCCCCGGAAAAGATAAGAGGGCAATTGGGGGGGAAACAGGGGCCCCTTGCCCTGTTGCCCAGCTCACACCCCTCAGCCAGCTGGTATCCCACCACTCAGCCTGGCCCATGCGGCCTGCCGCCCACCTAGCAGCCCCCCTCAGCCAGACCATGAGCCACTGCTCAACCCCTGCCTTTGGCCAGCCAGGCCCACCAACCAGGACCACCGCTCGGCCATGGCTGGCCCAGCCCTCTGCATAGCTGGACCTGGCTTGCTGCATGATGCTCCTTGGCTAGTGCCTCCACACGCCTCTGCTTGGCCCGTCTTGCATCCTGTGCCCATTGGCCACATTTGGGAGGGATCTAGGAGGAGTGGGAGGGAGGGCCCACCATCCAACCCACATGGCCTAGGCCACCACACCAAGGGGTGCAGGGGACACCAAAATCACAGGCACCTAGGGTGTCAAAAATACTTGGGCCAGCCCTGATGAGGAAGCTGCTATCTGGGGTCTTCACACACAGATGTCTGATCAATTTCAGGATGAATCTGTCCTTGCACTAGCAGTCATAGGAAGCAGCCATCACAAAACACTGCACAACTTCTGATTAGTTTATTATAAACACTTAATGTACATACAGATATGTCAGTAGTATCAGATCACAACTATCACATTCTAAAGATATTAAGGGAAATAAATTGTAATTTATGGAGTTCTTTCAGTTCAAAATATGAGTGACATCCAGTTGTAACTCCCCCCCCCCCCTTTGTACGATCTGGTCTCATTCTTTAAATGCTACTTAAAACTTTTAAGAGAATGAGCTGCCAAATTCAGATACATTACAAAAAAATGCTGTCTGTACTTTGGGAGGGGTTTACTATTGTCAGGACCAGTGGGAACCTCAAAAAGTGAAAAGCTGCGCTGCCAGATATCTTGTTAGATTGATGGCTCTCAATCACTGCAGAGGGACCCCCTTGTGGGGGTGCCAATGATTACAGGTGGTCCATGATGCTTCAGTAATATTGCTGTCACTTAGCTGCGCTCCCCCTCCCCCCGCCCACATACACAAAGGCTCTGTGCTGGCCAGAGCAGAGGAGCAGCCCCTCCGTCTCTGCACCAGCCAGGTGTTTGGCCAGAGAGCAGCAGCTCTGGTTAACCTGCCAGCGCCTGTCTCCTCTACCGTCAATCCATAAGGGACCGGGGCAGCATGGGGGTGGGCCTTACAGTGGCAGCTGCACCACAAAAGGCTTAGAGTCTTACTCAGGCAAGAGTAATTTATTATTGTGATTGTATTATCATTATATGTCTTTATAGAGGTTCTATGTGTTTATGGCTGTTGAGGAACAACATGGGGGTGGGCATGTTTTACCCACTGTTAATTAGTGGGGCTTCCCCTCAAAAAGGCTGGAAACCATGGTCAGATAATAATGTATTAAGCAACTGCAGGAAGGTGTTCCAGTGAGTTTATTAGCTCACAGTAGAAAAAGTGTTTGTTTTGTAATATTGATGTCTTTAGCTATTTATTTCTCAAAGCATTCACAAGGGCTGTGACCTAGGAAAACTTTTTAATGAGTCATTTGAATGTAGGAAATCAGAATAAAATTGCTTTCACAGGAAAAATATTTTCCCTCTACAAGCTGTTACTGGATTTGTGGAATTTTGGAGGTGATGGTAGAGAATGGTCTTAACGTCTCTATCACTCATTCATTATAACTGATAAGTATAGGGAGACCTCAAATTAATCTATTAAATAGCTATTTAATGAAGTTTAAAAATAAACATACTATATTGTCAGTTTTAAACAAAACCCTAGTTACCGTTTTCCAAATACGTATGTGTGAGTGAGTACAGGCACTAAATGGCTATTTTTATCAACTCAGTTAACTTAATATGAGGTTTCCTTCTACTTATCTGATGTATGCTGAATACATATAACAGTAACAGAAAATAATACAGTAACATCCTCAAAACTTACCTTTCAAAAGGTCTGTTGGCTTAGAAAATTTGAGGAAATCAAGTTCAAGGACCAGATGGGATTGGGAAACATTTGGACCAGGCCAACACAGAACTCGATTAAAGCAGACTACAGTTGATTAAGTTAAGGGCTCAGATGCTGAACAAATTTGTTGGGCTGTTCTGTAAGTATATTACCAACCAGGAAGTAAAGAAAGTGAAACACAAAGCCTCAAATAAACTGATTATTTAAGAAGAAAAACCAGGGCAGAGGAGAAAGTGAAACACTGGCATAATAATGAAATAAAACCATGGGTGGATAAAAAAGTTGGTGAGAATGTTTTCAGTAACATAGGATGTCATTCATTACTCTGAGGGGAGAGGCCTTGGCACAGAAATGATCTTGGGACTCACTTCTTAAGCTAGCAAGAGCTGAAAATTTCATGTAGCTGAAATACTCCATTGGAAGTCTGGATGTTGCTGATGCTACTAATGACAAATTTAAAAACAGCCAATTTTCCAGGTATGATCTCTCTCACTCACTCAGTCTGACCTCCTCCCACACCTAAATCCATCTCTAATATCTCACACTCATTTATTGCAACTCTGACAGATGCAGATTTTTCACTGATCCTCTGTCCTGCGACATGGAGTATAACCAGGAGCAAGTATTTGCTAAATGGAATATTGCAACTTCATGACTGGAAAAATGAACAAGGAAATATCTCCGAAGCTTTCAGAACAGAGTGTAGATTAGGGGTATCAAACTCATTCAGTGTGGGGGGCCATTTTGGAAGACAGGCCACCTGACAAGGTCCATATTTCTGCACAAGCTCCCGAACCCTTTCCCCTGACACATTCAGAGTGGCATGGGCTCCCCTTTCCTCTCTCCCCTTCCCAATGCTGCAGGCTCAGACACCTTCCCTCTTCCCTGCCCTGTGGGATCTCCTTCCCCACACCGGCTCCCAGACCCTCTCCTTCTGGGCAGCTCCCAGACAGCCCTTCCCTTTCCACTTCTCCTACTATGTGATGGCAAACAATGAATCAGTCTGCCACAGTTATAGCCAGAGGCAGGCTGTGCTCCTGCCTCCCCCCTCACTGTCAGTCATTCAGGATGTTGTCCTTTGGTTGGGCTCAGCCATGGCTGGCCTTTGATTGGCTCATCCCTAGGTGGGGCCCTGCTACTTCTTCCTTTCTTATTTTTGATATGTGCAATGTGCTATCAATCAAATTAGCATTCTGACTGACAGTCTAACAGTTGGGGTGGGGGATGGAGCAGTGGTTTCCTCAGAAGTCCAGCCCAGCCTGTTGTGACTGAGAGTCTGATTGGTTGCCAGATCAGAGCAGAGCTGAGCCAGGATTGGCGGGAGCGCTCTCTTTGTTCCCCTGTGCTCTGACTCAGATCATGCAAGTCAGTCAGAAGCCCGCTTAGCCCTGCTCTGCTGGTGGCAGCCTGTCTTTGCTGTTCACAGCTGCCGCTGCGGAGAGTTCCCAGGCGCAGTCCAAGCAGGGCCTGGTCCGGCCCACGGGCCTTGACTTTGACACCCCTGGTGTAGATGGAGACAGAGCTGACCTAGAGGGGCGTGAGGCCTGGGGCAACCAGCCTGTGGCAGGGCCCCCACAGCCCCTCCCTGTTCTGGGGGAGTGGGGTGGGCCAGTTTGGGGGCTGGGCTCCGCTCTTCCGCCCTGCATCTAGGCCAGCCTGCCCTGCCTCCAATGCAGAACAGCTGGCCCAGGGGAGGGGTGAAAGAGAGAAGTCTGGCCTCTGGGCTGGCCTGCTCTGCCCCAGGCTGGCTATCCCCCATCCTGGAGGCTCCCACTCCACTGCCCCCTTCCCCACTGCCTTCAGCTCCATGGTGAAAGGGCAGGGGACAGCGTGGCCATGAGGGGGCAGTGGTGCGAGCCCCATGCTGCCCTGCTCACGGCAGGACAGCATGCAGCCCAGGAAACCATGGGGCCAGGGTGATCGCCCCTCTCGCCCCTCCCCAAGGGTGGCCCTGGGTAGAGAGGCGCAGAAGGTAGGCTAAGTTACTGATGTTAAAGAACCATAATGCAAATCACAAACAATGGTGTGATGTTCCTTCTGGTTTAAGCTCACATGAGATCTCATCATGCTCCAGTCTGTAAGAATCACCTTATTGCCAGGATAATCAAAATTAGAACTGGGAAGTTCTGTGGACCTACAAAAGAGATCTCAGTGATGCTGAAATTATGCAGTGCGCTGCCATGGATAAATCCCAGTAAATTCACAGAAGAATATTTGATACATCTCATTATGGAAGATGAAACTAAAAAATTATGACAGCTGAGTATCAACTCCAAAAGTTCCAATGAGTTCTCAGAGCGCTCACAGTTACAAAGCTTTTCAGTTAAGCAAAAGAGACAACAACAACATACTGACTGCTGTGCATGTACACTACTACTTCCAATTACAGCTAAAACAACAATGATGACCTCTATGCCAGAATTAATATTTCTGGGTTCTATCACCAATGCTGTGTGTGTGGTTTCAAAATAAATTATCATGGCATTTGTACATAAGCAATCTTGTGCTCAGTACTACCCAACTTCCTTTTTTCCCTGCAATGGCAGTTCTTCCAAGAGCCCTGAAACTCATCCTTTTTCCTGTTATTCAATCATGAGTTTTGGTCACATTTGTTCCTGATGCCATCTGTAACTTCTCTTGACAGACAAAGGACATCAAAGTAGGTGAGCTGAGTGGAAAACTGTACATACATCCAAACAGATTTAAGCAGAAACAGAGATCCTCTGATCCATAGCAAAGTTGTGGAAATAAGGGATACAGTGATTAAGGTTGCTAAACGCTGTGTATTATGAAAATAAGTTGTTTTAGTGATCACAAACCACCTATCTCAGTTTAATGATTTGTGACCCTTTATAGATTAATAAATGAATGATTCATGCTAAACAAATGTGAACAACAAAACAAATTACATAAAACAGCTTCTCGAGAGCTGCTTATGCAACAGAATGTTCTGTATCTTTTCTCTGAAAGCTTTTTCTACTCCTAAATCATTCTAGGCGTAGTACAGCTTTAGAGATATGTGATTACTTATCTCTCTCAGCCCAAAACATGTCACCATTTACATCAGTACAAGCTTATCAACTGCTACATAATATAGCAAAAACAACAAGGAGTTGTGTGGCACTTAAAGACTGACAGATTTATTCTTCGCATGAGCTTTCATGGGAGAAAATCCCACTTCGTCAGATGCTTCAAAGATGGGGGAACTTACAGAACGAAATGAAAATAAATGCAAGGGAGTGTAAAACATATGATCAAGTCATACAGTAACAGCAAATCAGAGCAGTTGTTCAGGTTCAAACCCTGGGAAGGCTGAAGTCAAATTACCTTTTGTAATGGGAAACGAATACAGCACATAAGCCTTAAAATTCAAAATGCATGTTTGAAGAGCTGAGAGTGAGCCACTGTGATAAATTAAATTCTCAGAATGAACTCTGGAGGCAGTTGTATGACAATTTTCTGCATTAAATAAAGAAACCTACCTGTAAAGTTTTGATTTTAACTTAAGTTTGGAGCTGTTTGGATTCAGCATTAAATTCTCCTGTTAAAACAAAGGTGATTCTGCACCACAGAGAGAAAGGTGATGTCTACTTATCTGATCACAGAAATGGAATCTAGAAATGCCTGAGCTTCACTTTCTGACACAGATTTCTATAAGTCTACGGAGGATGTCAAATTCTCTATAGCTCAGTCTCCTCATTTGTAAAATTGGGCCCATACTTCTTTAGGGTCATTTGAAGGGGTGATGTGCAGAAAGAGAGACCAGATTCCAGTGCAGTAAATAATTAGCTCTTTGTATAATAAGTCTTAAATATTATCATCAATTAGAAAACAAATATAAAGTATTCTAATTACATAGGTTTTATTAGGGAAACACCATATTATGACCCAATTCAGCTCATTAATTAAATATATTTAACAGGTCCCCATAGTACAATGCAGAACAGAATGCAGAAATACCTAACTTCTTTGATTGACTGTTATGTGATGCTTATCCTATAAATTCACTACTGCTGAGTGGGTGATTGCTGTGTAGTTAAATGCTCACTTACCTGTAATCAGTAAGAGAGAAAGAAACTCAAAACTGGAATCATACCTAAACACCAATAACCCCAAAAGTTAATTCAGATAAAATGGGACCCAGATCCAAGCCACCCGTATTTTGGATTTTACAAGGGCAAAAGGTCTGCCAAACTACTATTTTTAGTTTTCACAGGGCATCTACCACGTTGGTATCTAGCACCTTCTGTACATAGTTTTTTTTTAAATATCTGAATGATTTTTGTGTTCTGTAACGGAAGTTTTCTTATCAGCATTCCAAATAAGAAATCATTAGTACAGCGGGGATCAGTTTACCTGTGATCTGTTTACCCATGAATTCAGTTAATGCACGCTCACGTCATGTCCCCCAAAGCTACCAGTTTAACATGTGGAACTCATTTACACATGGTATCTAAAACCAGAAGTTGGCCTAAGCACAGAAACACGTGGAGTAAGCCTTATTAGCATTTTCTTTTTCTTTTCATCGCCATTTTGGAAAGATGTATCACACTTAATCGCGTTGTCATGGAACAAACAGTATATTTTTTGGATTAGCTGTAATTAAGTGCAATAGATACTTTAGTTTAGGCTTTCATTCACTAAGTGCCATATTGTAGATATTTTACTATAGGCTTTAATTCATTATGTGCAATAGATATTTTAGTATAGTACAGTATAGGCTTTAGTTAATTAAGTGCAATAGATATTTTAGCACAGTATAGGCATTAGTTCATTACATGCAATAGATACAGTATTTTAGTATAGGCTTTAGCTCATAATGGGAGGAGACAAGTGTCAGCGTTCGTACACCATTGAAGAAAAATTAGCAGCTATAGATCGGGTACATAAGAGTGAAACCCAAGCCAAAATTTCTAGAGCTCTTGGGATTGCTGAATCAACACTACAATGTTGGATAAAAAACTAAATAAAGCTGCACAGTTTTGTACAATGAGTAGATTTCTCAAGTCAGCCTGGAGTGAAAACACGTGCACTATTCGGCAAAGCCTGCTGTAGAGAAACCATTGCGCACATGGCTTGCCTAAGAGAGAGCTAAGGGAAAGCCACTAAGTGGCCCAATTCTTCAAGCACAGGCAAGTAAATTTGGAACTTTAATGAGTGATGAAACACATCAAGCCAGCAAAACCTTATAAGCCGGTTTAAAATTCGCCATGGTATTTCACAAGTTAGCATTTCTGGAGAAAGCTGATCAGCTGATAAGACTGCTGCCAATGACTTTCCCGCCAAATTAAAAATTATAATAGAAACTGAAAATTATAGCGATGAACAAATATATGACTGTGATGAAATAGTTTTATTTGCAAAGCTGTTGCCAGACAAAACTTTAAGCTTTGAAATATGAAACCCAAAAAAAAGCAGGCTTTAAAAAAATAAAAGACAGGATCACCCTTCTATTTTGTACGAACAAGATGGGCAGTCACAAGCTCACACCGCTTCTCGTTGGTTGGTTCAACAACCTTTGGTGCTTTAGGCACCTTAATAACGCCAAGCTTTGTGTCATATATGCCAGTAGTAAAAATGCTTGGATGACTAGGAGCGTTTTTGAAGAATGGTTCTGCAACTCTTCTGTTTCACCTGGTTTGTAAACATATCCTCAAGAAAAAACTCAAACCTAAAGCACTGTTGCTACTTGACAATTGTCCAGCCCATCCTCCTCCTGAATTATTGGCATCAAATGATGGACAAATCCATGTGCTATATCTCCCATTCAACATAACATCAAAAAATCAAACCCTTGGACCAAAGCATTATTCAAAATTTTAAAAGCAATTATCGAAGTGAGTTGGTCTCAGAAATGATTTCGTGCGAGTCATCAAGCGTTTCTGAATGCCTAAAGGAATTAAACACAAAAGAAATAATTTATTTGGTGAAAAAAGCTTGGAATGGTGTAAAACAAAAATCTATTGAAAACTGCTAGACGAAGGCTCTGCGGCCAGCTTTTTCTGTCGATGGTTCTGCCTCTGAAAACCCAAACCATAGTGATTCAGAATCAGAATTTGAAGGATTTACAAAAGAAGACATCCTGATAACAAAAACACAAATGAAAGAAGACAAAAAAAATTCTTTTCAATTAATTAAAGATTTTAAATTAGACACATCTCCTGAATTCATAAATGAATGGCTACAACTAGATGAAAATGGCACAACTACAGGTGATCTGACAGAAGAAGAAATAATTACAGGTTGTGAGGCTGGGTCGGACCGCAAAAGTGATGAGGAACTGTTACAGGAAGAAGGAGTAGATGATGAGTATGAGAATTATGTTGAAAAAGCCAAAATTTCCCATTCAGAAGTGATAAATGCTGCTGAAACTCTTGCATGATATATGGAGAAGCAAGATGCAGAGAATATCCAAATTTTACACCTACGCAGGATGATCGATTTTGTGAAGAAAAAGAAAGCCAAGCTTGGGATACAGCAGAATACACCACCATACTTCATAAAAATTCCATCCCAGCAAGATGAACCCATGGCCTGAATAAACTTTATTTAAGCATGCTTCTTGGATTATGAACTCTGTGCACTCAATGTGGAATCATGTACATATGTAATATGTCATCTATGGTAATACTATACTGTAAATATTCAAAATTAATTCACTCTATTAATATTTTCATGCATTGATATGTACAGTATTTATTTTCATCACTGTTTTCATGGTTAAATAGATAGTGAATTCCTAAATTTGTTTAAATGATTTATTATGTTTTGGTGATTTCTGTGTATTTTTGCATATTTTGAGTTTTAAAAATCAGATCACGAATTAAAATTTATATTTTTAAGTTCGCTAAACAAAATCTGCACTGTGTATGGATTTATTTAAAAAATACTGTACTGTACTGTATTTTAGGACATTCCACCCTGGTCCCGTTTACACACAAATCTTTTTACATGCAGTCATGGCAGCTTGTCTCCCAACATCCGTATGTTAACTGATCCCCACTGTAGTTAGTTCGTATGACACCATTCTAAAGGAGTAATGGAAACCATGTATATGCATGCACCCTTGGCTCAAGTGATGTGTGTGTGTGTCTGGAAAACTAAACGCCAACAAGAACCATCTTCTCATGTCTAGTTCCTCTACTTGACTGGGAACCATTTAAAAGCTCTGCAAGAAGTTAAAGAGTGTCTTATTGATTTCTCTCTGCTTGGTTCTCAGTCAATATGAAAGCCAGCATGACTCAATATCTTTCTAATAGCTCCATTAGCAAATAAAGGAATCCATCCTTCAATTGCTGTTGCTTTATTGAAGAAACTAATTTAATTTTATATCTGAACAGAAGCCAACACTAGCTCTAAATTTTATTTACACTGTATATAGGTTTTGGGGGGGTTTCTTTTAAAAGAAATTATTGATTTTTGTCCATAAAGAATACTGAAATGTCTTCTAAAATGGACAATGAGATCCGTCTGTTCTTGAGCTATTCACATATGTTTCAATAAACCATCACAGAAAATATCTGGGGTAGAGTTTAGAAAAAGAGCTGCTCAGGATTCCTGAATACGATGATTTCCCTTATCACCAAATTGTGCTAATTAAATATTTTCAAGAGGAGTTCATGTTGAAGCAGCATTTATTAGAGCAGGCAGGCTTTATCAGAAAATCATGGGTCAGAGGGAAATAACTCCCATTCCATTGATGGACTGATTTTAATTCAATTTATTCATAACTATTTTCCCTATAGTTTTTCTCAATATTTCTATCTGGAGAGATCTACTATGCAAACTCCAGATATCTATATAAAGTTAGCCAAGAAGAAGCATTAATTCAGGTGTCTTTGTTACATTTCAAGGTTAAATGAACACAAGGTGTCTCATTACTAAAGGCATGAGGAGAAAAGTGCATTATACTATATCATGTAATTACCTTTACTTCAGACAAATACAATTAAATGCTTCTTTAAAAGATGTGGAGTTCATCCCATGGTATTTACTGCTGCAAGAGGTCACTGAGACAAGTAATTGCAGAAGCAGTGAAAAGAAGGGCAAGAGCCTCCATCTGCAGCACCTTGTCAAGCAAACAGTTGCTTGAGAAGGTCCTGTGCCACCTTAAAGACTAATGCATTTATTTGGGCATAAGCTTCCGTGGGCTTACAACCCTCTTCCTCAGATGCACTGTTATTTCAATCACTCTTTATAAAGAAGTTGCCAGCAGTAATTAAGTTAACTGAACTGAATTATTTGTAGTGAATGGAACAGAAAGATGGGTAATATGCATACGAGCTTTAGTTGTTCTTATTTGGAAGACAGTGTCAGCTCTTACAAATCTTTCTACAGAGCAGAAGCCGTAAGCCTGGAATCTATGTTCAGTTTCCAATTTCAGGCTAAAGGACACAAAAGCAAAAGATGATGAAAAATATTTTAAATCTTCTCTCATTAATAATTACATTCAGTCTGAAAAGGAGACTTGAAAGGAAATGAACAACTCTAACAAAAATTACAACACAAGCTGCTGTAAGGAAGCAGCACAGTATGTTTTCTATGTGCTGTATTTCAATTCATCATGGCCCAAGATCCTACAGCATCTTCTAACTCAAGATCTCAAAGCATTTTATAACTGTAGCATCACTGTTCCACCATGCCCAGCACAAGCATATCACCCCCACTTTCCTTATGAGGGACTATGGGTAAGTACTGTCTGCATTTTATAACAGCTCACCTCTGGGCGCAGTCAATGGCAGAGGTGGGAACAGAACCCAGGAATTCCAAGTCTCACTCTCTCTCTAATCACTTGCAACATGCCTACTGATGCTTTTAAAAGCACTGCTTCATAAAATGTTGAAAGAGCAAGTGTGATGACGGGAGGCCCCATTCTGCTGCAGTGTGGTGGACTTGACAGTAGAGGTGATCCTTTTTTTGTGGCTTCAAAATAGATCTATCCTGGAGATGTACTAGACTGAGCGTTGGGCAAGTGCGCCGCTCTCAGCCTAGCCATAAACAGTAACCGAGATGAACACCTCACACCACCCTATTGTCTCATGGGAGTCGACTAACATGAAATTTGCTATGCAGGTCAAGCATAGTTTGAAGGGAATGATGCCCAAAAATTATTAGAAGGCATTCATGCTTGAATGCCACCGGGCAGAATAAGAGGTTTACCACAAAAGAAACCTAACCAAAATTTTTCCTTTTAAATTTCACCTTCCATTTCATATGAGTTATTTAAAGCAGGGATCACTGCAACATTTTCTGTCTTTGAGGAAAAGAAGTAAAAGGTTAAAAAGTCCAGGAAAAGGAATTTTTTAAAATTCACTTTATGATAGTTTAATCCAAGTGTTGAAGTCTGGCATTCTCATCCTTCAGGTGCTTGCCTGAAAAAACAAGTGATAAAACAGACACCAGTTGCCAAGCAAGCTAAAATGACACAGCTCTTTGTAGTTCTTCCCCCTGCCCTCTTTCTGTTCAATTACTTATCATTTGAATTTTGATTGTATGCAGACAGTTGCCTTGAATATAAAACAAAGACAGTGGCCACTGAATGAGAAAGCTAGCAAGAAAAGGAATATGAAATTTGTTTTGTTTTGTAAGCATGGTCTGAGCCTGCAAAACCTTCAGCACTGTTTAGCTATCCTGTAGCAGGCATCTATATATAACTCTTCTACACACAAAGGTTATATGTATTGATTCTGAATGAGCCAAGATTTTCAAATTAGTCTGCGGGATGTGTTATACAATGTGGCTTCTCCTATGCTTAAAGCTATAGTGGATTACTTAATATTTAAAAATGTGTTCCAAAACATTTACAGCATGTTTCAAAAGACCAGTCTACAGCCATGTTCTTATCTACTGTTCTGAGGTCAATTCAGAGGAAGAGATGAACCTTTTACAGGCAGTAATGTAACTCTTCAATAACCTTGTAAAATTATAAACAAAGTATTTCTATTATAGACTTTTCAATATTTAACAGATAGACTCCAAATATAAGCAGAAATGGATTAGAATATCTGGACAGCAATCAGTGGGGTCATGATGCCCCAATGATCAGAGAGCAATCAATAGGGGATAGGACAATAAAAAATTAAAACAGAAACATTATTAAAGTCATCTGTATCCCTTCTCTCTGTTTCATTATTGGTTCCCTCCAGTCCACAGTTTAATATTCCCTGAGTAAGGAAATCAAATTGTGTATGTGTGAAAATTTTTCTTTTTGATTTGTATATAGGATAAATAAACAAAACAAACAAACAATATTTGGGTTCAAACAATCAACATATTCAAATCAAAAGGCATCTTCTTCAAGCACAACAAAATTTGAAGCCTCAAGAATACAGGCTGTAACTAATATGCTACCGGGGACTGAGTCATCCACACTGATGAGTGGGCTCAAAGCTTCTTCAAATGGAGTCATAATCAGTGTCTAAGAGTTTTTTAGGAGTCACACCATCAATTACAATGGGTAATGCATATGCAGGACGTAATTGATATGCAGGCAAAGAGAACACAAAATCAAAATGCTAAGGAAAGAGGCTTTGGAGACTAATGATAATCTTTTATATCTATAGTGCTTTACATCCCCAAATGAGTTATGATTTAAACAGTGTCACTTGAACCAGCACTGAAATATAGCCACCTCTGGGTGAAGTGCAGCAACTGATCAACAATGGGCCACAGTATTACCTGCTTTTGGCCATTAAGTAAAGAACTGTACAAGCTCAATTGAAGCTACAGGGTTCTATTTCCTATTCAAAATCCAATCATCAAGCTAGAATGTAGCCAGAGCACTACGTCCAGCATTCTGACTCTAATCATGAATACCAATGGATTTTTAATGATCACAAGTGACCAAAGTTTCCAGCTTTTCAGCACTTTCCAGAACTATGCTGAGGTACTGATGCAGCACTGACTCTGAAGGAAAAAGCACTGCCTGTTAAATCAACATTTAACACTTCCTGCCTGAACCACAGTGTTCCTTGGAGGGCTCACTGCATCACATACTGACCCAGTGCAAGTTTGCCTAACTTGTGTCATGCTCCAGAAATAGTTACCATTGGACATTTCTCTACTGAACTCAGTAGCAGACTATGCTTTTTCTTTTTACATGAACTCCCAGCCTGCTCTAGAAAGATCCACTGACAGCACAAATCATTTTGGAGCAATGGGAACTACCAATGCAAGTGATCAGACTTGCTCAGTTCAGTAAGATCAAGCATAAGCGTCAGAACAGAGTATGAAGTTGAGAAATTCCATCATGCACTGATTAGCCAACTGGTTGCAGGCTTTCTATAAATCAGTAATTACAACTAAATTAGCTCTGGTGGTTACCACGAGGCCTCCGCATCTAGTACTCTCTGATAGATAGGTATGAAATTTGTATTCCCACACTACACAACTTCTAACGGGTGTACTTAATTAGCACCCCTGTCTTTTACAGTTTGTGTCTGCTAAGCTCAACTAAGTCATAACAACATGTTCCAGAGGGGTAGCCATGTTAATCTGTGTACAGTAAAAACAATGAGAGTCCTGTGGTACTTTAAAGACTAATGGATTTCTTTGAGCATAAGCTTTCACAGGCTCCAACCCATGCTGTCAGACGCATCTGCAGATGCAAGATGTACATGCTACACTGGTCAGCTGACCTTTTGCAAACAAATACATTAAAAAGCCTTATACAGGAAGTCTGACCACTCAATTACTTCTGTACTTGTTTTCTCCATTTTAGTGAGTTGGTTTTAAAAGTCTGTCTGTTCTAAAAAGTATTTTGTATTATTTTTCAATCAAGAATAAAGGTAGATCAAACCAAAACCTATGAACTCCACTCACCTGAAACCTAACCTATAACAGTTGCATTATCTGCTGGAGAAAGGTAAGAAAGCACAGGGAGTACATACAGACAAGATGGAGTGAAGTTAATATAAAGGTCATTGAATAAATTGTATTTCCTGTCTCATTATAAGGGCATTATAAGGTAACATGAAGAGGAGAACATACACAGTGAAGTAGAAATGTAGCAATAAAGAATCAGACCACCCCCTTTTCAAAATTATCCTAAATGAAGCCCCACTCAAATGAGAAGGTGCTCCTTGAAAAATGAATTACTACTCATGGAATACCTAGCCTGTAATCAGACAGTGGTATCAGTAAAGTTTTGAATGGTAGTGCTGATCTGAGCTCAATGTTTATATTTTTCTGAACAGAATAAATTCACCATTTTCAGTCTCTGACTCCAATGGAAAATTCAGATGAACACACCCGCCAGGGTTGGGAATAGTGCCAGCTCAACAGCAACAGATTTAGTCACAGTGCCAATACTGAGGATGGCGAGAGCCTGGAGCTACATACCTAAGATAGTTCATGACTTCTGTTATAATAAACAAGGAGTTCTGTGCCCTAACAAATTTATTGCATGTGCTTTTGTGGGAGAAAATTCCACTTCGTCAGATGCTTGGAGATGGTGGAACTCACAGAATAAGAGCAAAATCAATGTAGGGTAGTGTAAGTCATGGGATCAGGTCAGACTGTTACAGCAAATCAAAGCAATTCTTTAGATTCAAACAGTAGACAACCAAATATAGAAGGGAGGAGAGGGAGGGAAAGCAAAATTACCTGTTGTGAGGGTGGTGGTGGGGGAACAATGTCTCCTAGTCTCTATTCAGCCCTAAGTTGAGAGGGAATTAATAGAACAGGTAATCATCAAGTGATCCAGAACAACTCTACTGTTTCAGATTTACACCAGTGCCACAAGGCATGACTCACTCGACTATCACCTATAATTTCTATACATATTCTCAACTGCTGTTATCTATCTATTGCAAAACCAGGGGGTTAAAGCATAATTTGGTGAGCCCCGAATCCTCCTAAATTAGCAGGCCCCCCTCACACACTCCAGCTACTGTACCCAAAAAACCTGGCCCCCACCCCAGCTACTGCTCCCCACACACCTACCCCCACCCCAGCTCCTGACACCCCCACACCTACCCCCACCCCAGCTCCTGTCCCCCAGCCCAACTACTGCTCCCAGCCCCATCTGGCCGCTGGTCCCTCCAACCCTTCCCCAACCCCCAGCCCCCCCCCCCCCCCCCCCCCGCATGCCCTTTCCCTGCCAGGCCAGCTCACCTGCCCCTGAACACCCCCCCAGAGTCCCCTTATCTGGCTGCAGTGTCCAGTGGCCTCAGCCCCAGTCCCAAGCCCAGCCCAGGCTGAGGCTCCAGCCCTGGGCTGGTTCTGACCAAGCATGCTCAGAGGCTCTGAACATGCTCAGTGAGAACAAGCTCAGGGCAGGAGATGTAAAATCTCCCAGCCAGAACAGCTCCCCTGCCCTGCTGGAATGCAGTGGAATGGCATTCTGGAGTCTGCTATTTTTAGGGGCTCTGCATTTGGGGGGGGGACCCTAAAAACAGAAAATGGAACCGGAATGCTGTGTTCTGGGGCCCACTATTTCTAAATGGTGGGCCCTGGAACGCAGCATTCCGGCTCCATTTTCTATTTTTAGGGGCCCCTGAACAGTGACCCCTAAAAGCAGGGGGCCTCGGAATGCCATCCCAATGTGTTCTGGCTTGCTTTTACCCCTGTGCAAAACCAAAGAAAGCAATTTAAATTAGATTCATAAACTACAGCAAAGTCAAAATAGGCAGCAATATGAACTCCTTCAGAGATTAGAGAAGTTGAAGAAGTGTAATGTTGTATAGGGTGTTGTTATAAATATGTAACAGACTAAAGGAAAAAGCTTACCCTTTTAGCAAAGCACTTTGCATTTTCTGATGCTCAGTCTGCTCCTTCAGATGAGGGTTAGGTTACACAATCAAGCCATGCCAGATTTCTCCTCAAACGACTCATTTTTGTGTTACATTTTATTAATGCCAAAAAACCCTATAAAAACTGCTCATTCTTAAACAAAAAATAGCAAAGGTGGCACTTCAGGTTAGGAAGCCTACTAAAGGTACTTGCATATGGGTGGGGTGGTGGTGAAATGAAGATGGTTATGACAATGAAACATTCACATTTTCAGTACAGTAGAGATGAAAAACAAATGTTCCATCACAGACAAGCTTCTCTGCTCTGCTCTTGTGATGAAATCTTTATGGACATTATTGCAAAGACCCTTCACCTTCTCCCCACCCCCACAGAAAAATAGTGGAGAGGTGAAGACCGTATCTGAGGATGGAGAAGGAAACAGAAATGACCCCCGGGAGAAACCGTTTGAATGGCCAAGGACAATATGGCAGTTTCAAAGACAATGTTGTCAAAATCTCAAGTTCACAGCCCAGTTTATATGCAAACCTATTATTCAAGAACTGAAAACTATTCCTCCCCCATTTCTTAGTGATGATGGATTTCTTTTGAGATTGGATAACCCTGAAATGGCAAAGAACAGGACACACATGCTCTCTTGTATCTCCCGCACCCAACCCACTAAGTAAATTAACTAATCCAGGGGCATTTTAGGCCTGTGCTGCCAGAACTCTGTTATGTTGATTACTAACAGAGAGTATCTTTGAGGATTATGTTGGGACAGACTGTCTTCCTCTCGCAGGAATTGCTATGACATGAGGATGCAGAGAAGTGAAATGGGAGGGATGTGAATGGAAAGGAAATGGAGGCAATAAGCACATTAAATCTTGGCAGTCGTGAAATGTTTCACTAGTTTACACTATCCATCTTCAGAGCTTAATAGACATTTTATTTGCAATAGCAGATGGGATTGCAATTCTTTTTAAGAGTCAAAGCAGCTTGCCTAACTTCCACAAAAATATAAGAAGATGAAGATTTCCCGCTAGGTATTACACATATTTATTACTATTTCAATTCCAGATTAATCCCTTTGTAAGCTGGAGGATCCCGAGAGAAACAGGCCTTTCCCATCTCAAATTAATATGATTTTAATTGCCTATTAAATTGAGTTCATCACCCTGCAAAGTCAGGATACAGACCTCCAGTGGAGGTTGTGTCAGTTATGATACTAAATCTGATCTGAGAGAAGGATCCATAATGTCTTCTAAAAAATCATTCTTAATATCTTTTGGTGCACTATCCTTAACTGTAGCCCCAGTAAAAAATTTGGATGTTAAGTCATAAGATATGCACTGCTTGTGAATGATTAAAATAAAATGGTTTAATTAATAAATCTGATACACGCGAAGTACTCAGAGGTCTGCCTATTTTCCCCTTCTCAAGGAGAAGCAGTTCAAGAGTACACATCACAATAAGATTCAACCCTAACACACTTCAATGTACATCTGTATAAAATAAATTAATTTACAGTGTGTTTTATTTTAAAACTCTGCTAGAGCTAACCTGGGTAATGACGACTACTTAATTTTTTTCATGATAAATCAAGAAGATGAAACAATAATACCTCTATAAAAAAATTTAAGAACAGAAGAACCTGTGGAATTCATTGCCATGGAATGTGATGGCCAAAACTGAATGAAAAAAAAATTAGATAAGTTCATGGTGGATAGGTCCATCAACTGCTATTAGCCAAGATGAGCAGACACACACCTCCACGTGTCAGCTATCCTTAAATCTCCAGTGAAAAGGGATGGATTGCTTAAAATTGCCTTTCTGTTCATTCCATTTGAAGCATTTAGTATTGGAACTGTCAGAAACAAGAGGCTGAGCTACATGTACCGCTGCTCTGAACCAGTATGGCCATTCTAATATGTTACGCTTAAAAAAGGATTCAGGACAGGAACAGCAAGGGGCATCTCTAGTATAATGCCTGTTCAAGCTGGATCGCTAAATGGACAGATGTAAGAACCAAGTACAATCCCAAATATATTACTTTTCTCAAGAGCCCTGCTTGTTTATACCAACAGCACTGCTATATTCTATGATGCAGCAGAAACTATAAAGAAGGGCTTCTACCATTGCCTGTTTGTCCATCACTTAGCAATGCTGTCCCATTAAAGACAGGGTACAGCATTTCCCTTAAATCCTACACACACAGTGAAGTTAATTATAATTTATAACATGTTCAAAATGTGTTACCATTGTAACAGAAAAATATAAGAGCAATATATAAAGGAGTTGAAGTCTGTCTGATAAACAACAACAGATGGCCAAGGAGCAAATACACGGCTCAGTTCACTCGGGGGCCTCTGCTACTATTCATAAACCAATGACATCAGCAGAGCCCCTCAGTGAATACAGCTTTGTGTACATCCCTGGTGTTATTTATTATTCTATATGCTATGAAAATGAGATGTCCAGTAAGTGCAGTTGTTATGTGCCAAAACTATGCTAAGAGTGAAACCAGACTGCATACAGCGCACACACTAATTTTAGCTCAGCTCAAGGACTAATGGCTTGTTTTGGTATTCCTTCTGCAGCCAGACAAACTCTACTCATACCATTTCTGCCTGACTGAAGCATATTCCTGCATTTTAAAAAAATAATGGAACATATATCACATCACCACACACATGAAAACCAAAATAATTAACATCAATCTTCTCAGTCACTGGGCTCCTCTGATAGAAGTTATTAAGAGGTAAAAGTATATAGCAGGGGTGGCCAAACTTATGGAACTCAAAAGCCGCTCAAGTCGATTATTAACCCTTCAAGAGCTGCACTGAGGCATATAACCATATTTTTACCTACTCCAAAATTACTAAGCTTAAAATTAATTGTGCACTTTAATTTTATTGTAAAAATGGGTTAAATATTGATCCACTAATGTCAGATTCTAATAATTATTTAAGATTACCATGAAGCTAGGCCTATACAGTAAAAATTTAGCTGTAGAATACTACAGGCTTGTGGCAAGTTTTTTTTTAAATCTGGGCAGTAACTTGTCAATGCAGCAGGTAAAAGCTCTCTGAGATGCTGATCTCTTAAGTATTGCACAATGTTTTTAATTTCATTGTGGAATATGATGCTTCACAGCAGTAAATTGTGCCAAAAAGTGAAAGTAATCTATGATCAGTTTTATACTTTTCTCCTTTGTATTTTCATTTCTTAGCATTCCACATCATGTTTAGGACTTATAAAACATGATTTTATTTTAACAATGAGTACACTGCATTAGGGCCTATGAGCAAATCTAAATACACTATGGTTTATCTGACCATGTCACACTTCTCTCCCCACCCCCCCACCCCCCGTTGCCACTTCCCTGCCATCTCTTGCCACGCTACTGCTTCTCTGCTCTCCCCAACCATGCCACACTTCTGCCTCCCACCCCATCCCAGGACCTACCATGCCCCCAGTTCCCTGCCAGTATTTCTGCCAGTAAACTCATTCACTAAAATACTCATGGACAGTGAAGACAAAAGGTCTGAGGACTCAGACACGATTAATTTTAAAATGAGAGTTATAGTAAGGGAAAATACTGCTCTCAATCCTGTGAAGAGATGCACACAGGGACACCTTTTCAACTGTTCAGAATCACAACAGACCAATGAGAATTGATGGGGACAGAAAGTGCAAGATCAGAGCCTGTTTCAGTAAGTGCTTTGGAGTCCATGCACAGAAGATACTATGGAAAAAATCCCATTGAATTTATTCAGTTTGGGGTCAGGCCCTGTACAAATTCTAAATATCAATATTTGGTTTTTATAATAAAGTAAAATCTTTATCGGTGAGAGATTTTTTTCAGAAAGTTTACAACACAATTTTCCATTCTCAGCCTTTCACAACAATTACTCTTGTCTAATGGGCTCAGATACCCATAGACTCATTCATGAAGACTGCACTGAAATATAAATTGATTTTTGACTATACAACAAAAAAGAATTAATACATGTTGAATGCTATTTAATCAGAAGAAGTATAGTGCTGCTATTGAATTTTGCAGTGAATGTAAATTGTCTTGGTAATTGACTTAGTTATATTAATTAAAATTTTCTTATAAAATAAATGTGCTAGCAGTTCCTTCTGCAAACAGATAACATACTGATGTCTCAGGCATGCTTGTTCAATGGACGTAAGGAATTATTTTTCTAAAGCCAGTTTTCAGTAGTGGTGGTCTATCTTAAGTCTAAATCATTTTGCATGCTGAAAATGAACCATGATCCATAATAAGTACTTGTAGCATTCTTTAAATAAAGGGGTTTTAAAATGAACCATGATCCATAATAAGTACTTGTAGCATTCTTTAAATAAAGGGGTTTTAAAATAACCTTTTGACAGTAGTCAGTGGTTTTGGATGTAACACTTGTGTCAATTTTCAGTCATTTCTGATGATTCTTATTTAATTCTCAAAATAGAAATACAACAGAAATAAGTTTGCATTGTATTACAATATCTGGAAATGCCAGGTGATTTTTAAAAAAGAAAATTAATTTACAATTGCTTTTCAGGTTCAAATTGCTAATTATCATCACTTATCTGTAGTTCATTGTAGACTTGTTTCTGATCAATTTATGTTGCCAGTTTTAAAAATATTTACCCAGAAAATAATATCAAAAAAGAAAAGTATTTAAAAAATCATGCACTGATGTAATTAAAGACTATCATTATGCACACAGACAAGGAGGACAGAATTAATATTGTGGGGGTAAACTGTACAATCTGGCAGTTACTTGGTCTGAGTGCTTGTCTTTAGACCTGACGACTTGCTTTTCCCCACAGGCTCTGACAATGCTGCCCCTTCCCTCCCCTCCCGGCTCTCACCATGCTGCTTTTTCCTGGTGGGCTCTCCCAGGGCTGCCCCTCCCCCGGCTCTGACCACGCTGCTTTTTCCTGCAGCTCTCACAAGGCTGCTTCTCCGCTGCTGGCTCTCACCCTGCTGTCGCCTCTCTGCTGTCCCTGACCACTGCAAATTTCTCGCCCCTGGCTCCCACCCTGCCGCCCTTCCCTCCTGCACTCTCCCTGGAGCCACAATTTGTCTTTAAAAAGCTGCATGCGGCTCGCGAGCCGCAGTTTGGCCACATCGGGTATATAGAGGTCTGTTACCTACTGCCTCCTTGCTCTGGAGCAGATATTTGCTCCCTTCTTCCTTCCTCAGTAGTTAGACCCTCTTTTGCCTCCGCTGACCTGTAGAGTGTATGTCTAAAAACTGATTTTGAAGTGAACTTCCAAGACCAAATCAACAGACAACTTCAAAGTTGAGGCTCAGGCTGTACCTTGTGCTCTGAAGCCCACCCACCTCCCAAGGCTTCCAAACGCTAGTTCTCAGATTCTTCCACATTTCCAGAACCAAGAGTCTTCTCAACAGAAATGTGACTGAGCGTTTGCACTAACTGCGGTAACACCTCTCTGGAAGTACCACAGACCAGAACAAGAAGTTGTAGAGTGCTTCTGAGATAGGAAGAGTTTTCATGGCTCAGCTGGCAAATAAAACCAGAAAATACATAGATCTTAGCTTACCTATACAATGACAATTATTTTATCATACACTGCCCCAGTTTTTCATACCACAGCATGTGGGAAGACTGGAAGTACATCAACACGTCATGACAGACTATTCTGAAGGTAATGGAATTCTCTAAATAATGGTTTATTGGCAGTACCACCACCAAAGAGACCAAGGACTAGATTGAGTGAATCTCTAAACTACCTTCTAGTGGTGGTCCCACCAAGTTTGGCTCATAGCGTCTTAGCGGGATATGGGAAAAGGATAGTGTTTCTTGTTATATCTGGACAAACAAAAGACTTCAGTGTCCAGAATGGTTCATCTGCCATGTCTCCCCATACAAAAATGCAACGTAAAAGATCAGGAGAGGAAAAAAGAAAAATTCAACAGGAATGATTTTACAATATAAATATAATTTATATCAAAGAAAAATTAGACAAACAGTATGGAAATTGAATTTGTAAGCAGTACTGTGTAAATGTAGCCTAGTTGTGAGGGATGGAGTTTATAGAACATGCTATAAAGAAAATAAATGCCCTGACTGCTGAGCTGATTAGCATACTGAATGCTTGCCTGAGGCATAACGCACACATCACCATTCCAGAGAACAAAACCTACCATTTCTAGGGAAGATGTATTATGATTAAGCATGGGATTGGGAATCACAGCTCCAGGAGTCTGTTCCCAGTTCTGCCACTGACTGCATGTGTACTCAAGCAGTCATAAATAAATAATAATAATACCTAGCTCTTATACAGCACTTTTCATCAGTAGTCCTCAAAGTGCTTTACAAAGAAGGCAAGTATAATAATCTCCATTTTACAGATAGGGAAACCAAGGCACAGAAGAGTGAAGTTAGTTGTCCAAGGTCACTCAGCAGACCAGTGACAAAGCCATGAGATAGAAACAATATTTCCTGAATACCACTCCACTGCTTTACTAGGCCATGTTTTCTCCCAAGTCACAAAGTCTCCAGGCCATCTGTAAAATGTTATACTGACCAACCTCGGCAATGGCATTTTTATACCTATGCATTTCTAATAGGTTCTTTACTGTGTTTGCAGCATGTATTTGTGGTATCCATCATACAATTTAGCACATCCATTACAGAAAAAGCAATTACTTCCAGCCCTTCTACTTCAAAAGAGAAAAGGTATTTCAAGTCACAACTGCAGAGCGTGTCCCTAATTAATGACCACAGTAAGGTAAGCTGAAGTAGAATGGTGTGAGTCTTTGAATTCAGCTAGCGCAGAGGTCTGCAACCTGAGGCTTTGGAGCTACATGCAGCTTTTTGGCTGCCCATTTGCACCTCCAGGCTCCCCTACCACTGGTGACCGTATGAGTGGCTCACACCAGGCTCCAGGTTTGTCACTGGAGGGCCCAACTCCTGAATCCAGGCTCCTTCCCCCCATCCCAGGGGACCCATGCGGCAGGCACCCTGACCCTGCTCCGTCAAACCCCCACCAGGAAGCGATGCCCATTGTGGCTCTTGAAACAGTTAGTTATTGAAGGAATTTTAAAAAATTGATCTTATCTTTTGGGATGCCGACCCCTGAGCTAGTGGCTGGTCTTTGTAAAAAGGAGTTTTCCATCTACAGAATTTGGTCCATTAGATTAAGTTGTAGAGACCCATGTTTTTAGGACCAGTTGCCTCAGCTCAAACCCCTAACGAACAATCATCTGGAGGCAGAGTGTCCCTCACAATAACATACAGACTTCCAATGGATACTGTGTCATATTCTTAGGGCATGAATCTCCACTGAAAACTGTGTTCTAAATTCATTTAAACCTGTGCAAAGTGCAGGTAAGACACAACCACATAAGAATTCACCAGTCACTGACAATAGTAGCATTTTATATTCACTTCCTACATGCGATGAACAAATTACAAAAGCAGCAAGGCAGTGAAGAATCGGACTCTCCAATCCTCTATGCAAGGCCTGCCTCTCTGAGCTGGTTCTATACCCAGTTCATTTCTTGTAAACCTGGCACATATGGCTCTAATAAGTTTTAAAACTGATGAATTTTTTTTAGGAAGTTTCTTCAATGTAATCAGGAACTTAGAGACATTAGATAGCTAGCCTCTTAACTGAGGAATATCTTGTAGCTTCTTCTGTGTTCTCTTCACAGCTAGTAACAATTAAAACTAAAAGAGACTCACAAGGTCCCTTTAAACATAGAATTTGCTTTAACAATACAGCTTTTATCATATGGGCATTTACATCATCACACGTCAGAATATTTTAAAATATTTTCTTGATTATGAATATAGCCAATCTGGTAACCACCCGAGAAAGAAGTTTACCCCTTAGAACTCAGGAAGAGTTTGATACATGAAAACATCAGTGTTACTAGATTCAGGCCAGCTAGAATTACATCACAAATATTTAAACGTGTATTTTAACAATGGGAGTCTTCAAGGGTATATCTACCATTATTTGGAAACAATAATTATCAGTCAATGAAGCAGATGGAGAAGAAAACCACAGTGATTTTATAATATTACTACCTCACTCTGATCCTACCTGAGCTACCTTTCAAAAATGAAAAGAAACTCTGGGATTTAATAAAATGACTCCTTGACTCCTGCATTTAGTTTGCTGTTCAGTTGGGAGACAATTTAAATGATTTGTCAAATATTACAAGACTTAGAAGGACAACCCAAATGTGAAACGGAACACACATTTTCATAAAAAAAATCTCTGGAGTTAAATTATGCCAATTATAACTAATAATGCTTGTCTGCCTATGTTGAATGCTTCAAGACACACAAATGGAAAAGCAGTAGGTAGGTGCAAATCATTACCAGTTGCCGCCCCCTCACCTCCTTGAAGTGATCAACGTATTGGGGTCAGGAAGGAATTATTGTCCAGGGCAGACTGTCAAAAGCTTTGGGAGTTTTTCACCTTCCTCTGTAGCATGGAGCATGACACAATGGCTGTGTATGCTCTGTATCATAAAGTACTTAAATCATGATTTGAGGACTTCAATAACTTAGTCATTGAGGTTTAGTGCAGGAGGAGGTGGATGAGGGCCTGTGCCCTGCAATGTTCCCTCTAAGGGGCCAACGCAGCTGAGCAGCACATTCTGCTTGCTGCCCAATCCTGCCCCACGAAGCTCTGCTGCCTGCCTGGCCTCACCCCAGTGGAGCGGAGCAGAGCTTAGCCTGCCCCCAGCTGGCTGCGCCTCCCCTGTTGGCAGAGGGGGATAGTGCTGAGCTCTGGCGTGCAGGGTTGGCAACAATGGTGTCATTCCGGGGCGCAGGAAATAGCTTTAGGGGCCGCATGTTTGAGACCCCTGGTCTATGGGCTGCCTTTTTTTTTTTTTAAATGATGTTTGAGAAGCTGTGGAACTTCAGAGAGGAAAATCCACGCTGCCTATTATGTCTGAATGTCTCAATGAAGAACCTTAAAGCCAGAGAAGATAACAGACAATGTACAATAGGAGAAAAGACCGTTGCACTGGCAGCAGGGGATGGACTGGGTCCTCATGAGCTTTTTTCATCTCTAATCCACCCTACTTTGAATTTGTCTTTGTCGAGTGCCATGCAATATCATCTGATTTCAAGATAATTTCATTTGACTCTTTAATGCTCTTCTTTTGCTTTTTTAGTTTTTATTTTTATAATATTTATATGCTTAGTTTGATTTTGTATGTTTTCTATCAATCCCACTCAGACTGATTTATAAATTATATATTCCCTCCCATTCTTATGAAAAAAATTTCATAACCAGAAATGTATTCATGTAGCTAAAAGTCACCCCAATAATTTTCATTTTGCTATTGGATCTTTAACCACTTGTTGGATGCATTAAAAAAAGCATCAAAGTGATCACTTCGATCTTTCCTCTCTGATGAGTTGATTACTTATGTCTCATCCTTGTGCGAGTCATTGTTTTTGGTGACTTGAGCCACAGACCATGGATCACCATCTTTACATTCTCATGATATCTGGAAGGAAATCAAACTGTTCTGACAAAACCAATTATCCTTAATGACTCCTACCTAAAAAGGACTGTGCATGCAAAGCCAATTTTCTCCCCTTCAGCTGAAGGACAGAGCTTTGTTTAAATCATCTGCCTTTCCCAGATTGACATTTTTAGGTCTGGACAATCAATTATTCATTTGCCATTTTTCCATTCTCATCTTCCTCTTCTAGTGTTTTCATAAGTGGAAGGATTCATGGCCTTGTAACAATGGGCGTCAGCCAGCATTGTTTTAGGAATCGTTGGTGAAAGACTGTCTTACTACATCAGAACAACCATCATTCTTTTTATTATTAAGTATATTCTCTGAATATCATAAATCCAACTGAGATATCAAAATATTCTTCAAAAATAACCAATCTTTTACTGTGCTGGAAGAAATAAATAATGAAGTAGCTATAACTACCCCCCCAACTCCACTGCAAGTTTCGTATAGACTTTTTAATAACTGAACTCTCATTTTCAAAATGTATATTTTTAAACCTCAGCAGCAATACTATAAAATTCCACACATTTTGTAGACTATTAATTTTCAAATATGCACTGTGTAACAAACAATTATATGAATACTAAAAGAGATGCTGAAATTGAAAATCCTTTATCCAAAAATCTTTGTATTTTGGGATGTCGCAGATCCACACTTCACAGCTTTAACTTGTTTCCCTTAAGATATTTTCACATATACATAGCATTTAACCTGAACATAAACTATTTAGGCTTTACAAAATACCTGTTTGCTAGTGATGAGTATTCTACTGGTAAGAAAGAGGACAATGGTAAAAAGCTCTTCAATTCTTCTTGAACATAAGCTCAAATGCTGTGTATGTTTGCAGGCGTACAGAGTCATATAGAATGTTGAATCTCTAGATTTGAAAGCACATTACAAAAGAAGTTATTCTCTTTCCTATTTTACAGAATGGAAACTAAGACATAGATCATGAAATAACACTGAGATTATCAAGCACTCCACCAATAGGATCCAGGTCTTTTATTTCCCAGTCCAGGGCCCTATTCACTGTAACAACTTGCTTATGGCTGAGTTGAAGAGAAACGTTCTAAACATTAACTTAATATAAAGCAATGCAGTACTGTCCTCCTGCATCCACAAATGGCTCCAATATCTCTCATTTCTCATTATTTTCCTGAGTATTAGCAGCATGAAATTGGTTAAGTGCTGTTGCTCAAAACTCTATAGACAGCAGTGAAACTGAGAAAAATTGTATCAGTTTCACCGCTGTTTCTGTGAAAGATATAAGCAGTCAGAGTACTGCAGCGGTTCAGCAGGGAAGAGGTCCCCAAAACAAAAGTTGGTGGCCAGTTGCAGTAGTCCTTTTTCACTCACAAGGTTCTCAAGTGTAAGCTGAGAGAAAGTTCTCCCCCTTCAAGTAAGGATTGGGGCAGAGACAAAGGCTTCACATTTATCTAGTACCTCCTCACTAGAAGTGGATGCAGAAAAAGTCCCTCACAGTTGGACTTCTCTTGCCGTCTTTTCGCTGAGTATCTGGTGATTTTTAAAGTCCTGATAATGCCACTATCTATCATCCAGTGTGTGCCACTTACAGACAGTGGTACTAAAATATTTCAAAATCTCATTGCTTCATTTGACACTGCTGATGGAGCTTTTGGGAGGCTTAAATACATTTCATAGTTGCCTGCTCCAAAATACCTTTTGACTCAGTATGTATTCACCGTAGCATGCCAGGCACCTGGAATTCAGGAATCCTAGTTCTAATTTTTTGCAACAACTACTACACAACACTAATTCCTTCTCCCCCTCCACACACTATCTCTCTGCATTGCACATATGACTTGATTCTTAAGAACTTATTTAAAAGCAATTTCAAACAGACAACAAATAAGGCGGCCACATGGAAGTCTAGAATGGAATAAGCAATTAACAAGTTGCCATGCAGAGCCAGCCCAACCACATAGGTGAACTAGGCAGTTGCCTAGGGCACCAGGCTTCAAGAGGTGCCAAATTAGAAGGAAGTAAATTTTTTTCTGTTTGAAACAATACTAATAATTATTTCTTATGAAATGGGGAAGGAGGGGTAAAGTCATAGTTTGCCTTGGGTCAGAGAAACCCTAGGGCTAGGCTTCTCACGAGGTCCCTTCCAGCCCTATGATTTGATTGATTGATTGATTCTTGAGCAGTGCTTGCATGGAGCCCAATGGACCTCTCGATATTTTTTGGCTGAAGCTGTGCCACTTTCATGACCTAACCTAGGGGTGGCCAAACATAGGCAACTCAAGAGCCACACAAGTTGATTATTGAACCTTCATGAGCCACAATAAGGCATATAGACATATACTTTTATTCCAAAATTACTAAAGTTTAAAATTCATTGCACACTTTAATTTTATTATAAAAAGAGGAAAAAATTGATCCTGCTAATCTCAGATTCTAGTAATTACTTAAGATTACCATGAAAATTATGCCTACAGTAAAAATGCCGCTGCTTCACCACCATCCCTGACCATGCTGCACTTCTCCCTGCCCTCTTTGACCATGCCACACTTCTCCCCACCATGCTCTTCTGCGAGCCACACTTTTTCTTTCAAGAGCCACAGTTTGGCCATGCCTGACCTAACCATTGTGCCAAAGCTTGAGTCAGGTGGCTTACAGCAGTTTATAGTTTGGAAGCATGGCTGCCATGGGGATGCTTGAATCCCCTGCTTTCGTTTGTGTGTGCTGAAAAGGGGATGGAAGCTTGATTTCTTACTTCTCTGGTGAATGGCCTAAGTGTTGGGTGAGGGAGTGGTGCTGCAGTCCTGAGGTGTGGGCGCCTTTCCTCTTTCAGTTGAAGCTGCTATACTTGCATTACAAACCCATTATCTTGATGTGGCCTAGGGGCTCAAATGCTGCATGGGAGAGGGAGTGACGGCAGGTGTGGGCCCTCTTTACACTTGCCGAGACGGCCGTTGACCTTTGGTCTCTTACCCGTCAAATGAACGGCCTAAGTGCTGGGCTAGCCCCTATTCCAATGCACTGGCTCCCTCAGTGTTTCCTCTTGAAGGTGGGCCATTGTTGTTGCATAGCTAAATGGGAACTGGGTAGGCTGCCCTGTATCTGGTCCTGTGGTTTGGGTCCTACCTTGTGGCTGCTGGGTCAAGTTCTGCTCCTGGAGCAGCAGGCTGGTCCTTTTCTGTTGAGGCTGCTCCTCTTCAATTACACATTAACTGGAACCGGGAGGTCTTGTACTGTGCTCTGCACCATGGGAGATAGTGTGCTCCCCTAAAGTGTGGGTCATCTTGGTTAAAATTCCTCACCTCTCTTGTGGCTGGGTGCCTGGGGTGAGAGAAGCTGACAGCCTTCGTTGTAGGGTGAAGGTTGTATTGCAGGCCCTCTTGCTATATTTTTGTCAATAGTTTATGCCAATTTATGCTAAAACACCTCTCCTATCTGCTGTGATCATGATATGCACCTAGGCTGTGGCTGACCCCAGGGCACTCCCATTTGCAGTGGAAGGGCATAAGCTGAAAGCTACCACCTCCTAGGAGAGGGTCACTGGTGGTCCACCCTTGTTAGAGCCCCTTCTCTTCTCCAAGACAACAATGATACTTGAGAAAGGCAGGGGGCTCAAAGAAGGGTGGAGCACCCTAAAGGATGGTCACCAAAGAGGCTAGAAAGCCCACAACAAACCTCTGCTGAATGGGCAGCATGAGGATTTGAACAAGGCTCTTTGGTAACCTAGGTGAATATCCCAAACACTGACCTAGAGAGGGAGGCTAGCTTCTAGCCTTGCCCAAAGCCCATTTAACTAAAGTGGAATGGCTTCTCCAGGTGCACAATGACAACTGTCCTGCCACCAGGACAGGCTTGAACCTACAGGAGTCAAGCCACCTACCCACGAGACCACCTGGGAAGTCAGAGACTAACTGCTTCTCACACTACACCTAACTAAAGTGGGATAGCATCAACAGGCAGCAGAACAGCTGGACAGATCTCAACATGTGACTGCCACAGTCCAGGCTCCTAGACTAACCACCAGAGCATTAAGTAGAAGCAGCTAATAGCAGCCCCCTCGACCAGGGCACATTTCCTAAACATGGGACAGAGCCACAAGGCAAAAATTGTAGGACTGCTCTGTGGTCACCATACACTGTGGGAAGCCTTTGCACCACCCCAAGGCAGGGCTTGAACCTGCAGCAGCTGCACACTCACCACTGTCCCACAGAGGAGACAGGGTGGCAGCATGAGGGGAGGGTGTAAGTACTTTCAAACTAAATGATTTTTAACTAAAAAAGGAACAGCTGAGAAGGCCTGTCTGACCACTAGGCTCCAGCAACACAAAAAAGCCATGCACAGGAGCTGCAGGTGAGTCCTCTTCAAACACCCGTGCTCTACCCCCTCAACCAACTACACAGGAATTTGACCCAGTGGCTCCCATGTGCCAGCCCCAAACAAGGCCCACTGGGCCAGAGAGGGAGCCACTCCTACCAGCCCTCCCAAAGCACACTGCTGTGGACCAGCTTCCACAGGTAAGGTGGAGGGTGCCCCCATCATCTAGCCCACAGCCCAGCAACCAGGGCAAACACCTCTGCTGCCCATGAGTCCTCTACAAAGCCTTTTTGCTCCTCAGGCAGATGGGGAAGTTTGCAGCATAGGAATGGCTAGAGTGAGCCACAGCAGTGAGCCCAAATCTGTTAGTCTTTAAATGCCACAAGACTGCTTGCTTTACTAGACTAACACAGCTGCCTCTTTGGAACTCATTTTCCACTGGTGTGCAGTGTCACTTGCTGGAAAAGCAACAAGCTGCTTAGGGCCTTTAGTAAGCAAGCTATCCAGCCACTCATGGCCTCAGGTACCTCAAGATGAATGGGGCTGCATCCCAACCTCTCAGCTAACAGCCATGACTAATCCTAGCTGCCATCAGCTTTCTTCTGTTTTTTCAGCCCACTGATAGCTTTGGCCCTCATGAAATGAACTGGCAAGCAGATCCAAAGGGTAACTGGGTGTTGTGGGAATAAAGGGCTGACTTATTTGTTTGAATGCCTTCAAGTGCCCCATCCTGGGTCTTGCGTCTTGGCTATAGGTTGCCTAGGAATCTCCATCACCGTTATTCCCCTCTCCCCAGCTTCAGACCATTTGGCAGATGCCTACCAAACTCACACAAAACAGGTCAGTGCCTGGGAGGGTGGACTTTCACTTGGTTTCTCTACTACCCTTTCGCATGCGAGATAGGGTATTGGAACGGGGCTACAGAGCCCCTGAAGTGTGAGACCAAGTCCCTGACTTTGGTAGTAGTCTGAGGGGGGCTGGCCATTGTAGCATCTTGAGGCTGTGCTGCTTTGATGAAACAGCCATCAGAGAGTACAGGGCCTGAGCATCCCTGGGCATTTCAATCATCTGGGTATTTACCCAGCACAGGGGTGAGGCAGGTTCAGCTCTTCTCAGCTTGCTGGCAAGGGACTTGAACAGGCACTGCCCTGCTCTAAAGTAAATATCCAGTCATTGGCCTGAGAGCAGCACTGGCCCAGCTCTATAGATGAACTGTTGTTGCCTACAGTGCCACTGTCAAGCTTTAATGGGCACTGAATTAGGTAGAAGTGAATTTTTTTATCAATATATAAGTATTTTTTTAAATAATCTCAACACATGGGAGGAGGAGCCAAAGTCACAGTTTGCCTAGAGTGCCAAAAATCCTTGGGATGGCCTTCCTGACACATTTGCCTCAAAAACCACCCTCCTGCAGTTAGCAGGTGATGCTGCTATTGGAAAATGCTGGGGGTGTTTCATGACACTATGCTCTAGCCTGCATATAGGGAGGGGAGCATTCCCAACAGGAAGCCACAGTGCAGCCCAGCCTGGGAAGAAGGCTTGGGCAGAATTTTGTGTTTCATTTTTGCATTCTTTTTCTGAATCAAGAAGCTCCCAACAAAAGGGTAGGGTCTGACTGATTAAGATTTTATGTAGATTGTATGGAGCATGGTAGGGTTATCACCTGCTCACAACAGCACATAGGTTTTTTATAAGGGACAGCCCTGATTTTTTCCACCTGTGTACAAGATCAGGCATTGCTAAGTGTTTGCAAAAGGCATAACTGGAGAACATAGATGATTACTATTAATGTACATTAAATAATTTATTAATGATAACAAAGAGATTGGATGACCTGGACGTACAAAAAACCAATCCCTTATTTTTTCAAAGTTCAAAAGGAGTAACCACAGCAGTCTAGTTTAGTAGAAACAAGGAGTTCTTAGGGCATTTTTAAAGAAAACTGGGATTTTCTCCCATGAACACTCAGACAATAAATGTTAGTCTTTAAAGGTACAACCGGACTCCTTGTGTATTTTTTAAATACAGTGTTGGTAACAATAGGATCACGTGCTGCCAAAATGGTAGAGACTTATGGGGAATCACCTTGTAAAGAATTTTCAGCTCTATCACAGAAAAGCACAATATAAAGAACTAGGGTGGTGTCATGTAGAAATGTGGCCCTGGGAATATTTTCTTTATACTGCCACCCAATACCCAATCAGTAGCTGATTTCAGAGCCTTGCATGAGATCAGTTACTATTAAGAGAAACTGATGTTGCACATGAGGTATGCTGTAATTATTTGTTTAAAATTATTTACAAGTCCTGTTAAACAGGTTCTATCCACCAACACACAAGAAACTCCAGTAACCACAGCTCAGTCGGCCATAGTATATCAGAAAGGAACAGCTGCCTTTTCAATTCTGAGGTTTCTAAATGTCCTCCCATAGGCCATGAGTCTTATGGACTCTTCTGCTCTTTCTGTCCTATCAGTCTTAGGCCTGACACAGACAAGGAGAAGCAGATTTGTCCTTAGCAGATTCACCTTACTGCCCTCTGTGACCTATTTCTGCTCAGCTGATACATCACAATACATTTCTAGAATGTGAGGACCTGGGATAACTTTTCCGGTGAGATTATGCTATAATGCATTGGTTTTAAAGATTTCTAAAACTAAGCTCTATATCAGGTTTTCCCTCCACCCCAACCCACCCCAAAATAAAAAAGTGGGGAATAAGAATTAGAAACCAATACTGATTGTTACATTTCAAAGTTGTTTTTTTTGGTTTGTTTATGAAGTTGATAGGAAGAATGGAGCAATGCAATGGTATGAAGTTGCCCTGCAATATAAGTATTACCTTTAGCAAAAATGAAGCAAGTTCAATGGTCTCCATTGGGTCCCTGTTCCGCTTAGACTAATTTTGCAGGCCTGAAGTATTTGCTTAGTGGAAGCCTACAAACAATAGCAAGGATGTTTAACATCAGGAATTAAACCTAGAACAATGTGTCACTTGTTCAAACAGTCTGTGAATAAGATTCTGAACTCAGTTACAGTTGTGCACACCGCTGTAAATCAATAGTTACCTCAGATTTATACTTAGTGAAATGAGATTAGAGTCTAGTCCTGAATGATATTAGGACTGCATTCTGAACAGTGCTTTTCAGTGAAATTTCAGCAGTTCAACTGCCTTTAAAAAAATACTTTTACTATTTGGTTCCCAGAGGTTTTGGCCATTCCTACAGCCAGAACATATCAGGTATTTTGATCCCTGCCTCCATTCTGCTATTTTTTTCCTTTCAATTTACATACTGGTTGGTTTAGATTTGCTGGGGGGGGGGGAACGGGACACCTCACTTGAAAGACTTCTTTCTTATGAAGAATTCAGTTCCCTGTCATGCAGGGTTATTTAAATTGATTTATTGGAGCTGAACTGCCTACATGCATGTATCCTATCCTTAGTTCAGTGCCAATACATAAGCAATGCTTATATAAGGGCTCTCTATAATTCAGGTCATCCTAAAAACAAGGCAAGGCACAGTTTATTAAAAAAAAATAAAACCCCCATACTTGTCCATTGTCATTTTTTTCACTTTCCCTTGTTCTGCATCCAGCCCCTTCCTCATCAGTTCCTATGTTCTCTACATCTCAATATATACTGGCCACACAGTGAAAGTCACTAAAATCCTGATCACATCAGCTCTCTCACAGAACACTTCAGAGGCTAGGACTTGTGGGGGAAAAATCTAACTCTGGCCCTCAAGTTCAGAAAGAGGC
>ML681971.1:26682726-26821885 GCA_007922195.1 Podocnemis expansa
TTTCTCACTGTCCTACAGAAGAGATTACATATAATTTTTCTTACAGATTGCACTCACTTCAACTCTACTACAAAGGCATCTTAAATGGAAAAGTTGAGATGCACAGTGCAGGGACTGGATGGGAAGAGAAGGCAGCAAAGGCAGAGCACAAGGTGGGGAATGGTAGGAACAACAAGTGCAGCTGCTGGACTGGAAAACACAGGGTTGCTAAATATAATCCTAAAACAACTGCATGATGCTTTTGCTCTAGTAATTCTTAGATGCAGTAAGCATGATCTGAAATGCCTAAAAGACTCTTGCTTGTTATTATATTCCAGTAGCACCTGCAGGTCAGAGAATCCATTGTGTAAAGAACTGTGCAAAACAGATGTTTCCTGCTTCATGCAGCCTACCATTTAAATAGACAAGAAAGATATGGGGTGGAGAAAAGGACTCTCACACTAGCAGAACGGATGGCATGATGGCTTATTACCATCATGTTAGTTCCACAATTAAAAACTAATGCACATGTAAACACATAAGTCAAGTATATGCATGATTTATAATCCAAAACCATTAACTGATAACATGCTATTATGTTAACTCATATATATGTTGGCTACTGCTATCAATTTAAAATGAAACATGAATACTGCAGACCCTTTCCAAAGTAAAAATGCATTCATTAGCACTGAACTAAAGAAGTATTTTGAACTAATCTGAAAGAAGCCCTCTTCTATGTAAAAATTTCTGTTACAGTTTTGCTCCTCTCCAAATGACTAATGCTCAGTTTTTACATGAGGATTCCTGTAGCCTCCCAGAGGGTAAACGTCATTGCTAACCTGAAGAAACTATCATTTAAGGTCATTTAGAAATTTCTCTCTTACATAAAAATTGCTACATAGTTTGAATCTGGTCTAGATATTCATGCATGTGACATTTAGTTGCCTATCCATCTGAGCTATCAAAATCTCTGAACTCCAGAACCAGAATGGAAATCTTACGTGAAAAGCTCTCAAAGGTTTTCAACAGTTCTACATGAGCTCCAGTGGGAAATACTATGGAACACCACATCTCTTTGCAAGAAGAAAGCAAAGGGCAAATGCCGCTTCCACAGTACAGTGAGCCTGATACAGCACCGTGGTGTCACTCTGCTGTGGAGAATGTGATAGGAGAATATAGTTTTCAAAATGGAGTTTTGAGTGGATACCAGAAGCAAACTAAGGATTCATGCCACCTCTACAGCTAGACTTTGTTACTGCAAAACAAAAATCCACTTATGCAGTTAAATCTGGTGCCAAGTCTTAATGTCTTTATGCAGAAAAAAAGTGTTCAAAACTCTTCTTAAAGCAGTAGTTTTGCCTGCAAGGAATCAGTAATGAACAACCAAGTTGATAACCATGAAAAGGAGAAACTTTTTTTCTAGCGAAATATTAAAACTGCCACCATATTTGTCAAGCTTTTATATTTTGAGGGTGGAAGCCTGAAGTCCATAAGCAGAAAAGAGCACAAAGCATCCTCAACACAGGAGCAGCTGCAAAACAAAAGGAACAAAGATGGAGATATCTGGGTAGCCATCACACGCATACTTCATAAAGGAAGTAGATGCAGGAGAATGAACACTGAAGCTTTAATATTACACTTCCAGCTGTTAGAAACAAAGCACAATCTCTAAACTCCTGCATTACATCCACACAAGTTCAGCAATCACTTCCCCTGCAAAACTCTTTAAAAAAAAAATTAAGTGTAACAGATGCAACATATCAAGGTAGGTACAAAAGCAAAAAAGTTACATGAAGCATGCATCAGAGCTGGACTGGGCTGTGAATTAAAAAAAACAACAAAATGATAGATGTTAGCATAAAATAAAGCGGAAATAACCCATACTGTGAGCACTAACCGTGCAAAGTATTTGCTTTTAGAGTATCTGCAAGCACTGCTCTAATCAAAACACATCCCTTAGAATATTATAAAATGTTTCAATGTATACTCAGTGAAAAAGCACAATATCAGTTATCTTGAAGTTCTGCTGAATTTCAGTTGCTATAACAACATGTGAAAACCCTTTATTGCTAAGGACATCTGTAGCTATTTTTAAGTGCAACAGCTGTATTTGTCTGTCTGGATTTCACTCATAAAAGACGACAAAGTATTTTTAATTTCCTCTGAATAAGCTTTTAATATAATGACAGAAATGTCAGAGACAAATTAGACTCAAAGAGCTCTATAATCTCTGGTTTGAAAACATGAAGTATACCACAGGTTGGCATGATGAGCAGCAATCAGAGCAATGAGAAAATCTTGCATTCTTTTTTCACAGTTTGCACCAACCTGCAGTAACACCACACAAATTTTTATATTTTGAGATCTTTCATTTGAGCAGCCAGTGCCTTTAGGTTCTTAATTATTTTTCTTTCCAACATCAAAAAGCCAACATATGAGAATTGCTATAAACCAAAAATTTGTCAAGCAGTTAAAGTTACTGGAATTTGACAGAGAAGACTAAATGCATTTAAAATTTTATAGGTTCTCTCATCTTCCCCTCAACTGAAAAAATACTTTCCCAGCCTCAGAGAGTCCTCAGAAGTAAAAAATAGTTAGCTTGCATAATTGTACAAATCAACACCAATACTTATATTTGACAGTATGCTGCACGCTAAGACGCAAGAAAAGATTTGCACAGCAGCTTTTACGACCCGATTAGCAGGATCCAACCTTGATCAATGTGTTTTACAGCATTGGCTACTGAGAGTCACAGTGAGTGATTGCTGGATCATCAGCTCAAGGACACAGTGCTAGGCCAAATGAATTCCTGATACCAGGCAACATATTTGTTACAATATTTTTTTTTGATTCTGGATTCAAAATCAATCATGATTTATTCTTATTTTTGTAGAGTCAGATTTTAAAGCCAGAAGGGATGACAATCATCACGTAGTCTAAGCTCCTGAACACAGGCAATAGGTCTTCCCTGATATAATTCCCCTCATTTACTGTTTGTATTTTCTAAATATCACACATTTGCACACCACACCTCACTGGAAAATTATTTTACCAAAGGAATTTGGCTGAAACTGTTTTAAATCTAAACAAGATGCAACTATCGTAAGCTAACGTGCATTTATTAAAGGTAATTGTGTTAATTTTACTCTCTATGAAGTTACAATATTTTAACATGGAAGTTTATTAATAGTCACAATAAATTACATTTCCATAGTACCTTTCATTGTGATGGCAACAGCTAATTCAAGTAAATCTGAGACCAGACCACTGGACTTGTGTGGATAAGCCCCAAGCTTCAGTCAATGATCTCTTCCACTTCACCTGCCTGAAACTTCTATGGCAGCCCAATGTGCAAGGTGGGATTCAGACCCATTGGGTCTGAAAGAATAAGGAAGCTGTCCTGAACTACTCTTCTCTTCCACATTCCCCCTTCTCTCAGGGAATGATGAACAACAGTGGTGGGGCTGAGTGGAGGGATGCCATGCCTTCATGCTGGTGGTCACAGCCAAGGACCCTTTTAAAAGTCACTACGACCCCTGGGCAATTGCCGTCTTTTGTTCCCCAACCCAGTCACCAGGCCTGATGTTCACTAAAATCACAAACTACAAACAGGGAGGAAAACTCCATCATGACTAAGTAATTCAGTGTACACTGAAGAAAAAAAAACAAAACTATAGACACTACAGATTAGGGGTCTCAAAGATGTGGCCTGTGGGCTGCATGCAGCCCACACGGCTGCCTCCTGTGGTCCCTGATAACCCCCAGAATCCTGGGGCTCCCACCTTTTCAACCCTTGGGGTTTTCAAATGCCAAGCCTCTCCACTGAGGGAGAGCTCAGCATCAGTAGTGCTCCCAGGGCAGGGCAGGCCAAGCACCCTCATCTCCCCACTGAGTCATCAGCCACTGATGGGAAGGAGCCGAACTGCTGCCTGGGAGCTGCCCCAGTCATGTGCAACAGCTGATCGAGCAGCTGAGGCAGGCTGAACAGTCCAGAGAAGCCTCAGGTTGAGGGGGGGCCTTAAAGGAGGGTGGCCTGAGTATGTGGCGAGGGTTCATGGGCGGCTCCATTCTGGGGGTGCACCAAAAAGCCCCACCACTAGCCACAGTGCAGCCCCCAGGGCTTTCCCCACTGCTGGTCCCAGCACAGGTCGGGGGGGGGGTGTTTTCGCCCAGGAAGGTGGGGTAATGATTTTTCTTCTGCCCACCCCAGTGCTGCTAAATTCTGGCTCTGCCAGCCCCCCTCAACCAAATTCAAGCAGGCAGGCGGGTGGGGGTGTTTCCCCCTCTGCCAACCCCAGAGCAGCTAAATTTGGGTGGGTAGGGACTGTTTTCCCCTATGCCAGCCCCACCACAGCCAAATTCTTGAGGGCAGGCAGGCGGGGGGAGGGGTGTTCCCCCTCTGCCAACCCCAGTGCAGCTAAATTCAGGTGGACAGGGGGTATTTCCCCCTCTGCCGACCCCAGTATGGTCAAATTTGAGCAGGTAGGGGAAAGGGTGATTCCCCCACCACAAGTCCCAGTGCTGGCCCCAGGGCCAGGCAGGGAGCTGCTTATTTATGGTCCTGTGGAGGACTATAACAAACCCGTTTGCAAACCCATCCTGTGATGTGGCTGCTCTCCTCCCCTCCTGGCTTGGGGA
This sequence comes from Podocnemis expansa, assembly GCA_007922195.1. NCBI lineage: Eukaryota > Metazoa > Chordata > Testudines > Podocnemididae > Podocnemis > Podocnemis expansa. The sequence continues at coordinate 26,687,347 of ML681971.1, forward strand.
TACATGCACCCCTCTCATTTTAAAAGAAAAAAAACCAAAAACCTTCTAAAAACAATTTAATTTTATTTAAAAAACTAAAACCTTTATAAAGAATTTAATTTCAATTAAATTTAATTCAATTCTAATAAATCAAACTGCAATTAATTCATTTCAATTAATATCAATTTTAATTCAATAAATTAAATTTTAATTTAATTTTAATTAAATTAACTGGTACTCCTTCAGTGTTTGAAAAAGTATATTTTTTGCCCTCAAACCAAAGAAGATTGGGAACCACTGATTTATAACATAAAATTTTAAGTGTGTTTGTTTACTCTGTCTTTTTGATGATTTTGCCATCTTGAATGGAAGTAATTCTAAAAGTAAACGTGTTTTGGCTTTGGAAAGACTGTCAAAATTAGCAGACCATGTTACAGTTTCAAAAAAGTTAATAAATTGACTTTTATTAGCATGCTATATTACTCTTTGATTTTTACTGTACTTCCACATCATTGTATGAAAACGTGTCAGTGGTGTGGCCCTCAGGCCAATATCCTAGTCCTCATGTGGCTCTCAAGGTGATTTGAGTTTGAGACCCCCGCTATAGATGGGCATACTATATCAGTGGTTCTCAACCTGTGGTCCATGGACCCCTGGAGTTCCATGAAGTATTTCTAATAGGTCTATGAAAGCTTGTCACTACCATAAAACAGTCGTTTTCAACCACTGGGGTCAGGACTCTATGTTTAAGATTTCCAAAAGAGGTCTGCACTTCCATTTAAAATGTTCTGGAGGTCCATACATTTTAAATGGTTGAGAACCACCGAAAAAGGTTCTTCTCTGCTCTTTTGAGTTCAAAAAGAGAAAAAATACCATTTAGATTAAGGTCTTTTCTAGGTTCTGGTATTAGCTTTAAATACGTAATTACAGTAAATGCATCCAACACCCACACCACTCCTAAAGCAGCATAAATCTTTCACTTTGTGTCTGGTGATCAATAATTACTAATGTCATGCTGAGACAGGTAAATTGCCAGTGTTTTAACATAGGACATTTCATAGTCACACAGACGCCTACAGTTTAAGAAAACAGCTAACAATACAAAAGGCAAAACCCAGTCTCAAATATTTTTCCTAATAATTTGGTTCTGATGTTAATGTGGGAAATTCCATAAAAGCAGAGTCCATTTGTTATATATTTCTCATGTTTCCAAAATTAGTTTTCTTTACAAAATTATATATCGATTTTACCAAAAGTTCCAAAAATGACAAAAGAATGAGAATTTAGTTCTGAAAATACACTCAAACACAAAAGTACATCCTGTTCTAGGTTTATTAATAACTATTATTCACAGGACAGTTTCAGCTGCGATGCTACTACCATAATAACTAATACTTATTGTTTCTCTCTTTTAATGTGCAAAACACTCTATAAAAATTATCTAATTAATACCCCCATGATTCATAAAGATTCTGCACCTGCTATCACTAGGCCTCTTCCCACACCTTAACAATGAACTCCTCTGTTTCGGTCTGGTGTGCCGTTGGGTTTGGCGTGCTGTTGCTGGCCAAAAGTAGTGATATTAATCTGGTCTTTTATAGATCAGTCTTGTTAAATGTGGCTTTTTTTTTAAAGTTTAGGCTCAGGTGGACATTGCATATTTTGAATTCTAATGAACTTTAAGCAAAGTAGGGTAATATTCTGGTATGCTGGAAAACTCCTTTCCTACAGCCATTGTTTATTATGTTGAGTTTTGATTGAGTCAGAAGGAGGGATTCTACCTATTCCAGCAGCTCCCAAACTTTTATGCAGACCACTACATCATCCTCAAAAGCTTTTGCAGACCACCACATAGGCAAGCCAATTTAAACTTTAGCTGATGGGAGTCACATTCGTATATCAAGGGGGACTAAAAATGCAGCTATTTTTAATAATTCATTACACTCACTCAAATATACTGCACTCATCACAGAACATTTACTTGAAATATATTTACCTGCAGTAATTATCTACTCCCCTCCTGCCTCCGGATTACCTACAGTGGCCTAGCAGACAACCAGCGGTCCACGGACCACAGGTTGGGAACCACTGACCTATTCATCATAAATACCATGTTTGCAGTCCCACACCATTTTATGTAGAAAATACAAAAGCTTAAAAGTGTTGTTAAATATCCCGCTCAAAAGATATGTTAAAAATACTTAAAAATTTATATGGTTTGCCAAGAACAAATCATGCCAAACCAACTTAATTTTCTTCTTTGGTAAGATTACTGAGGGAGTGCAGGACATGCATGCAAAACTGAGCAAGCTTTGATCTAGTTAGATCAAAGCTAGCTCAGGTAACAGTTCAGTGTAGCAGGGAAAACATGGATGGCAGCTTATGTTATTGCTAGCTCGATCAAATCTAGCTTGGGTATTCCTACACAAGCTGCCATCACACTTCTTGATTGCACTGTAGACATGGCCTTAGAGATAGGCTCCGGTAGGATGGCATGCAAGTCTAGAACCAAAATCAGGCTGCATTTAAAGTTACATAAAAACTGAGTTTTCTCCAAAGAAAGAGTACTGTTGCTGAAGACAGTCTTTAAAGTTAATTAGGTGTTAGAACATATTCTCTGTCTGCTAGAGAAAGCTCTACAGTACATTCAGTTTAGAAGATGCCAAATGTATTGGCTCAAAGCGGGTTATGAACTGATGGTATGAGACCTGGAAATTCAGCAGTAGCATGGTTGCAGAAGAGTGTTATTACAGAAACCACCATAAGTTTACCTTAGTAGATTCAAAGGCCAGAAGAAACCATTATGATGCTGTAGTCTGATCTTCTGTGTGACACAGGCCATGAACTTCCTCCAAATAATTCCTAGAGCTTATCGTTCAGAAAAGCATCTACTCTTGATTTAAATCTTTCAGTGATGAAGAATCCACCACAACTCTTGGTAAACTATTCCAATGGTTAATTAGTCTTACTATTAAAAATGTATGACTTATTTCCAGTCTGAATTTGTCTAGCTTCAGCTTCCAGTCATGGGATTGCATAATACCTTTCCCTGCTAGACTGAAGAGCCTATTATTAAAATATTTGTTCCCCATGTAGATACTTACAGACTTTAATCAAGTCACACCTTTACTTTCTCTTTGCTAAAATAAATAGACTGAGCTCCTGGTGACTCATTATTTAGCAAGTTTTCCTGACTGTGGTCTGAACCCTCTCCAGTTTGTCCAGATCTTCCTTGAATTGTGAGCAACAGAAAAGGACAGTGTTCCACCAGCAGTCACAGTTGTACCATGGACAAAGGTGAAATAACTCTCCAATCCTACTGAAGATTCCCCTATTTCTGCATCCCAGGTTTGCATTAGCTTTTTTTGGCTACAGCACCACAATGGGACACATGGTTATCCACCATGACTCTTGCTACTTGTGTAGAGTCATTGCTTGCCAGGATAGAGCCCAAATTCTGTAAGTCTGGCCTACAGTCTCTCTTCCTAAATGTATATATTTACAGTTAGCTGTATTAAAACTTGCATTGTTCTCTTGTACCCAGTTTACCAAGCAAACCAGATTGCTCTCAATCAGTGACCTGTTATCTTTATTATTTACCACTCCCTAATTTGTGTGTTATCAGCACACTTTATTAAGGGTGAGATTTTTTTTCATGTCTTTGACAAAAATATCGTAGGTCCAAGAACTGACCTTTGAGGCACTCATTCAGAAGCAGACCCACTTAATGACAATTCAGTTTTGTTACATCTTTGGGATCTAGCAGTTAATTGATTTTTAATCTATTTAATATGTGTCATATTACTTTTATATTTTAATTTTTTAAACAAAAGGTTGTGTTACCAAGTCCAATAGCTTACAGAATTCTAAGTGTATTAAGACACCACTATTAGTTTTATCAAACAAACTTGATACAAAGATATAAAGTTAGTTTGTCAGCATTTATTTTCCAAAAAACCTATGTTGATTTACATTAATTACATTACCCTCCTTTAATTCTCTGTTAATCAAGTCTTGTGTTAGCTGCTCTGTTATCTTGACCAGGATTAATGTCAAGCTGACAGGTCTATGATCATCCAGGTAATCTTATTTACCTTTTTAAAAAATTGGCACATTAGCTTTCCTCCAGTCCTCTGGAACTTCCTCAGTGCTCCAAATGCCTACTGAAAAATTAACATTAATAGTCCAGTGAGGAGCTCATCCTGTTCCTTTAAAACTCTTGGACCTCCTGATTTTAAAATGTTTGACGTTAGTAGCTTCTGTTTAACATCCTCCAAACATACTAGTGAAATAGAAAGAATCTCATCACCATATGGCTGACTATATAATCTGTTCCCACCTCCCCAAGTACAGAATAGAAATGTTTATTGAACATTTCTGCCTTTCTGCATTATTATTAATAATTCTACCTTTTCCATGTAGTAATGAACCAGAATCATTGTCAACATTCCTTTTGTTCCTAATAGTTTTTAAAAACTCTTTACTGTCCTTAAGTCTGGTGACGAGCGTATTTTGTGTGTGTCCATTGGTTTTCCTTACTGGTTTTGTACAATTCCTAACTTTTGAATTACTTCCATTATCAACTTCTGGAAGCACCTGAACTTTCTACATACAGTGAAACGTGCTTGTTCATCTGAACTTTGATTATTGCAATTACAGGATCATAAATCTCAGATTATGAAGCTGCAGTGTGCTCATTCTTAATAGAAATGTTATCATGTAGGCAGAACACTTGAGTCATATTGCCAAGTAGACTAGAGCCTGACTGCCTTTAAAAGTGGAGCACAAACAACAAGATTAAAGGTTTAGCCAGAAACTTTATTTCTCCATCATCATTATTAAAAACTATCAACCCAAGGTGTTTCAATATGATAGTCAACTTTAATCAGTTACAAATGATTCTTAAAACCTGAAATAAATAGTTGCTTATCAGATCAAAGTAATTATTTTTACCCCATCTAAGCATTACATTAAAAGAGGAACTTTTAGTAGAAGATAGCCTGCAACCACAGTTATAACTGAAATTTCTCTGTGGACATTTTTCTCCATGTTCCTATATAATTATCTCTAAAGATAAATAGCCAAAAGAGGAATGAAAATTTACAACTCCAGACAGACAACTTTGTTTAAAAATAAAACTTCCCCAGAAAGCAAAGTTAGAAATGTACATCATCTTAAGCAGGTCACATATTCCAGTGTTTGGCCCATCTCATTCTTAAGAATGCAGAATAATGTGTGGGAAGTGCTCTGAGAGCATCATGTTACTGCCAGCTGTTCACCTCCGGGTAGAGCTCATAACTGGATAGCAGGCTCCATCCAATGTTCTCAGATTGAAGGTTGAGTTGCTCTTATGAGCACCCATAGAATAAGAGAGGAATGGTGTGACAAGTGCAAAGATTATAGGTAAGCATCTAGATCATTGTTTCCCAGCCAGTGTGCCATGGCACATGGGTGGGCCATCAGGTCTGAGCAGGTGTGCCATGGAATTTTTGAAAAACTACTCAGAGTTCAAGATGAACTCATGAATATTCTTGAGCCTATTTGGCAACTATAAAGTGGTGTGCCTCAGAATAATTAAAGGTATCAACATGTGCCACAGCATAGAAAAGGTCGGGAACCACTGATCTAGATCATTTTGATTTGATTACATTAAATGGGAAATAATTCCTGACCTACCAATACTTCACTAACATTTCATAAGGAGGAAAAAGGGAACACCATTCTTTACATTACTTGATCCAATTTATATTCTTTTCAATATCAATACCAAACAAAGAAGAAAGATGGGGAGCCAAACTGAATATTCAGTTGAAAAAATATCAAGGTAGTTTACAATGGTTCTTCCTGTTGTTATGGAAACACTGAAAGCATAGACAAAGTAAAAAGCTAAATGAACAAAGAAACAGTTTAAGCCGCAAATGAAACATGCACTTGCTTCTATCCACAGTGACTGATGTATGCATATATTGTCTGAAAAGGACTCCCTTTCAAAAAAAGATTTAATTGCTGCTGCTGTAAATCAATCCTGGGGGTGAAATCAGCTACTGAAAATGACAAATGTTGTCCCCTAAAGCCATCCAGGAAGAAGTGCAAAACTCACTGTTCCAAAATACCCTAAACATAAAAATCAGGGGCAAATTGTGCACCATTAGAAAACTGGCCAAGTCACCACTGCAGAGAAAGAAACAGTTTCTGGTCCCTTAGGAGTTCATGGCATCAACAAATTGATGAAAAAGGGCATCATTTTGTGTTTCTACAGAAAACTCAATCCTTGTTCTTCCCATCACAAGGATTTGCACTGTGCACATACTGTGCCAATAATTAAAGATAAAGGTGTCATTCTGCTCCCTGAGACAGTAATTATCTGAGAAAGTAAAAGTCAAATTCAGTTACTCTCTCTGAAACAGCTACAAACTTGCTAAATGGAAAGTAACGAATATCAAATCACCCAAAGAAACACAAAAAGAGTTAATTCCAGTATGGCAGGATTTGCTTTCCCTGTAGCATCCCCTGCTGACTTAGTGTAGCATTGCATGTTCTCCCTGCCTCAGTCTCTCGCTTTCAGGGGCTTTTCAGAACTTCTCAAAGTCCAAAAGAGTTTAAGATCCAATTCTCCTTCTGGACTTCTACTTTATCAATACAAATAAAATATATTCCCATGGCCTGACAAGTAGCCCAGCCATCCTTTTGGGACCTATGGGCTCCGGGATCTCCCCTCTCTCAAGAAGAGCTTCTCTTTTCGTAAATCCCACCCCAGATTGAGTCCTGATGGCCTTTTTCAGGCCCAGGTACTGGGTATTCAATCAGCCATCTAGATGGCTTTTCCTCCCTTAAATTATCTCAATTACAGGTACCTGGTCCCAGACTCCCCTTAATAGCACCAGCAACCCCATGACCAGGCTATTTAGCACTGTGAGCCTGGTTCCCAGTTGTGCAAATTAAGTCATACAGGTGTAACAGAGCAGAATTTGATCCTGTATTCTCACTACGTATTTAACTTACTCACAGCATACACACTGGTCACACCAGAACAGATCAATGGTAAATGTTGAATAAGTACCTATGTAACCTATGTGCATAAAAAGGTGCAATCTCCTTCAAGGATCCCTTATGGCTGGGTTATGTTGCTGGGCAGATTTTGCAGCCCAGAAGCCAGAACCTTCTGGTAAGAGGGTGTGGGAGCACATTGAGCATGCTCCACAAGTTTTATTGTTGTGTTGGAGTTGCATGCCCAGGGAGAAGCCTGAGAGGAGCAAACAGAGAGCTGTAGGGTACGTTGGCTAAGGGACTCAGTGAAAGGAGCTGAGCAGGAGTGGACTGCAGGATGTTTTCTCCCTGCTTTGGACTGCTTTGCAGGGGAGTTGTCTGCAGTGGAAGTGACAGTTGGAGGGCCAGTGACCTGACTTCATGGTGCTGGCTACACAGGAGGAAGAAAGGACTGCATGGAATCTGCCTGAAGAGTCCTGCAGCTAGGGAGGATGAGGATTGCTTACAATCTGCATTCAAGCGTCAAGGACTTAAAAGACTGCAATTGAGATAAAGGTCACTCCACCTGAACTTTGGGACTCCTGGGTTTCTTACTGTTTTGTTTAAATTTGTTATGGTTCCTTAGGATAAGGTATGTTTAGATAGTTAATAAAATTCATTGTATGTTTATGCTGAGTGGTAGTTTAATGTGGGATGGGAACTCTGAGCACTCTTCGCTGTGAGTCCTGAATAGACTGGATCCTGGCCCTCCAGCTGCTTGCTGCAGGGGTTTTCTCTGTGGGGCACTGGAGAGGGGCAGGTGAATGCATTTGAGCCCACCCTAGCAGGTTACACCTAGATAATCTATCTAATCCCGTATCCCATCTCAGACAGTGACCAAAGCTGTATGTCTCAGCAGAAAGGACAAACCTTCATTCACTTGTTCAGTACTCTGACTCTAAAGCATGAAAAAGTCGAGTCTACTCATTTCAATTTATCACACTCTGACATGCTAAGAGTGCTGCATGAACTGCAACAACAGTGCACAACAGAGTGAGTTAACACAATGTTTCAGCCACAAATGCAAGTTTGTGGTTTTAAGTTTAATTAATGGTCTGAATCGATTGTGTAAATCCATTAAAAGACATTTTAAGCACAAGGATAGACTCTCAGGGATCTACCATGCCAGCTATGTTCATCTGATGTTAGTGTGGCCAGATATCACAGTGTTACAGGTATAGTCCTGATATTTGAGGCCTTTTCTTATATAGGCACCTATCACTCCCACTCCCATCTTGATGTTTCACACTTACTATCTGGTCACCCTAGACCGGGGATTGGCAATGCAGGCTCAGTGGCCTATTTTCGGCTCTTTAGCAGCCACTTTGTGGCTCCCCATCTGACAGCTGATGCCATTTAAATATCCTGCCCTGCTGTCAGATTCTTGGAGCAGCTCACAGCTGGAGAGTCCCCTGCTTAAGCAGAGGTAAGTGCTGTGGTAGGTGGGGGAGGGTCTCTGGAGTAGCAGAGAAAGGGCTTGGCTTGGGTGCATAGGTAAGGGGGGCGGGAAGGCTGCCAGGAGCCAGTTGCACTTGGCTTGAGGCTGAGGGGGAGTGAGTTCTGGGAGCCCAGAGGTTCAGCCCAGTGCATACAGACCTAGGATGCAGGCAGAGGGTGATAAAAATGCTGCTGCTTCTTCGAGCGCTACTTGGATGCATTCAGTAATAGGTGTCTCCATCCTGGAGCTCCGGATTGGTCAGAAAACTTTTGTCCTAGCCTGTCAGGAGAGGGTAGGCAGCCTCCGCCCCTTGCGGCTATGCATACAGCTGCCTCCCGACCCTCCTCAGTTTCATTTCTTCCGCCTTGCATGTTGGATCTGGAACGTCTGCTCCTTGCAAATTCAAGCAGCCTGTCCTTTGTTGAGCTTTTCACCCAACTGGGAGCAACTCTTCGGGGACACAGTTCCATCGTAGGAGCCTTCCATCATTGGACCGGAAGACTGTTCACTGTGGATATGCCAGGGTTCAAACCCTGCTCCGAGTGCAGCAAGGCCTTCCCCTGGGACAATCCCCATGGGAAGTGCCTGCGCTGCCTAGGCACAGATCACCTGGTCTCAGCCTGTTCCTTATGTCTCTCCTTTAAACCGAGAACCATCAAGGAGGGGGAACAACGGCGCCTTGCCTTAGCCTCAGAGCAGGCTTGGCAATCTCCGCCTGAGGCTTCGGGTTCCCACCCGGTGCCGAGACCCAGCTCGGCACCAGAGCCCCCACGGCACCATACCACCAGTGGCCACCGCTGCCCAACCTCAGTGCTGACCCTGACACCTCAGCGCCAACCCGGCACCCCAGCACCACTCGAGGCTGCCCCCAGCAACTTGGCATAGTCCGGTACCGGCGGCACCCAGATCACCCTGGCACCGATCGCCTGCCTCCCCGGCACCACTGGCCCGGTACAGTCCGGTGTCACCGGTGCCGAATTCACCCCGGCACTGGCCATAATCACCTTCAGCACCGCAGACTCGGTACACCCCTGTACCGACAAAGTGCGAGCCCTCCCAACCAGGCAGTCCCCCTTCCCCAGGCGAGGACTCACCGTGGGCCCGCTCAGAGTCACTCCTCGAGCCAACAACTCCTGAGGCACTGGAGGCCGCTCAAGCCCTCCTTCTGCTCCCCACACCACCTTTCCCAATCCCAGCTAGAAGGAGCAAACTGGCCTTCATTTCTGAGGCCTGGGTCCATAGTGGGCATCGCTCTCCCTTACCATACAGCCCTCTGTCTTCCACCCCATTGGGCCCCGGTACCACAGCACCATCCCCATGGAAACACATCACCTTGCCGTTGCCGGTACCGCCCCTGGAGTCTCGTACTCCTTCCCCCGCTCTCAGCCCGGAAGAGGGGCCAGCGAGGGACTCCAAGCGATCCCAGTGCCGCAGTCGCTGTTCCGCTTCTGCCCACAGGAATGCCCCCCCCCCCGGAAAACCCCCCCCCCTTTACAACGAGCTCCTGGCACTGCGCTCTCCCTGGAACCGGGCTCCTATATGGGGAACCTATCAGCGCATTTTGATTTGCTGCGCTGGGCTACAGCCCATTTAGGGATGGAGGTGCAACCCTTCAGTCCCCCTCTGGTCACCCTCTTCGGGCCTGCCTTTGCCTCAGCAGAACCCCTTACAGTCCCGTTCCACCTGAGCGTCTGGGACCTCACGTCCTCCTGGTGGCAAAGCCCAAGCTCTATTACCCCAGTTTCAGACACGGCGAGTGTTAAGTACCGGGTCCCTAAGCCAGACTTCCCTTCCCTCATTGATCACCTGGTCCCCCCGAGGCACATGGTGCAAATGGCACTAGGCCCAGGCGAGCCCCCCAGCGACCCTCTCCCATCTTCCAGGAAAGGCAAGGAACTAGACTTCTTGGGCCGTAAGGTCTACTCCTCTTTGGCCTTCCAGCTACGAGTGGCAAATAACCAAGCCCTGACCAGCAGATATTTGCTGGATGTGTGGGAGTCGGTCGCAAAATTCTGACGCCCGCTCCCACCAGAGGCCAGAGAGGAGTATGATGCATTTCATAGAATCATAGGGTTGGAAGGAACCTCATGAGGTCATCTAGTCCAAACCCCTGCCAGAGGCAGGACCACTCCCACTAAACCATCCCAGTCATGGATTTGTCCAGCTGGGCCTTAAACATCTCCAAAGATGGAGATTCCACCACCTCCCTAGGCAGCTCATTACAATGCTTCACCACTCACCTAGTAAAAAAGTTTTTTCTAATATCCAGCCTCGACCTCCCTAACTGTAACTTGAGACCATTGCTTCTCGTTCTGTCCTCCGTTACTACCGAAAATAGTCGAGGCTCCCTCCTCCTTGGATCATCCCTTCAAGTAGTTGAAGGTTGCTATCAAATCCCCCCTCAATCTTCTCTTCTGCAGACTAAATAAGCCTAATGCTCTCAGTCTTTTCTCATAGGGCTTGTGCTCCAGCCCTTTGATCATTTTGGTTGCCCTCTGCTGAACCCTCTTTAGCATGTCCCTGTCCTTTTTGTAGTGGGGAGCCCAAAACTGAACACAGTATTCTAGATGTGGCCTCACCAGTGCAGAATAGAGGGGAATGATCACATCCCTTGATCTGCTGGTAACACTTCTTTTGATGCAGCCCAGTATGCCATTGGCCTTTTTGGCAGCAAGAGCACAGTGCTGACTCATATCCAGCTTCCCATCCACCATGACCCCCAGGTCCTTTTCTACACTGCTGCTACTTAGCTGAATGTTCCCCAGCCTGTAGCAGTGCATGGGGTTTTTCCATCCCAAGTGCAGGATTTTACACTTGTCCTTACTGAACCTCATAAGATTTCTATTGGCCCACTGTTCCAATTTATCTAGGTCTCCCTGAATCCGTCCTTGCCCTCCAACGTGTCTACTGTTCCCCCCAGCTTAGTGTCATCCGCAAACTTACTGAGAGTGCAGTCTATTCCATCATCCAGATCATTGATGAAAATGTTGACCAGAACCGGCCCCAGGACCGACCCCTGGGGCACACCACACATGACCAGTTTCCAGCTAGACATGGAACCATTGATTCCTACATGCTGAAACCGTTGATCTAGCCAGTTTTCTATCCACCTTATAGTCCACCTATCCAACCCATTCTTCCTTAATTTGCCAATGAAAATGCTGTGGGGAACCATATCAAAAGCCTTGCTAAAATCAAGGTATATCACATCAATGGTTCTTCCTGCATCCAGAAAACCAGTCATCTGATCATAGAAGGAAATGAGATTGGTCAGGCATGATTTACCCTTGGTGAATCCATGCTGACTGTTCCTGATCACTTGATTTTCCTCTAAGTGTTTGAGGATGGATTCTTTGAGAACCTGCTCCATAATTTTTCCAGGGATTGAAGTGAGGCTGACTGGTCTGTAATTCCCCGGATCCTCCTTTTTCCTTTTCTTAAAAATAGGTACTATATTTGCTTTTTTCCAGTCCTCTGGCACCTCCCCAGTTCTCCATGAGTTTTGAAAGATAATGGCCAGCGCTACTGCTATCTCATCAGCCAATTCCCTTAGCACCCTTGGATGCAGTTCGTCCGGCCCCATGGACTTGTGCACATCCAGCTTCCTTAAGCTGTCCCTAACCTGACCTTCCGTCACCAAGGGCCTCTCTTCTTCTCTCCAATCTGCCATACCCATGGTAGTGGGCAGTGAGCTAACCCTACCTGTGAAAACTGAAGCAAAAAAGCATTGAGCACTTCAGCTTTTCCCTCATCCTCTGTCACGAGGATGCCTGCCCCATTCAGTAAGGGACCTACACTATCCCTGATCCTCTTCTTGTTATTAACATACTTGAAGAACCCCTTCCTGTTATCTTTTACATCCCTCACTAGCTGCAACTCCATTTATCCTTTGGCCTTTCTGATTTTATCCCTGCAGTCTCAAGCAATATCTTTATATGCCTCCTTAGTCATCTAACCAAGCTTCCACTTCCTGTAAGCTTCCTTTTTATGTTTAAGCTCAGAACAGAGTTCTCTGCTAAGCCATTCTGGGTGCCTTACATGTTTGCTGTTCTGTCTCCTAATTGGAATGGCAACTTCCTGTGCCCTTAGCAGGGTTTCTTTAAAATACAACCAACTCTCTTGGACTCCTTTCCCCTTCCTAGGGGATCCTGCCCATTAGTTCCCTGAGGGAGCCAAAATCTGCTTTTTTTAAGTCCAGGGTTTGTGTTTTGCTTCTTTCCTTCCTTCCTTCAATCAGCATCCTGAACTCAACCATGTCATGGTCCTTTCTGTAAGTTCACCCATCTTCAATGCATCTGAGAAAGTGGGATCTTCTCCCACGAAAGCTCATGCAAAAAATAAATCTGTTAGTTTTAAAGTGCCACACAACTCCTTATGGTCACTACTGCCTCCCTGATCAATTCTTCCCTGTTTGTGAGCAGCAAGTCGAGAGGTGCAAGGCCCCTAGTTGGTTCCTCCAGCATTTGTACTTTTAGAGGAAGGTCAGATAATCTCCCAGGACCTCCTTCTCTCGGCCTGTGACATGGTGGACACAACCGCCCACAAAAACTATGGCCTTGGTGGTAACTATCTGCTGAGTAGCCTGGCTCAGGGAGGGTAGGGTGCCCCCTACTGCTCAACAGGCGGTCCTTGACCTGCCTTTTGGATGGGACATACTGTTCCCACCAGAAACCCTTTCGGTGGTGGGCACCATGTGGGACCCCAGAGGTGAGGCCAAATTCTTCAGCCTCGTCCTTCTCAGGCCCTTTCCTCCCCCATAAACCCCTTGGGGCAATGCCTTCCCCTCCAATGTTGCTTCTCTCACCATCGTGGGAATACAGACCTTCCCCACCCCCCCTGGGATCCCATTGCTACAGTGCTGAGACCTCTCCACGCTCTCCCCTGTAAGGAAGGGGCCGGCCCATTTGGCCGCCCACCCACTCTCAAGACATCTGAGATGCAGTAAGACCTTAGTGCACCTGCAAGGAAGGTGCCGGCCTGTTTGGCTGCCACCTTATTCTCTAGATATCCATGATGCAATAAGACTCCAGTGCACCCTCAGAGTGGGCAGTTGGTGTCCTTTCCCTCCTTTTGGGGACATCTGGACTTAGTGGGACCCTTTCATCTCTTCCAGTACTGCGAACTCAGGCACACTAATTCTGGCCGTGTACTTTCCCCAACTTTGGGGAATGTGTGCCACGTCAACTGAACCCCCTGCCCGTTGTTACATCTTTCCAGAGATCCACAACTAGACATCCTAGACGTTACTCCAGCATTTATAGCAGATCCGCCCCTCCCATCCCTCTTCCAGGTACCCTTCGACCGACGACCCCTGCACCGGTAGGCGACACGACGGGCATTGACATGAACGAGAAGCACGTCTCCTAGTAGCCCCAGCCACTGCTGCAGAGGCTGCGATGCGTGCAGTCACAGCCCTCTAAGGGCGCCGAACCACTCCTGCTTCCTCAAAGACCCTGCATCAGGTAGGATGCATGCTCGTTCCTGGGTCGGGGAGGGAACCCCTCCCCTCATTATCATACCATTGACATGCTGGCTAGACCAGCTCAACTAAGGGTCTTGACACCCCCATGCTAGATGAGAACCTCCACCACCCCAACCGCCATGCAGGATGCGTCTCACATCATTATGGTGGCCTTTAGCCTCCAGGGAAGACCAAGGCAGGGTGGTCCAACCCCTGCCACCCTATATTCCCCCCCTTCTAGCAGAATCTGAGGCCTTGCAACAGGCCCTTTCCCTTGCGGGCAAACTTGGCCAGTACCAAGACAGCCTATCCTGGAGTCCCCACCCTGGGCCCACCCGTCCAGAAGCGGGGTAAGCCTTCTCGCACACTTCCCACTTTCCCCTTTCAATCCCTAAGCAGGGACCTAGCATACCTGACCCGGAACTTCCGGATCAAGGAACTGAACGAGTAGGAGTCAACGTCATGTTTATTGTTGGTGAGGAACAGCAGTGGGAGTACCTATCCTGGGCCCTCTGCATCAGAGCCCACCCCTTTTTGGCAGTGTCACCCCTACATAGCTGGTAGAACACCACAATCCTGGCATGAAAGCCCCTCCACAGAGTTGCTTGTACATGCCCACCCCAATCCTCCTTCTGCCCTTCAGTGGCACGAATCCTGGTAGAGGGCTCTGCCCCTTAGGCACGAGCCAGCATCCTACCCTGGGGACCTATGTCTGAATTATAAGCCACCCCATGTGAGCTTGGCGATGGCCTTACCACGACTGTTTTCCCTCATTCTCTTGAGGAACCAGACTATATAGATAGATTTGTCTACACACACACACACACACACACACACACACACACACACACACACACTCTCACTCTCTCTCTCTCTCTCTCTCTCTCTCTCTCTCTAAATAGAGGAAGACGGGTCAAGTTCTTGTTTCCGAGGTACCAAAACCTCAGAGGCTTATACCCTCCATGAGGAGTGCCATCAGGTTTCATCCAGCTGGAAATAACCCTACACGTGGGTTCCCTAGACCCAAGATATAGCCGTAGTGCCGCATTTGACTCTTTCCGGGCAACTCCATGTCTTGCACGCTCAGAAGGTGACTCATCCTTCCTATGGCAACCGTACTTCTGGGGCAGTTCTGTCTCTACCTGCCCTTGTTCCTGCTATGCACATAGGTGCATTGTAGCTGCGGCATGGTTCTCCTCCAACGATGCCCTAGGCATGCGACATTGTATCCCTGCTACTGATCTCCACCAGCCTTTGGCCATCCCAATGGCTTGGCCAAGCGGCGGCTCTGCATTGTTCCCTGCCTCCCCGTCTTCCCTCTTCATATACCCCTGTCATCTGGGCAATCCTCGTGATGCTGGAACCCCACAGGGTGAGCTCGTACACTACTAAGACACTTATAGGTACCAACCATCCACGCCACCGAAGGCCATCATGCCGCCTTGTGGGCACTAACATCCTGGGGAAACAAACAAACAAACAAACAAACAAACCCTAAACAACCCCAGTTTTCGGTCCCATATACTGCTGGAAGTGTGCGCTTGAGCACTAGCTTAAGGTTCCCTGGCCGACATGCAATGCGCTGCTCACCGCACCTCTCTTGCCTTTGAGTTTTGGGTATTGCTTCAAAGTCCCTCCCTCAGACCCTTCTCTCTTGAGTCTGGGAGTTTTCTCTCCCCCCCCCCCCCTTACCAATGCATCTACGCAGTTTAGCCCAGGCCCCTCAGGGGCCAGTTGTGACCAGAACAAGGGGTAGTTTCACTCCTCCAGTGACTGTCTGCAGCCATCACAGCTAGGCCGCGACCCTTTGGCTCCCGGTTCGGACTGGATGTGCTCTGTTCATGGGATAATTTTCCCTTCTTCCTTGCTTCCTGTGCGGGCTACGGCTATTACAGCTAATCCCATACCCGCTGGCCTCCAGCGTCTCCTTACAGCTCACGCTAGAAAGCCTTATGACCAGACACATTCTATGGTCCCTTTCCTTGTGCTATACCACCTAGTATAGCAGCCAGGCGTGACCCTATGTTGTCATGTTGCGTTCTTCATCTTCGCCATGGCATCCTTTGTCCATCCTGGCCTCGCACGCCTGCCTCGGCAGGGTTGGACCTAACCCTAACTTTGGGTTGGCCCACAGTTATTGATTCTTCTGCGCCACGCCAGAGCCTAGTTCGCCTCCTGGCTCTGGTTGGAGTCTTGCTCGCTGGGCGTCTTCCCATCTGGGGTGTTTTCTTCGCTGTGCTGAAGGCGGAAGAGCCAACATCCATCAGCGTGGCTAGTAGTCACCTATTACTGAATGCATCCGAGCTGCGCTTGAAGAACGGTGAGTTACTCACCAGTAACCATCCTTCTTTGAGATGGGCTGCTCGGATCCATTCAGGTCCCTCCCCTCCATCCCTGCACATGGAGTTGGCAACTCCGAGGAACTGAGGAGGGGTTGGGAGGCAGCCGTATATATAGCCACAGGTGGCGCGAGGGGTGGAGGCCGCCTGCCCTCTCCTGACAGGCTGGGACAAAAGTTTTCCGACCAATGTGGCACTCCAGCATGGAGACACCTATTACTGAATGGATCCGAGCAGCCCATCTTGAAGAAGGATGGTTACTGGTGAGTAACCCACCGTTATGTGTCTGTAAATACCCTCTTCTCTCAGCACTGCAATATGGTAAGTAAGGGAGTGGGAGCCAAGGAGACTCCTGGATTGGGGGAGGGGCCCCAGACGCTTCATTATGCCTGTAATGAAGAAATGCAGTAGGTTAAACTGCTTTGGTTAATTTTCCCTGACTTTATACCACTTAGTCTTTTAAATTAACTTTAGGTTTAAAAACAGAACAAAACCAACAAACAACCCATCCACACTACTAGTTGCAAAAATTAGTGCCCTGTTTGTTTTTGGGAGGATTTTTAAATGCTATTCTTGTTGCCAGAGTTTTGTGGAATCCAAAACTTTAATTCTTTAGAATTGGAAAGCAGAGAAAGTAGTGCTCTATCTTTAAGAAGTCTATAAATAGTGTGTAAGACTATCATAGAACCATTGTGGAAAAGGATAAATATCCTTCTGATGAAGGTTGTTAATTTTATTTCTTAGGCTCACCTTTATTCATAGTTAAAGTAGTATAATCTTTGTACTATTATTGAACTTCAGAATATTCTTGGGGCCATGTGTTCCTTCATTGTAAGGTCTCTCTTGGCTCTGGTGGTGGACTCAGCTTATGTTAGGGAAGAAGAGTTATGATGGAGAAAACTGAAAGTGACCTAAGAGGGGAAAAAACAAGGCAGTGTTGGCTGAACACAGGTTGTTTTTGTTTTTAAAGGGAAGCTGTATAAAGTACTTAGTGAACATTATGACTCAAATATTTCAATTTAGTGACAATTTTTTGAGCAAGATTCTAATGAAATTGGAAGCTTTTATGGGTAACAAGAATATAGAAAGAGGTTATAGGTGATGCTAAAATAATTTGATAAAGAGGGGATGGATATTCAACCTCCATGCTTCAAGGATCAATCCAATTTGTACCTATTGGAAGCTGCCTGAAGAGATTACCCCACATCTGTGTCCTGATGTGTTGCTGACATCTTTCTCTTGCACAGCTAGTTCTGGGTTAAAGCAGAGACAGGACACTGGAGTTATTGCCAAATGCTTTGTTTCAGTTCTCTGTGTACCCAAAGACCTCTTTATATCTAATAAATAATATATTTTAATTACTTTTTGTTTGAGAGGGCCCTCAAGTTTCTTTGAAAATCAGTGTATATAACACTGAACATTAAAGTAAGACTTACATTGACAAAGCTAAAATGAAATAAGTACTTTGTGTGTAGGACCATGACCGTTTGTATTTCTTCCAGTGCTGAAGGCAGTTGTTCTTCCTCTCTTCTCCCATTTCCTCCCAAAAATCAGAGCTTACTTTTATTGCTAAATGTTAACTATAACTTCTCATTGATGATTTACATCAAAAAAGCCTTCATTTTGCAATGTGTCACCAGCCAATTAGTTTTCAGTAAAGATCTAAAAGCTGTATGTTTTAAAAAGCGAACCGTCATTAAAACACAACATATATTGTTAAAATGTATATGTAAATTGTTTGTTTGCATCAAACATTTTTGTTATTAAAAATCAACATGCTTATGGCTCTCAAACCACTTGGTAGTTGAAGGAATTTTTAAAAATGGCTCCTTTTATCTTTTGGGTTGCTAATCCCTGACATTAAGTATAGTGGGGAGTGAGCATCATGCTTTCAGCCCCAGCTTCCCAGCCCAGCTCCAGATGCAGCTCTACACCAGCGGTTCCCAACCAGTGTGCTGCAGCAACACCCAAAGTGTGTCGTGAGCATCCCAGACAGCTGGGATTAAAGTTCCTAGCTCAGCCCAGCCATGTGGGCTGTGTAGGGCTGGGGAAAGGGAGGGGTTAAAATAAGGGGGAAGGCACCTGAACACAGTTCCAGGGGCCCCCTATTTTTAGACAGGCTACTTTCTGCCCCCCCTAAAAATAGAGGAAGGCACCTGAAGGTGGAATTACAGGGGTCCCCCTAAAAATAGCAGGAACAGCCGGAACACAGAGTTCTGGTGGCTCCACCTTAAACCCCACTCCACCTTAACCCAGCCATCAGATTGCTGCTGGAGGCCAGGAGTGTGTGAATCTCCCCTGCAGGGTGGAGCAGCTTCTATCAGCCAGCCTGCAAACAGCCCAGGTAAGGGCTTTGGGGGAGATGGCTGCTGGGGGGTGTGTGTGTAGCTGGGCTTGTGGGGTGGTTGTGTGGGGGGGTGTAGCTGGGGGCCAGAGGCCTAGTTTTGTCCCATGCAGTGATTGGAGGGTCCATCACAGGCAGTAGGGGGCTAGGGGAGAGGAGGACGGGACCCACTGGGGTGGGAAGGAGCAGCAGTGGGGTGAGAATTTGCCCTGGGTGGCAGGGAGCCACTGTGGAGAAGGGGGAAGTGGGTGCTGCACCATGCTTCCCTGCCCTACCTTCCCACTCCCCAGGTTCCCCCCCCCCACAAAGCCACTACTGTTCTCCCTTCCTCTCTCGCCACCCTTGTGCTGTTCCCCACATGGCTGCCCTTGTCCTCTTTTGCCACCCCTGCCCTGCTCTGCTCCCCACACTCACTCCTGCCACTGCACACAACTCCTGACCTCCTGTGTTTTGCCACCCCTGCTCTGCTACCCCTGCTACGCTATATAGCAGCATTTCTGAAACACGGTGCCCTGGTTCATGAATATTCATAAGTAATTTAAGTTAATTTGAATATTCGTGAGTTTTTAATGGTTGTGTTCCTCGAAAAATCTGAAGGTATCAAGATGTGCCACGGCAGAGAAAAGATTGGGAACCACT
Source organism: Podocnemis expansa (assembly GCA_007922195.1). NCBI lineage: Eukaryota > Metazoa > Chordata > Testudines > Podocnemididae > Podocnemis > Podocnemis expansa. The sequence goes on from ML681971.1 coordinate 26,706,573, forward strand.
GCTCTACTCTATCCCCTTCTCTGCTCTGAGTCTAGCTCCGTCTTTAGCCCCAGCTCTCTCCAGTTCTCATCTCCCACTTTGCCTTCAGCCCAAGCTCCAGTGCTAATGAAGCCTGAGCTGTGCAGTAAGGGAGAGGAGGCATGGACAGATTCTGTTGCTGATAAAGGGGGGTGCAAAAGGAAAAGTTTGGGCCCCACTGCTTTAGATTCTCCCATCTTAAGAAAAAGTTCACCCATTGACCCCCATGACTCTCCCATTACTGTCCCATCCCCCGTTTGACTATCATTTCCGAGCTCAGTTAATTGGCCATTTACTATTACTGCAGTTCCTCTCTTTCAGTTCCATCCTAAAATCTCCAGTCCATCTCATCTCTCATTTAGTATCAAGATATTGACTCCCACCTCCTTACAAGCTCTTAATGCCAACCTCCATTGCACACTTGCTAAATTTCCATACAAACATCTTTGTGCTTTCACCCAGCATGCCCCTGACGCTCAGGTCCCAAAAAATATCTGCAAAACTAACACATTGTCCTTCAAAACCTTCTTAAACTCTTTTCTGAGATGCTGACAAAAAAAACCTTGACAATAGCTAGCCTGCTGGTGTGTTAAGACCACTGCTTGTCATGCTGTTCAATACTGTTTTATTGTTTCCTTGTGGTTCCCCATCTGTCTGAATCCATTTGTTGCTCTACCTTACACTCACAGTGTAATCTCCTGAGGCAGGGAATATCTACTTGCTCCCTTTAAATACAGCACTAAGATCCAAGAACCTCTTAATGCCAACAGTGAGCACTGGAGTCTGGTAAGCACATTCTAGTTCAGCAAAGTGTGTCATGAGGGTTCTAATAAAAGCCAGTATCAGTGGTCATCAATATTACACAACTTCTCTACATGCATTTTGCAGTAAAGGCTGGTGTATATAGACTGAAAATAAGGTTATTAAGGTCTGTATCTAGGGACTGATCACCAGCAAAGGTGAGAAAAAGGTTTTCTGTCAAAGGAGAAATGTTATCTGTCTATTAACATATAAATTAAGTATTGTATGGTTCACAGTAAGTCTCCTCTCACCAGTTTAAACCAAATTCTAATGACAGTTTGTGAAAATTTTAAAGAGATACAAAGTAACAGGAAGAAGCAGGCAGCCATGTGTTCAGGGGACCTATCTGAAGATGCATCTCCAAGGTTTGCTCTAGTATGCGGGGACAAACATCACACCCTGGCATACTTCATGTAAGAAGTAACCAAACAGTGAGTCTTCTTCATGAAAAAGAGGTCTCGATGATCAAAGTTGGTTAAAAAAATTGGCAAGAATTTTGGTTGAGATAAGCTTCTTTAGACAGTTTAACTTGGTAGTGAAGGCTGGTCTGTAGAAACTGTTTTTATTGATTTTGTATATATAAAGGTTTCTAGAGACCAGCCTTCACTACCAAGTTAACCTTCTGTCTAAAGAAGCTTTATATAACTATTGTTTCCAGTAGTGTGACTATCAATTTAATTTCTATATTTTGCTAACAAACAGTCTTGTTCTCATTAGAAATATATCTAAGTGCTGTGGTGTTATGCAACGTAGTGATCCTAAGTTGAATCCAACACTCTGATGTGTACTGTTCCCTTGGGAACAGCAGGATATTTCTTTGAGTATCCAGAGCATAAGGGGCTGGATATTATAGGGAACACTAGATGATTTAGGGTCTGGCTCATGTCTTTTTCTAACCTGTACTGAAAAAGCAAACGCTGTGGAGGCCTGGAAGGCACTGCTTTGTTGTGTCAGAGGCTCATTTGCTAAGGGGAGGTGGAGGTGAGTTACTTCGTTATCCCGGAGAGCATCATAAGCACACAACACAGCAGGGTCATGATCCATGACTAGTGCTCTCAGGCTCTATGAGAATGCAAGTAATTAGGGTAGCAGTTAAGGGGAACCAAGAAAACTCCCATAACATTTGCCCATCTCAACTGCAATTCCTACTCTGGCTGTGGTAGGATAATACAATCACCTTGACTATATTCAGCACAAGATGTACAAAGCAGAAAGCACTGATTCAGCCCTAACTAAAAGGAATTGAGTGCCACATTTGATTGCTATTTACTTTATGATTTCTGTTTGTAGCTTTCAGAGATAATGATTTGAAAGAAGGTGAAGAAACACTAATTGCTCTGAGCTGTGCCAGTAGTTCAGGCTTTATGTTTCTATCCTTTTGAAAGGATGAACTGTATTTCAGAGTTAGCTTGTGTTGCTATGGTAATTATTATTTTACTGCACAGCACAGATTAAAAACTGATTTCAAATGGTTAGAGAGTAATTATATCAATTAGAATGTGTGCACTCACATTCTTAAAATATTTCAAATTTTCTTCAATTGTAGTGTTCGCGATGTATCTGCGGATTTACTTATTCAAAAGGACATCTACAGCATGAACAAGAGCAGTGCAAGTTTTCTGTGTACTGCCCTTTCAATGGGCCACCCAGAAGAATAGAATCATAGAATCATAGGGTTGGAAGGGACCCCACGAGGTCATCTAGTCCAAACCCCTGCCAAAAAAAGCAGGACCACTCCCATTAGATCATCCCAGTCAGTGTTTTGTCCAGCTGGGACTTGAACACGTCCAGAGATGGAGATTCCACCACCTCCCTAGGCAACTTATTCCAATGCTTCACCACTCGCCTAGTAAGGAAGTTTTTCCTAATATCCAGCCTGGACCGCCCCAGCTGTAACTTGAAGCCATTGCTTCTCGTTCTGCCCTCTGTTACTACCGAGAACAGTCGAGCTCCCTCCTCCTTGGAGCAACCCTTCAAGTAGTTGAAGGTTGCTATCAAATCCCCCCTCAGTCTTCTCTTCTGCAGGCTAAATAAGCCTAGTTCCTTCAGTCTTTCTTCATAGGGCTTGTGCTCCAGCCCTTTGATCATTTTGGTTGCCCTCCTCTGGACTCTCTCTAATTTGTCCATGTCCTTTTTGTAGTGGGGAGCCCAAAACTGGACACAGTATTCCAGATGTGGCCTCACTAGTGCAGAATAGAGGGGAATGATCACATCCCTCGATCTGCTGGTAACACTTCTTCTGATGCAGCCCAGTATGCCATTGGCCTTTTTGGCAGCAAGAGCACACTGCTGACTCATATCCAGCTTCCCATCCACCATGACCCCCAGGTCCTTTTCTCCAGTGCTGCTATTTAGCTGATCACTCCCCAGCCTGTAGCAGTACATGGGGTTTTTTCGTCCCAAGTGCAGGATTTTACACTTATCCTTGTTGAACCTCATGAGATTCCTCTTGGCCCACTGCTCCAGTTTGTCTAGGTCTCCCTGAATCCTGTCTCTGCCCTCTAGGGTGTCTACCGTTCCCCCCAGTTTGGTATCATCTGCAAACTTACTAAGTGTGCAATCTATCCCATCATCCAGATCATTAATGAAAACATTGAACAGAACTGGCCCCAGGACCGACCCCTGGGGCACACCACTTGTTACTGCCTGTCAACTTGACATGGAGCCATTGATTCCTACACGCTGAAACCGTTGTTCTAGCCAGTTTTCTATCCACCTTACAGTCCACGCATCTAACCCATACTTCCTTAATTTGCCAATGAGAATGCTGTGGGAAACCGTATCAAAAGCCTTGCTAAAGTCAAGGTATATCACATCAACGGCTCTTCCCGCATCCACAAATCCAGTCATCTCATCATAGAAGGCGATGAGGTTGGTCAGGCATGATTTACCCTTGGTAAATCCATGCTGACTGTTCCTGATTACTCTACATTCCTCCAAGTGTTTCAGGATGGATTCTTTGAGAAGTTGCTCCATGATTTTTCCAGGGATTGAGGTGAGGCTGACAGGTCTGTAATTCCCTGGATCCTCCTTTTTGCCTTTCTTGAAGATAGGTACTATATTTGCTTTTTTCCAGTTCTCTGGCACCTCCCCCGTTCGCCACGAGTTTTCAAAGATAATGGCCAACGGTACTGCTATCTCATCAGCCAGCTCCCTCAGCACCCTCGGATGCAGTTCATCCGGCCCCATGGACTTGTGCACATCTAGTTTCTTTAAGCAGTCCCTAACCTGACCTTCTGTCACCAAGGGCCTCTCTTCTTCTCCCCAGTCCCCCGTACCTAGTGTAGTGGGCTGGGAGCTGACCTTGCTTGTGAAAACTAAACTAAAAAAAGCATTGAGCACTTCAGCTTTTTCCTCATCCTCTGTCACGAGGATGCCTGCCCCATTCAGTAAGGGACCTACACCATCCCTGATCCTCTTCTTGTTATTGATATACTTGTAGAACCCCTTCCTGTTATCCTTCACATCCCTTGCTAGTCGCAACTCCATTTGTCCTTTGGCCTTTCTGATTTTATCCCTGCAGTCCCGAGCAATGTCTTTATATGCCTCCTTAATCATCTGTCCTAGCTTCCACTTCCTGTAAGCGTCCTTTTTATGCTTCAGCTCAGTGCAGAGCTCTCTGTTAAGCCACAGTGGGCGCCTTCCACATTTGCTGTGCTTTCTCCTTATCGGAATTGTATCTTCCTGTGCCCTTAGCAGGGTTTCTTTAAAATGCACCCAACTCTCTTGGACACCTTTCCCCTTCAGATCAGCCTCCCAAGGGATCCTGCCCATCAGTTGCCTGAGGGAGACAAAATCTGCTTTTCTGAAGTCCAGGGTCTGTGTTTTGCTTCTTTCCTTCTTTCCTTTAATCATCAACTTGAACTCAATCATTTCATGGTCACTGCTACCCAGGCTGCCATTGACCTCTACTTCCCTGTACTCCATGTACTTCATACCCAGGGCTGACTCAAGGGGATGTGGCGTCCCAAGCCAAATTTTGATTTGCCCCCCACCCCCATTCATGAAGGTTGAAAATGGTTTTCCAAAGTGCATAAATCTCCAGTGTCTGCCTGCAGATTTAAAGTGCACTCTGCCTACATGACTTAAGCTGCTGGTTGACTAACAGTGCCTGAGCTGCTCGGAAAGAGTTGAAGAGGCAGAAGCCAGCCTGATATTCAGAGGGGCTAGGCTCCCCTGAGAATTGTCACCTGAAGCCATGTCTGTCTCTTGCCTCACAGTAGAGCCGGCCTTGCTGATATCATTGGTTAAAGAAGCTGATATTGGAGATATTCGGACAAATGGCACTACAGGAATGCTAACAAAAATTACTGAAAGAGTAAGGGGTGCAGCTGTTGTTTCTGAACAGTGCCATGAGATCTAAAGACACAGTAAAACTCACCGTTCGACAAAAATTTTTTTTTGTTTATTATTACCACTTCTTCAGCAATATAGGTTTGCCTGTGCTTTACATACAAAAAAAGATTTTTGGCTACTTAGGCCAGGTACTTATTGGATACAGCAAAGCAAGGGAATGAGCAAAACTTGTGAGCTCCTTTAAGTGTTATTGAAATTATTTTCATAGACTAATATTTATAGGTTGGTGGGAGCAAACTCTGTCAAGAGAGGACAGGAATGAGTCACTATCAGAAGGCTGCTGGAAACAAATCAAGGAGGGATTTGAAGGAGGAGAGCAAGGCTGCCTGTCAATAGGAATCAAGAAGAATATTCCAAGAGGAAGCAGCAACTGAATTGGCACAGAGCTGAATAGAGGAATGTCAAACAGTGAGTGACAAGCTGCCAGGACATAGGAGAGAAACCAAAAACTGTAGGTAGGTGCAACATTGAATGTGAGGATAAGGAGGTGAATTTGGTCCCAAAGGAGATCATAAGCCAATGCAGGGATTCAAAGAGCAGCGGTGACATGACTAAAACAACAGGCTGGCAATCTGCCATGTTCCCAAATAAAGAAAAGCTCTCAATCTAATCTATAAATTTAATTACAGACATTTTAGAAAGTGGCCAAAAAGACTTGGCATTCATCTAGGGAAGTGTTGACTTACCTGTGTCTCAGCTCCGAATCCTGTGAATTCTGATTCTTAAGTTTTGATAGTAAGGAATTTTGTTTGCTCACCATAATAATCACCAGCTAAGATCACTGTAGCAGAAGGAATCTTGCATAGGGCTCTTGGATCAAGCTGCCATATTGACAAAACATGTGGAATATTAAGGCATATTCTAGCACAGTGGTTCCCAAAATTTTCTATGCCTTTAATTAATTTGAGGCTTGCCACCGTATAGTTTCCAAATGAACTAATGAATATTCATGAGCTAATGAGACAATCCAGAGCTCTTTGAGTAGTGTTTCAAAAATTTTTGTGGCATGCCTGCTCAGACCTGATGGCACATCTATGTGCTGTGGAACACTGGCTGGGAAACACGGTTCTAGTAAATGCAGTTTGGGTTCTCCTTTATGATCTGCTTTCAAGGGAAATGTAAGAACTGCAGTGAAAGAAAGACACATGAAATAACCCAAAACTTCAAGAAAAAGAAACTTGCTGCACAAATACTATTCTAATGTTTGTTAAAAGTAATTGTTGAGCAAATTATTACAAGACCATTTAAAATAATGAGCAAAATGACGACTCTCTCTCAAATCTTACAGCAAGATGCAGAAGAACAGGTGGAAAACATTTAAGCTGATTACTATGTTCTTAAATAGGATGATTTTGGACATAGCAAATTCTATATCAGGTCTGCTCAAATGTGTAATTTTTTATTTCTCTGGTTAACAGGTACAACTATAGGGACAGATATTAGTGCATGTCTACACTGGAACTAGAGGGCTAGACACCTTAGTATGTACTTGACGTTTCAGATGGAATCATACTTGGGACAATTAACCCATCCTGCTGCTTCCATTGTTTTGACTACCTTGCTATTTTTAGTATGCAAGCCTGATCAGAGAGACCATGGGTAGGGCTTTCTGCTCAGAAAAGTATATCCCCAGTTCCAGTGCGGACATATTCTTACAGTGAGGCTAAACTATAAAGAGTGCAAGTTAAGAAGCCTGTCTAAAGGTGACAAAGTTCACCCTGCACTCTGTGTAAGGAATAACCAATTGTATAAACGTCCACTTAAGAAGAAATACTGCAGAAGAGGACCAGAGATTTATCTTGTATCACCAACTAAATACAAGTAAACAATGTAATACTGTTCTAACAAGGTAGTAGGGGCATTGCATGCAAGATACAAGAAATTCTTCCACTCTTCTCAGCGCTGATAAAGCCTCAGGTGTAGTAGTGTGTCTAGTTCTGGGCACTACACTTCAGAATGGATATGGAGCAACTAGAGAAAGTCCTGAGGAGAGCAACAAAATGACTAAAGGACTAGAAAACCTGACGTATGAAGAATGAGGGGAAAAATTTTTTTTTTTTTAAATCTAGAGAAGAGAAGACTTAAGGGTGGATATAATAGTTTTCAAGTACATAAAAGGTTGTTATAAAGAGAAAGATAATCAATTGTTCTCCTTAACCACTAAAGAAAGGACAAGCAGCAATGAGCTCAACTCGCAGCAAGAGAGATTTAGGTTAAACATTAGAGAAAAACTTCCTAATTGCAAGGGCAGTTAAGCATTGGAACAAATTACCTAGGGAAACTGTAGAATCTCCATCATTAAAGGTTTTTAAGAACTCCGGTTAGTTGTTAGATTAACACCGTTTGGGAATGGCGTAGGCTGCAGAAAATGCTTATTCCTGCCTCAGTGTAGGGGACTGGACGAAGTCCCTTCCAATTTTCTATTTTGTAAATGATATCCACATTTTCTAGGAACCTTATGCTGTTTGCAGAGGGTTTCTCTGCACAAGATAGAACTCTTACAAACATAGAGTTTGAGCCTGTTATTTTGGGAAAACAATACTATTTATTGACCTGATTTTGCTTGTAAACTAACGACTTAACAGAGCGCCAGGATAATTTAATAATTAGAACAGAGGACTGGATTATTTTCAACTTCATGATTCAGTGTGTCCTATTCACCCACACACCTAAAAAATGATTCTAATTCTTCAACATTTTAGTAGGGCTTAAAAACAAACCAGTGCTCTAATACCTTAATGTTTTGTGGTCCTTAAAGTCAAAGGGCTTTGAGATCCTTCTATGACCAGTGCTATACAAGGCCTTCATTTTACTGTTGCTCAAGTGCAAATCTATAACAACTTCATAGAAATTAAAAAAGTTACTCCAGATTTACACAAATGCAGCTGAATGCAGAATTTGGCCCAAATTATATTACGTATCATGTGAGCATATGGCAAGATCCAAGCCCACTCAGAGGATGAAAGAAAGGTTAAAATAATTTCAGGAAGCATGTGGCATCAGCATGTGAAGGCAAGGCTTAAAAAGCAGAAGTGCAAAGAAAGAATGACAGCATGCAAGAGTCTGTGTGCTAACATTAGCCAATGGAACAGCTACAGAGAAGCTTTAATATTAGCTAGTGGTGAATCTTAATACCATCTTCTAAATCCAAGGTGTGGAAAGAGAGGCTGGAAGAAAAGAATGCTAACTGTTCAGCAGTGGCAGGATTCAGATTGCCTGTATTGTTAGCCCAGTAAACACCACTCTACTCACCATTCTGAAATGGCAATTGGATGGACATGCAGTGGCAAACTCATGACTCACTCTTTGAGGCTCTAGATATTGACTCACTGATGAAATGATTACACTTCAGTGGGAAAAAATATTTTCTGTTTCTGCACAGCAGTAGCAAGATAAAAGGAATACAATCCTATGCCTTCTGTCCACTTAACATGTGGCCAATTCATTTGCACAATTGTTTCTGGCAATCCTCTCAAAAGTTCCCATGAACCTAGGTGTGAGCAGCTCAGAATGTCCCTAACTTTCTGCTGAAAATGGTTCTAAAAGCTATCCTGCAGTCTTTTCATAGTTCACAAGTGGTTAGGATGTACAAATCTCAGCTAAATCTACTAAAAAGGTATTTTAGGGACTATTGGAAAATGAAACACAGCCTTTCTGAATTTAAATGTTTTCTATAGCTGATGACTGTGTTTCCATGGAGAGGCAACTGAATACAGACATCTTTAGTTCACAAGAACATTGCTGCAGGCTTATCTCTATGAAAGCACCATAGTGGGAAGTATAATTCAGGCCAGTTATTTAAAATTCATGTGCACTCTTCCATATTTAAACACAACTTTTTGCTTTCACCACTTCATTCTGTTAAAAATCAAATAGTTACTGGCAATGCAAGAATTCATGCACACAGCTTCCTTGAAGTAAGTTGAATAAGGTAGTGTACTTGGAAGCAAACAGAGTTGCCCCACAGTCCTCATAAGTTTGAATTTAAAATCAGTTTTCATTTAAAAAGGAGAGAAAATATACAGTGCAATGATATAGTGCTGATTGCAAAATGGTGGGGTAACCAAGGTAAAATATGAGCCAAAAGAAAAATGTGCTCTCTCTCTCATAGCGGCACTTCAATGGCAAGGTTAAGCTTATCCCTGAAGATCCAACATCTTAAAAGGACAGTATCAGCCAGCTCGAAGAAACATAGAAATGTCTTCTCCTGTGTTTTGCTAAGGATCTGATAAATAATTTCCTGAATATTCAATAATGAATACTTCACACTCAAAAGAGGATTCCTAATCTGTACCACCCAAAAGTCAAAATGAGCCAACACAGAAAAATTAAATGGGCTGCTTTATGCACACGCATCTTCAAATCTAAAATTCAACAATTTTTCAGTGTGTTCCTGAGAAAGGCCCTTCCCCCAGCTTATACATTTAAACTGTTTGTGTTGGCAAATGGGGTTGTGAGAGAGTAAGCGTGCACACCAAAGAGTCCTTGCTCCTTGGCATCCAACCCTATTTCCTTTTACACTAGTGTACTTGGAGTGTGCCTAATAAGGTTGAAGGGGCATGCCTTCTTCAGACCACAATGTGCAGTTAACCACTCCCCATCCAGTCCAGGGGAGTAAGCATACAATGTCTGTCACATACAGCCCACTGTACTTTGTTCTCATTGAATTGTAATACACAATATATTATATATGATATTATGGCATGCAGATTGTCTGTCTTTCCAGGGAAATTTTGAAAGAATCTAAGTTTGCTCACAACTGAGAAGTATATCTTGCCTACTTCAGATATTTTATGAAAAAAAATTACCTTTTTCTCTCAAATATGACCAGACTGTAGAAAGACTACTGTTCCATGACAATGGTCCAGTAGTTCAAAGTCAATCAAAGCCAGTAACCCCAGACTGCAGCCTTAATACTTCTCAGAGATGATCTTGCAATGAGGTGACATATTAGGTGGGCAGCTGTTGGGAACGCAGCACAACAGGCTGCGCTTGGGCAAATCCAAATTAATGTTTCCACACAGATATTCAAATAAGACACTACAGTTTGATACAGCCATATCCCACTATACCATAGGTGCAAACTAAGTTTAATATGCACAAGTTCATTTTAACTTTTTCCCCAAGAGATGATCTGTATCACACCAAGAAATCCCTCAATCCAATTCTGCAGTCTGTTGTATGACTCAGTCTCCAATTTTAGTTTATAAATTGTTCCAAGTTGATAGTACTGTGTCTGGGTTAGGAGTCACCACCCACAATAAAAATGAGTGATTACTTAAATACTGGGTAGAGGATGGTGAACAGCAAGAAAACTCAGTAGCTGCCATTTGCACTACCATCATTCCTAGCTCTATTGTGCAATGTAAATGTTAATGTTGCATTCTTGTAACAGAGGCCCAAAGTCAGACAGATAGACACTCTGAAGATACTAATCTGATCTGAGAAGATTTACTGTGATTAAAGAGGTTCAGTAGAATTTAATGTCAAAACATTTGCCTCTGACTTTAGGAGTTTCTGTACACGATGAAAGGAACAAATTATGCTAACATTTTTCACTGCAGTGCCCTTTGCAACCCCTGTCAAGTGCACCAAGTCTTTCCATTCTTCATTAATAAAAAAAAGTGACTTCTGTTAAAAATCTATGATGAATTATAAAATTAATGAAGTGATCTAAAAAACATGATAATTTCCACAGAATATAGAGTTAAAGTATTTTCCACTGAACTGTTAACTTATAAAATATAATGAGAGGCTGTAATATATCAGCAAAAATTTACTGATTCAAAACATGCATCATGGTAAACTGTCTTTGAAATTAAACATTAATATAATTTGTCATTGATGTAGCTTTTCCATTTAAGAAATATTGATAATACTTGATAGTGAAAGCATCCAGATAAAATTCGTTGATTCAGCCAGAAGTCTTTGGACATGTATGATGGTTGACAAAAGCAAGAAGTAAAATTCTGGACACTAGATTACCTGTTTTAAGTTTTGTGCTTCTGGGCAGAAAGAGGCAATGGTTGTCAAGATGTGATTAAACCATTCATATGATGGGGACTCCCTGGCTTCAAAGGTTCTTCCAATGCCCCCTGTACTCTGACAAACAGATTCCCAAAATTCTAGCTGTCACTCTTCCAACATCAACTTCTGTGCCAAGACCTTACAAAGGTCAGATTTAGCCTGTCTGCCAGCAGCAGATGGATGGGTGCAGTTCTTTTTCCCCCGGGACAGGGAGGCTCTCTCAATAGCATACATAGCGAATAAAGAAGGAGTGAGTGCTAAAATGCTACAAAAGTAATCTAATCCATGGTTTTATGACTTAAGGATAGTCATCTGAAGAGAAATAGGAATATTAATCAGGATGGATAGCTATGACTGAATTATTAGGACTTTACTGGGAAGACCACCACTTAGGAGGGGGAAAAATTATACATAAACCAGTTATTTTACTATTGATACATAGGTATTTGCTAAGTGAGATATAGCTATGGATCAAGGCAGCAGCACAAAAGTCTACTGACCTCAAGCATGTAAGACAATAGTGCAGCCAAACTAATTGAGGCCTAAAGACTTGACATAAGCAATTTGCCACCGAGTGACCTTGTATCCTAAGCTTTCTTCAAGACAAAGTGCTGCAATATACAAGTAAACCCAAACTGGTAACAGGTGACAAAATATTTTTTGAGATTTTTTGAGATAGGAACATCAGCAGATGTTTAACTGCAGGAATGCAATGGTAACTAATTAAGGTATGTTAATTTAGCTGATTTACATTAGTAAGCATCCTATCAGAGGACACGTTTTTACATAGGGATAAAGGGAACCAAACTCCCTAGGTACATGTATAGTCTTTGAGTAATTATAATAAACAAGACCAATTGAGGACTCAGCTGTTGGGATTTCCTGGGTATGCCAGGATGATGACCACTTGCAGATCATCTATCTTACCCTATTTTAGTTACCCTGAAAGGATAATATGAATATGCAAGTGCTTGATATTTTGTATTTGTCATCTTTGCTACGTTACAGTGTTTGTGATATTGCTGATTGTACTAGTAAAGCTATTACAGATTAAAAAAAAATCTTCTACAGCTAAGAGTATCTCTCCTGTGTACAGCTGGGTCTTCACTGTAATAATAATAATAATTCTGTGTGGCCAACCTAAAGCCAGCTAAACTCTGCCAGATCACAGCATGTCAAACTGGAAATGCTAAAGAATACCTAACTAATAACTCAGGTATCAGTCTGCACCTAACAACTGGGCTAGTCAAGTGACAGGAGTCTCACTTCAGTACTTAAATTCCCTCCTGGTTTAACTCAGTCTTTGTTCATTTTATCCAGTAAGCAAAATGCAAAACCCAGTTATGGACCTGAGCCAGTCCACCGCTGCAGGATTACTAAAAAGACGTTCCCAATACACAAAGATCATAGCAGGTTCAATCATCTTGCTAAATTAGAGTGACTCTCTCAATTAGCTCCTGGTTAAATAAAAAGGGAACAAGGCAACCATTGCCTCATTCTTCAAATTGTAGCAATTCCTTCAAAATGTATTTCACACATTTAAGAAAAATATAGATGTTGGCTCATTAGCCTGTCATGATAAATGAGCTCCATCGATCACCACTTTTGACTGGATTTAATTTGTATTGCCCTTGAGATGGTGAGAAGGAGGAAAAACCACAACAAATTCTGGCTGGCTTGCATGAAATCCATTGTTAACTAGAGGCCATTTTCATGAGCACATGGTAAGCATGTAATTTCAAGTTTTTCCTCTTTTTTTTTTTTTTTTTTTTGGATACCCTTCTGCCAGGGCAGGCTGGCAGGACAAGGGCCAGGTTCTATATCTAGGGGTTTCTCAATGATGCAACACCACCAACTGGCTCTAGCCCCCACCCAGATTTCTGGGCACCCTGCACTGTTCCCTGGGCACCCCAAAGGGGGTAAGGCTTCCCCACTCACAAGCACAAAACTGAGTGCAGTAAACAGAACTTTTAATAGTAGTAAAACAGAATGCAAAAGGCCAAATACAGAGACCAGCACTAAGCTAGAAAATTTAGTATAGAGCAAAGTTCCCAACAACCCATACCACATAACAGAACATACAAACTTAATGGCAAAACTGGCGCTGATCTGGAGAATCAGTGCTAACTAGGCTCCCAACCAACCCTAGGGAGTGTCTTTCACACCAGCTGTCCACCGACACCATTTACTGGTCACTCACTCCATACTCTAGAACAGACGTGGCCAAACTGCGGCTCTTTAAAGACAAATTGCGGCTCCAGGGAGAGTGCAGGAGGGAAGGGCGGCAGGGCGGGAGCCAGGGGCGAGAAATTTGCAGTGGTCAGGGACAGCAGAGAGGCAGCGGCAGGGTGAGAGCCAGCAGCGGAGAAGCAGCCTTGTGAGAGCTGCAGGAAAAAGCAGCATGGTCAGAGCAGGGAAGGGAGGGGAGGGGGTGGCATTGAGAGAGCCTCACTGGCAGAAAAAAGCAGCATGGTGAGAGCCAGGAGGGGAGGGAAGGGGCAGCATTATCAGAGCCTGCGGGGAAAAGCAAGTCGTCAGGTCTAAAGACAAGCACTCAGACCAAGTAACTGTCAGATTGTACAGTTAACCCCCACAATATTAATTCTGTCCTCCTTGTCTGTGTGCATAATGATAGTCTTTAATTACATCAGTGCATGATTTTTTAAATACTTTTCTTTTTTGATATTATTTTCTGGGTAAATATTTTTAAAACTGGCAACATAAATTGATCAGAAACAAGTCTACAATGAACTACAGATAAGTGATGATAATTAGCAATTTGAACCTGAAAAGCAATTGTAAATTAATTTTCTTTTTTAAAAATCACCTGGCATTTCCAGATATTGTAATACAATGCAAACTTATTTCTGTTGTATTTCTATTTTGAGAATTAAATAAGAATCATCAGAAATGACTGAAAATTGACACAAGTGTTACATCCAAAACCACTGACTACTGTCAAAAGGTTATTTTAAAACCCCTTTATTTAAAGAATGCTACAAGTACTTATTATGGATCATGGTTCATTTTAAAACCCCTTTATTTAAAGAATGCTACAAGTACTTATTATGGATCATGGTTCATTTTCAGCATGCAAAATGATTTAGACTTAAGATAGACCACCACTACTGAAAACTGGCTTTAGAAAAATAATTCCTTACGTCCATTGAACAAGCATGCCTGAGACATCAGTATGTTATCTGTTTGCAGAAGGAACTGCTAGCACATTTATTTTATAAGAAAATTTTAATTAATATAACTAAGTCAATTACCAAGACAATTTACATTCACTGCAAAATTCAATAGCAGCACTATACTTCTTCTGATTAAATAGCATTCAACATGTATTAATTCTTTTTTGTTGTATAGTCAAAAATCAATTTATATTTCAGTGCAGTCTTCATGAATGAGTCTATGGGTATCTGAGCCCATTAGACAAGAGTAATTGTTGTGAAAGGCTGAGAATGGAAAATTGTGTTGTAAACTTTCTGAAAAAAATCTCTCACCGATAAAGATTTTACTTTATTATAAAAACCAAATATTGATATTTAGAATTTGTACAGGGCCTGACCCCAAACTGAATAAATTCAATGGGATTTTTTCCATAGTATCTTCTGTGCATGGACTCCAAAGCACTTACTGAAACAGGCTCTGATCTTGCACTTTCTGTCCCCATAAATTCTCATTGGTCTGTTGTGATTCTGAACAGTTGAAAAGGTGTCCCTGTGTGCATCTCTTCACAGGATTGAGAGCAGTATTTTCCCTTACTATAACTCTCATTTTAAAATTAATCGTGTCTGAGTCCTCAGACCTTTTGTCTTCACTGTCCATGAGTATTTTAGTGAATGAGTTTACTGGCAGAAATACTGGCAGGGAACTGGGGGCATGGTAGGTCCTGGGATGGGGTGGGAGGCAGAAGTGCGGCATGGTTGGGGAGAGCAGAGAAGCAGTAGCGTGGCAAGAGATGGCAGGGAAGTGGCAACGGGGGGTGGGGGGGTGGGGAGAGAAGTGTGACATGGTCAGATAAACCATAGCGTATTTAGATTTGCTCATAGGCCCTAATGCAGTGTACTCATTGTTAAAATAAAATCATGTTTTATAAGTCCTAAACATGATGTGGAATGCTAAGAAATGAAAATACAAAGGAGAAAAGTATAAAACTGATCATAGATTACTTTCAATTTTTGGCACAATTTACTGCTGTGAAGCATCATATTCCACAATGAAATTAAAAACATTGTGCAATACTTAAGAGATCAGCATCTCAGAGAGCTTTTACCTGCTGCATTGACAAGTTACTGCCCAGATTTAAAAAAAAACTTGCCACAAGCCTGTAGTATTCTACAGCTAAATTTTTACTGTATAGGCCTAGCTTCATAGTAATCTTAAATAATTATTAGAATCTGACATTAGTGGATCAATATTTAACCCATTTTTACAATAAAATTAAAGTGCACAATTAATTTTAAGCTTAGTAATTTTGGAGTAGGTAAAGATATGGTTATATGCCTCAGTGAGGCTCTTGAAGGTTTAATAATCGACTTGTGCAGCTCTTGAGTTCTGGAAGTTTGGCCACCCCTGCTCTAGAACTATTTCTTGGCTCCACCCACTATCCACCAGCTCCACCCTCTGGTCACTCGCACTGCCCAGCTTGCCGTTGGGCACTCTCACCTTCCGCCAGCTCCGCCCGCTGTCTGCTGGCTCTGCCATCTGGTCACTCGTGTTGCTCAGCTTGCCACTGGCTGCTCTCACTGTCCGCTGGCTCCACCCACTGTCCACCGGCTCTGCCCTCCGGTCACTCACACTGCCCAGCTCACCGCTCTCGCCATCCACCAGCTCCACCTGCTGGTCACCCCACTGCTGTTCTTCTTCAGTGCAGAGAGAGAAGGACTCTCTTCCGGTAGTGAGCTCAGTGATTTTAGCTCTTAGTCTTTAAGTAGCTGCTAATAGCTACTTCCATAACAAAGAACAGGAGAAGCAATAGAGGCGGTGGCAGCAAACTGCCTCAAGCATTGAAAGAGTGCAAACCCCCCACTCCTGTTTTTCCAACTCTTTCAGGCTGAAACATACAGTCACCTTTCCTACAAGCCTCTTTTTAACTAAGGGTAGTTTTTACCTCTTAACTAACCCAGACCGATTTGAAACAAACAGAGTAGTAGTTCACAAAAGGACAGTAGTTCATATTTCCCCTTAGGAGAATTATAGATATTTACAGATTTGTGAGCAGACTAAACCCAAGTACCATTACCCACTATGCCCTGCACCCAGTATGCTAATCAGCTAATTTTACCCTTTTGTGTTCATGCTAATACAAAACCCATGCGATTAGAAGCTGCCCTCAGAAGCTGTTAGACAAAGCTTCTAAGCCTGCCTTACATTTGTTTTTCTTTTTAAATAAAGATTCTGGAAGACAAAATTATATTCTGCAGATAGGCTGGGACTCCATGTTGGGAATCCAATTGTAATACTCTTTGCTGGTAAGAATTATCAAAAATTACTGGCAGCTGTGTCCACCAGGATGTAAGCCATGACCGCTCAATAGCTATTTAGGAGACAGAGGTGAAGTGAGCTGATGCCATTGGTTCAATTCCTAGAGAGTTATTGTCACCACCACATAGATCACCACCAGAATTGTGACTGATATGCAGTCACAGTAGAGAGGCCAAGGAAATGGGGTTAACCAACTCCCCACTAAAAATAGCTATTGACTCGTAAGATGCTATAAGGAACACCAGTACTAATGTTGCCCAGTGCTGTACCAGCTTGGGGATAAACACAGGACTTCAGTCATCACCCAGCATTGACAAGGCAGCACTTTGAAGCAGTGCTGAATTAAATTTAATTATTTAAATTTTAAAAAATTTAATTGAAAGCAGGAAGATATTGAGTTGTGGAGAGCCAAATCTGTGGTAGCCAACTTGCCAAAGATGATATCCAATAGATTGCTCCTGTTCTTGGGTACAAGAATGCAATGAGAATTTAGGTCAGACTAGCAGGTAGAAATATTTATTGACTATGTCAGTCTGTGTGATAAACACCTCCAGAAATCAGAATTAATATAGCTGTCTTAAATCATGTACCTGGGAACCCAAAACCAGGCAAGTTCACTTTTCAGTATACAAACACACACAAAAAAAGAAACCCACGAATCTACCACCTCAGGTTGATCTAAACATTATCCTCCCTCAACACTATAGCTTCTGTGGGCACACGGAGGAAATCATCCCTCCCAGAGACATAGAAGCAGCCAATATATTTGATAAAACCCATGGTATTCATTAAAAAAAAAAAAGTCACAAGACAACTTGAACAAGGAGTTAGATGTTGGGGTGGACATAGAATATTAAAATAGGGTCACAGGAGCAAGACGACAGAAGTCAGTGAGGGAAATCTCAACATCTTACATATCTGTACATGAATGTAAGGAGTAGGGGGAACAAACATGAAGTATTAATACAAAAAATAAATTATGACTTTTAATTGACACCACAGAAACGTAGTAAGTCTCATGACTGAAATCTTAGTATACATAAGTAAAGCTTGTTCTGGAATGATAGGCAGGATAAAAAGGGAAGAGATGTTACATTAACCATCAAGCTTGTTCTGAGATCCAGAAGGAGAAGACCGGTTGAGAGTCTCTGGGTAAAAGATAAAAGGTCAAGTCAGGAAGCAAAAGTGGATGAGGCATTTCTACAACAAATTACAAATGTCCAAAACCCAAGATCTGGTAGCAATGTGGAACTTTATCTACCTAGTCATCTGTTGGGAAAGTAATGCAGCAAAAAAAGATTTCCAATAAGTTCTTGAAAGGTACTGGGGACAACTTTTTTTTGTAAAAAAGGAGGAAGTAATTGGACAGACTGTATTTTTAGACTTGATTCTGACCAACATAAAGAAATCAAAAGCAAATATTTGGAAGGCAATTTGGTTGAACGTAATCATGAAATGGTAGAAGGAGAACATCTGAATAAGGACAATGGACTTCAAAAAAGAAAACTGGTAGTTAAGATCTCATAGGAAGAAAATGTAAGGCAAAAAAGCTCAGGACCGCTGGCAGTTTCTCAAGGAAACGCTTAATGCCACAACTGCAACCTATCCCGATCAAAAAGAAAGATAATAGTCAGAGGCCTATACAGCTCTATCAGGAGCCCTTTAGTGACCTGAAAATCCAAAAGGAATCCTACTGAGAGTGGCAATAGGAAGAGATTCTTTAAATACATGAGGAAAATGAGAAAGATGAAGATGAAGGAAAGTATAGATCCTGTTCTTAGCAAAGAAGAAGAGCTAGTAACAGAGGACTTCAAACAAAAAACCCCTGAGGTGTTTAATGCCTATCTTGCTTCAGTCTTCACTAAAGATTAATAGTGATGAGATACTCCACACAACTAATATTAGTGAGGTGAAGGAATTCAAGCCAAAATAGGTGACGAATATCTAGGAAAGTTAGATGCATTCAAACCAGCAATACCCAACACATTAATCCTAGGGTACTTAAAGAATTAACTGAAGCAATTTCAGAATCTTTGCAATTATCTTTGTGAACTCCTAGAGGAGGGTGTTGTCTCAGAAGGCTGAAAAACAGCAAACATAGTATACAACAGACGTGGCCAAACTGCGGCTCGGGAGCCGCATGCGGCTCTTGAATGAAAAAGAGTGGCTCACGGAAGAAAGTCAGCAAATCAATTTAATAGCTAAAAGTATACGGCTATGTGCCTCAGTGCGGCTCTTGAATTCCATAAGTTTGGCCGCCCCTAGTAAATAACTTTAAAAAGGGAAACAAAGGGGACTTACAGACCAGTCACTTTTAACTGCAGTACCTGGAAAGATATTGGACCAATCAGACAATTTTTAGGCACCTGGAGGATAATACTGTTCTAAGGAATAGCCAGAAAGGATTTGTTAAGAACAAATCACACTAAACAAATCTAACATCTTTCTGACAGCATTACTGCCCTCGTGGATGGAGTGAAGACAACTGATATTCACTGATATCTCTAATAAGGTTTTTGACAGTCTCAGTTTCGCAGAAAAACTAGGGAAATGCGGTCTAGATGAAATTACTATGAAGTGGGCTCACAACTGGTTGAAAGACAGTACTCCGGCGGTGAGCCCTGGGTCCAGTGCTATTAAATATTTCATTAAAGACTTGATAATAGAGTGGAGAGTAGGGTTATAAATTTAAAGATCACACCAAGTTGGGAGTACTTTGGAAGACAGGATTAGAATTCAAAACTACCTTGGCAAATTTGTCTGAATTTAACAAGATAAAATTCAATATAGATGCATGCAAAGTATTAATTTAGAAAGGAAAAATTAACTGCACAGCTGCACAATGGGTAATTGGTTAGGCGATAGAATTGCTGAAAAGATTCTGAGGGTACAACTGATCACAAACTGAATGCAAGTCAACAATGTGATGTAGTTGAAAAAAAGGTTAACATTTTGAAGTGAAGTGTCACATGTAACACATGAGAGAGGACTGTCTTGCTCTACTCAGCACTAGAGATGCCTCAGCTGGAGTGCTGTTTACAATTTTTGGCATCACACTTTAGGAAAGATGCGCACAAATTGGAGAGAGTCTAAAGTACAGCAACCCAAGTTGTAAAAGGTTTTGAAAACCTGTCAATTTCCAAAGGGATAGCTGTGTTAGTCTAGTTCAGTGGAAAAAAAAAAAAAGTCGTGTGGCACTTAAAAACTAACAGATTTGTTTCTTGCATGAGCTTTCATGGGAGAAAATCCCACTTCGTCAGATGCTTCGAAGATGGGTGAACTTACAGAATGGAATTCAAATAAATGCAAGGGGGTGTAAAACATAGGATCAAGTCATACAGTAACAGCAAATCAGACCAGTTGTTAGGTTCAAACCCTGGGAAGCCTGAAGTCAAATTACCTTTTTTAATAGGAAAAGAACCCATAGTCTCAATTCAATCCTGCTTTCACAGAATTTAAATTGCATATTAATTCAAGTTCAGCTGTTCCTCTTTGAAGTCTTGCACTAGATATATGATTTGTTAACAACCCTCATCAGAGATGTGACTGGGACATCAAGACTTCAAAAAGAAACAGCTGAACTCAAATTAATATGCAAATTAAATTCTGTGAAAGCAAGAATGAATCGAGACTATGGTTTCTTTTCCCATTGCAAAAGGTAATTTGACTTCAGGCTTCTCCTTCAAGCGCTGCTCGGATACATTCAGAAATAGGTGTGTCCGTGCTGGAGCACCGGATTGATTGGAACTTTTTTGCTCTAGCCTGTCAGAAGAAGGCAGGTGGCCACTGTCACTCACGCCACCCCTTGGCTATATAGGTAACTCTCCCCGGGACTGGTTAGCCTCGGTGCCAACTCCGTCGACCCCAGAAGCAGTGGAGGCAGCGAGGGCACTCCTCCTGTTGCCTACACCCCCTTCTCTGGCACTTCCTCGAAGGAGGAAGCTGGCTTTCCTTTCAAAGGCCTGGGTGACGTGCATGTAGCACCATTCGCCCTCTCCATTGCTGGCCCCAGGGCCCTGAACACCAGAGCCCCCTGGGAGTCCTGGTACCGTGCAGCCATCCCCCACAGCACCATGCCGCTCTTCCATCTCCGCTGCCGCTTTGGGAATCCCGAGAGGCATCCCCCTGTTCCAGCCCAGGGGTAGGGGCTTCAAGGGGCTCCAAACAGCCTCAGCTCCATCTCCTTTTCAATATCACCCCAGGATTGGTCCCCATAAGAGGACCCTCAAACCTTGCCGGCACCGGCGCACTCGGCAACAGTGAACACTGAAGCCAGTACTATGCTCCTATATCAGTGATTTGTCAGTGCACTTCGACCTCCTGCACCATGTCTCTGCTCAGACGGGCATGGAGGTTCAAACCTCCGAGTTGCCCTCTGACACTCTTTTCAAGCCACTTTCTTTGTTAGCGGCACTGGCAGGGCCAACGCTATGCGGTAAGCAGCTCCTGTGTAAAAGGGGGGTGCCGGCATTTTGAGGGGGCGTCAAAACGGGACAGCGCCGTGGCGCTCCCCTGATGACATCACTCATCTGCACCTGCGTCACTCTGCTGTGGGGGGTGCCACGATCCCCAGCGCCGGCCCTGGGCACCAGTTACAGTGCCTCTCCACCCCAGCATTTGGGACTTGGCCTCCTCCCACTGGCAAAATCCAGGTTCCATCCCCCCGATCTCTGATACGGCTGGCTTCAAATATAGAGTCCCAGGGCGTGAAATTCCCCTCACTTACCCACCATCCAGCCCCTCCTCACGCAGTGGTGGAAGTGGCCTTAGGGCTGGGGCAGGTCCCTCCTGATCCCCTCCTGACATCGAGGGACGCTAGGGAGCTCGACTTACTAGGCCGCAAAGTTTACTCCTCTTCAGCCTTCCAATTGAGGTCGCAAACAATCAGGCCCTCATTAGCCGATACACATTGGATGTGTGGGAGTCACTCCACAAATTTAGATACCTACCCCCGCTGGAGGCGAGGGAAGAGTATGAGGCCTTCCTGAAGGAGGGTAAAATAGCCTCCCAAGACCTCCTCCTTTCATCCTGGGATGCTGTGGATAGGATGGCCCAAACTATGGCTTCGGCTGTAACCCTGTGCCATGCAGCCTGGCTGCAGGAACCCAGAGTCCCTCCAGCCTCACAGCAGGTGACCCTTGACTTGCCGTTTTGGGGAGATGCCCTCTTCCTGGGGGAGACCTCATCTATCCTGGGCATTGCCCATGACCCCAGGGGAGAGTTAAAGTATTTTGGCTCCCTCCAGCCGGGGCCACTTCAATGCCCTCCGGCCCCATAAGGCCCGATAATAAGCCATGTTTACCCCTTCTTCCCCCTTTTAACTGTTACTGGCAAGGACTCATCCTCACCACCATAACTTCAGGTCAAACCCCTCCGGGGTACCTTCCTAACAAAACCCCCTCCAAGATGGCTCCAGGAGAGCTTTTAACCCTGGTCATCAACTTGGCTATAACCACCTATATCACTGCCACGCCTCCTTGGTGGCCTAGTAAGTGACATTCGGCACTTCCCACACTGTGGCGGATGTTCGACTCCCAGTGGTGGGACTCTCTCCTTCTGAAACAACAGCTAACCCTCCTCTCCCTTCCTCACCCCTCCTTCCTGGTGAGGATGGGCAATTCACATGTGACACAACCTCCCCCTGGGTAGGACTGGAATTGTCCCTAGGCCTTGAGGGGACTTGCCTCCTCATTATTCAAAATTCCTCTCCCGTAGTGGAGGACATCATGGAAGCCTGCTATCTAAACCCAGGCAGGCAATTGATGGCCACCGGCCCTAGCCCAAAGAGGCTACCATGACAGCATACACTCTGTTAGGGAAAGAGCCCCCCCTTTCCCCTTCCCAGCAGATTTAGTTTTGAGAAAGCCAGACTGGGGGGGGGGTAATGTTTGAAGAGTATTATCACATGTTAAGGATTGCAATAAACAGAGTGGTGATCAACTATACTCCATGTCATTTGAAGGTAGAAAAATAAATATTGGGCTTCATCTGCATCAAAGGAAATTTGTCTTAGATGTTAGAGGAAACTTTCTAATTATAAGGATAGCTAAACTGTGGAATAGGCTTCCAAAAGATACTGTGAAATCCTCATCATTGGAAATTTTTAAAAAAATAGGTTGCACAAACACCCATCAAGGATGGTTTCAGCTTATTTGATTCTGCCACTGAGCAGTAAGCTGGACGTGACGACTTCTTGAGGTTCATTCCAGACCTCCATTTCTGTGATTCTACAGTAGAACTTGGAGAGAAGGGAGTTCTGGCTCCATTTTCTATTTTTAGGAGCCCACCAAACACTGAGCCCCTAAAAA
This sequence comes from Podocnemis expansa, assembly GCA_007922195.1. Classification (NCBI taxonomy): domain Eukaryota; kingdom Metazoa; phylum Chordata; order Testudines; family Podocnemididae; genus Podocnemis; species Podocnemis expansa. Next base: position 26,729,573 of record ML681971.1, read on the forward strand.
TAGTGGGTCCTGGAATGCCATTCCACTGTGTTCCAGCTTACTTTAACCCCTGAGCACAGAGAACTCCCCCGGCCAGGGCCACATGGGGCTGCCATCTGTGGCTCCGGGAAACCCACAGGCTGTGGCTGCTGCCTGCAGCTCTGGGAACTCCTCAGCCATGGCCACATGGGGCCGCTGACCACTGCTCCAGCTCAGGGAACCCCTCCAGCCAGGGCTACGTGTGGGGCTGTTGCCTGAGGCTCCCGGGAACCCACCAGCTGGGGCCACATGGTGCTGCTGCCTGTGGCTTGGACTCCGTCTTGGGGGAATCCCCCAGCCAGGGTCACAGGGGGAAGCTGCCGCTGCGGCTCCTAGAAACCCTTGAGCCAGGGGTCCTGTCTGTGGCGGCTCTGGGGATTCTCACAGCACACCAGAGGAGTTGGCATGGCACACCAGTTGGGAACCACTGCAATAGACGATATAACCTGTGGTGCTCTAATTATGATAATGAGAAATTTTCTAGTTTTTTTTTTTTAAATTACCCTAGTTATAGCAAGGTAGCTGATTATTTCTGAAATTGTTTTATTATATCTCTATATAATCTGAGTGATTCATGAATTGAAACAATTTCAAAAAAGAAGTCTCTCTTTGAAGAATAATTTGTCTAAATTCAACTCCTGGGGTACCAATGTCTCTTATTATTCCATAACATATGCTGTTAAGAAGAAATATTAGAGGCATTAGCCTATTCAATATTATCTTTGCACACACTATTATATATAAGTGTGATTTCTTAAAAATTTCAGGCAAAGAAAACACAGCTATGCAAAAACAGCCCAATAGTGTAATTTTAAATATGTCAGTCTATTTTGCTTGATGCTGTCTTGTAGAGATCTCTCTTTTAGTTTTTCAAGAGCACAAAATGGTATCCCCATAACAGGCTAATGAGAATTCTATTGATTCAAAGCAAGCTTCTTTAGTCTTTCTTACTAACTGTATTGAGCAAGAACAGCAGAAACTGAGAAACATTGTGAGTGGGATTACTGAAACTGCTAGAAGTTAGAGCTTTAGCTCTCTAGCAGTTATATTCTGGACAATGTCTCCAAAAAGCAATATTTCAACAAAGAAAAGGGAAATAATTGGTAGCATCATCCAAACAAAGAAATGAAAAAATGGTGTTAATTTTATGTAGTGTAATGACTTTTATTCCAAAGTTCTTTTACAAACTATAGACACAAATGACTTGAACCACTTATGAAATACAGCTACATCTACTGTGGAAAAATAGTTTAGCCATATGCTGCAACACTAATTGTGCAGGAAAGAAAAGAATATTTTCCACACTGAAAATTGCACAGCAACATTCTTCACTTTAATCACATCCAATATTATTTTGAATTCAAAATGAGATTTGCTGCCTCTCAGATGAGGAGATAAATTTGACACCTTGCCCAACAAATAAATCAGAACCCAACTGAGAGAGAAATACAGCCTCAGTGTCAAGACCAAGATGAATATGGTCAAACCCATTGGTCATAGCAGGACTCTAGAGAAAGCTTGAGTCAAACACCAAGAGGTCAAAGATAGCCAGGAGGGTGAGCCCTAAGTCAGATGTTGAGAAGCAGGTCAAGGTCAGATACAGACTGCAAATTAATAGCAAAGTTAGTTAAAAACAGGGCTGGAAGAGTCTAGGGTCTAAAGCAGAAGAACATAGACAGCCTGTATTGTTCCTCAGACAGCTTTCCTTTGTGAGTTTCTGGTTTATGTATTGGTATTGGCTAATCAGGGGGCTATGAAGAGCTGTCACTCTTCTCCTGCTGGGCAGTACTTTCTGCCAAGCCCAAGGCCCTCCTGTTGGAGCCCAGCCAAAGCTTTCTATGGTGATGTGGTGATTTCAGCAGTCCAGAAATTTCATGGTTCCAGATTCTGCCCCTGCAGGTTCTAACAATCACTGAGGAAAAGGAGAGAACAAGGAGTCTGCCTTTCAGGGAAGGAAGCAACCACCAGCCATCTGGGATGTATGCTATTGTTGCCAGAGGACCAGAGAGGTAGACAGAGTAGCAATATCCTTTTCTGAACATCACGCTAATGTGAAAAGGAGCCCGCTCATGATTAAGACACAAAACTTTGTTATTACTTCATTAAGCCTCACCACTTTTTAGGTACACTTTAAAAAGCATTACAAGAGGGATTTCTGCTGAGAGAGTGTTGTGAAATCACAGTTCCCTCTACAAATCCTCTCTACAAACAACAACAACAAGAGTCCTGTAGTGTCTTATAGCCTAACAGATTTCTTGGGGCATACGTTTTCGTTGGCTCCAACCCACTTCACCAGATGCATGATAAGTCTCAAGTTGCAATTAATGACAACCCTAAATCTCATAACAGTAATGTTTGTTTTAAATAAAGTACAAACTTACTTATTCTACAAATCCAAATGCTATGGCCATGAAATTTGAGAAGGAAGAATTACTTTTTAGTGAACAATTTAAGAGTTTGGGAGAAATATGGACAAACAGAATGACCTGGATAAAGTATTTCGATACAAAGCCGGATGGTAAAAACCACTATCAAAACTTTAAAAAAAAAAGTGTATTATTTTGATCATTAAGTCTTAACATGGTCATCAAAATGATTCATGATCAATCTTTGATAAAACTAATGTATTTCACAGTGCAACTAGTTTAGATACTCATAAAACATTTTATGTTATCTCACATCAGAGATATGAAGACAGACACACATTGTCGGAAGCAGTACACTAGTTGGTTGAATAACTGTACTGATTCTGATTGGTACTGCTGTCATGGTTTTGTCCCTTTCTGAAAATATATAAGCCAGGACAGCTGGCACTCCATCAAGACTTCCATGCTTGGAAGGACTCTAGATAAAAGCATGCACAGGCAGTTAAATGGGGTTGGAATCCTGTGCCAGAGGAAGATAAGTAGTATATTCTTTGATAAGTATTATCAGAACCACAATGTCTGACGTGAATTCTTATACAATGCAACTGTTAGTCATATGCTGTGGACTGCTTATTATATACGGTTATATGTTCCCAATGAAAGCAAAAGATACAAGTTTCTTCTCCTGCCTTCTCCAGAGGGAACACCCTCCCCCCCACACACACAGAGGGAGCTATTATAACAGCATTCTGAGATCTAGAATAATTAATCAATCTGGTGAGCATTAAGAAGAAAATTTATCTGGGAGCTTTGTGCCCAGGGAATCAGGTTACACAGTTCATTGCAAATACTTTTTTTCATGTTAACTTGGTTTACAATTAACAAGTAATCCAAATATCTGTTTGCAAACAAGAACTGTGTCTCCTTAAGCTGCAACAAAAAGGGAACTTCTGCTACAAGATCATATTATACATTTGAAATTTAGAGTGATTTGCCCTTGCAATCCTCAACTACAAAATGACATTGATCAAAGCAAAAACGAGTTAAGCGCTCGTTACTCTTAGGAGTTGGAAACTGTTTGTGTGGGGATATCACATGTGGCTCAATCCCCATCCTACTGCATCAATCCAATCACCTGTTTCAAATAGCATTTGAGACGTACGTGTGCTTAGTAAGCAGACAGCTTAGTGTTTATTTCAGAAAAGACACTCCCTGGATGCACAGATTCGAACACCAGCAGAGTCAATACAGCCATTCACCCTTCCAAGGCAGGAAATAGAGTTCCAAGGAATTTGCAATGTATGTGGGCACTTCAGGTGAGTCCTTTGCAAATTAGTTTCTATAAGTACATTACAATTGACAGAGCATTTCTTCCAAACAGGAGTTAGTTTTCCCAGGTGTCCTTAGCCACAGATTCTCTTTTCTAGACTACATGTTTAGATTTTTTTAGGGTGGTTATAGGGAGTGTGGGACAGGGAAAATACATTCATAGGAAAGTTCCAAAGAAGCAGTCGTGTTAGTCTAGTTCAGCAAAAGAAGCAAGGAGTCCTGTGGCACTTAGTCTAACAGATTTACTTATTGGATGAGCTTTCATGGCAGAAAATCCCACTTCAAAGTGGGATTTTCTCCTACGAAAGCTCATGCAATGTAAGTGCTACAGGATTCATAGAAAAGGGCCTCAGATAATTGTCTTGCCTCTAGGCCATGAGGTTAAATTCCACAACAGGACTTGATTATTTACTTAGCCCCGACTGATTGGATATTGCACAGTTAGAGGTCCAGTCTCAGAGGTCTCTTCTGCCCATTTCTGATATGATTTAATAGACACAAGCAAAAAGGATTACTAAATGTGTAATGAAGATCACAGATAAAACAGCTCTCAAAATCCATTAAGAACCCTGTGTGTGATTATAATTTATTACATTACCACCTGCCAAACACTCAGTGGGTGGTCTCAAAAGGCCTATGCAGTTAGGATCTCAGATTGCTACAATCTTGTCATGACTGACTGTCTACCCACTCACTGTTACCAATTTTCCTTCTTTTGCAGACAGCTGCTTTGTAAAGTAATTCCCTTGTTAGCTGTCACATTCAGATTTTGGGACCCAGCCCCCCCCCCCAAGATGCAGTTTTGAATTCTGACCTGTTAGGTCCCCAAATAGACCTTTAGTACAATATATCGTAATTTGAGGTTGATTTGGCACCAGATAATGTAAATGAATTTGTAATTTTATACTTAACTTTGATCAATAAAGCTTGAATCAAAGAAGAGATTGCTTGGCTTGTGCAGTAACGAATTCTTCAGGATTGTGTCCCAATGAGTATTCCATCTCAGATGCAAATACACCCTAATGGGAGACTTTGAGTAGCAGTGCCTGTTCACCCCAAACATGTTCCAGACATCCTCATGCTCTGTACTAAGAATATATAGTGTGACATGGGTGAACTGCCTTAAATTACTTTTTCTTTTCAGTAAAGATCTGCCATTAAAGGCCCTATTTTCATTACTCTGTAGGCTGAGGTAATTGCCACCACTTATCCATGAAGATGGCCTTCTTGAAGGGGAGAACAGGTAGTCACTGGTTGAAAGGGAGGTTACATTAAAAAAACAATTAAGGATCAGATTTAAATCCCACATAGGGATTGGCTACCTAATCTGTGGATAAAGATTAATAAATCCCATGATGAATGTTATCACTGAATGGACAGAATCCCTTTACAGATGAATGAAAGGGTGCAGCAGCTGCTAAGTAAGACTTATGGAATTCATGGAAAAAATTGACTTTTTAAAGTTCCAATAAGTAATTAAGAACAGGAATAAGGGAGGAGTGAACAAGTGAAGACTGACACTGGGCATGCCGGTGGTGGAATCTCATCCATTTTTTAAAGCAAGTATTGTGCATATGTATCTTTCTGCAGTCTATACTTCTGTCAGTCATGAAGTTTCTATCCCTGAGAACCAATGAAAAGCCAAACTGAGTGGAAGAATGATCCAATTGAAATGAATAGTCTATCTGGAACTGTGAGACAGTAAATGGGTAATGGATGGATGTACCAACACAAGAAATGGGTACCAGGTTTGTCAGCTGGTCAGTACCACTAAAAATGACTCTGGATTTGTTTTGTATGATCTTGTTGAATACTCCGAGGATTAATGGTGTTGATATATGCCTAGAGAATGTCCTTATCCTATCCACAAACTGAAGAAATGTAGTGGTTCTCAACAAGGGGTCGATGTACCAGGGGATACACAGAGGACTTCCAGAGGCTAAATCAAATCATTTTGATTTGCCTAGTTTTATGACAGGCTACCTAAAAAGCACATATCAGAATCAGCACAAACTAATATTTCTTACAGCAATGACTTGTTTATACAGTTCTCTATATTAGATCAGTGTTACTCTAACTGGGAATTGTGATTACTTTATAATAAGGTAAAAATGAGAAAGTAAGCAATTTCAGTCAGTGTTCATGACACTTGTATTTTTGTGTCTGATATTCTAACAAATTATGTTTTCAGCAAGGTGAAACTTGGGGTACACAAGACAAATCAGCCTCCTGAAAGGGCAACAGTAGTCTGTAAAGCTTAAAAAACTGTCATTAAGAATGAAGGTGCAGTCTTCTGTCTCAACAGAATTCTTTCATTTCCTGTCAACAGTGCTAACTAAAGTCCAATTTTGGAAACCTGAGGTCAGAAAAACATTAAGAATCTCCAAGTTCAACTCAATGATCTGCTGAGATCATCAGCTGATGTGGTTTGTATACCTAGAAGGTAGAAGGTGGAGAGAAGGATGTGACTGGCTATATACAAATTCTATAGCTTTACTGCTTCAGCACAAAGGTAGAGAGATCACACTGTGTTCTGTTAATTGGTATAAACACACATAGGCTATATTATTGGTGCCCTTGATACATGGGAAAAAAGGGAATACAGCCATTCCAGACTCATTTCAGTTTCAGGAGGTTGATGTGAAGGCTTTCTTAGGCAGAACGCCTGCCTTGAATAGCATGCATCCTTAAGTGTGCTCCTCATCCAAAGAGGGAAACACAATGTCAAAATGAAGGTGAAAGAGACTCCTATACAAACTTTGGAGGGATTCTTCCATCAACTGAGTAAGCCTAATAATTAGCAAGGGAAAGACAGTAGCTCATTTAGATTGTCTGGAACACTGACTGTTCTGAACCATCCCTGGAAGCAGTGAAGATGTAACTTGGCTTACTGAATTAGTTGAAGATAACTGAATTAGTTGAAGATAACTTCTTACCAATATCTTGAGGTTTATCTGAATCTTGAAAATTAAGTTTGTTAGAATCACAAACTTGTCTATGGCAAAACTCTGGCTGTCACATCATCTATGCTCTGCTTGCTGTATTAAGATCAAAATAGGTTTTTCAAAATGGAGTTCAAGTTCTAGCCTATGGAACAGGGACATTGTTTGCATTAAATAGAAAAACTTCATTATGTGGCTGGACATTGAGCAGCCGAAATGTCAAGGAGACAATTATTCTAAATCAACATAAATGAGTTGCTAGCACTTCCATGATCTTTGAGAATGCTCTTAGAGTAGACAATAGACAGAAGGGAAACACTTGATGTCAGAAGTAGTCCTGGCCGAACGTAAAACAAAACAAAAGAACCTCTTGTGATAGAGATGAATTGCAACATGAAAACACCGCTCCTGAAAGCTGAAGGCCACAAACCAGCCTCTGGAATCACAGGATGGAACTATAGCTGTGAGAGTCATCATGCTGAATTTGTCATCTCAAGATGTTTAAGAGGCTGAGATCCAATAGAGGTTTCCATGTTTTGGTCTTTTTGGAGACCAAGAAATATTTGCAATAGAATCTCTTGCCCCTGTCCTCAAAGGAACTACTTCTATTGTTCTGTGTCTCAATGAAAGACTGAGAGATTGGTCCCTGAAAAGGGACAGGGAAATGGGCAGATGGAAGTGAAATGAATGGAATAATCTGAAGCAATTGCCTTGAAAAATCTATTTGTCTGACATCATCTGCTCCTGTGCATATCAAAAATGGGAGACAGAAGGCAGGTCTACATTAGTGCAGCTGCACTATAATAGTACTCCTAACATAGCTTTGCTGAGGTAGCACATCTGGTGAAGACATTGTATGCCAACGAAAAAGCACCCTCCTGTCAGCATAATTACTTCACTTCTGTGAGAGGCAGAAGCTAAAATCAGGAAAGTGCCTCCCTCCAACAGTGTTGGTGTGGACACAGCACAGCTTAGGTCACTGTAACTTGTGTCACCCCCAACTGATATAAGTTGAATTGACTTAAACAGCAGTGTAGAGCTACCCTGATTCTTTAAAGAGATAGGTGGGATGACGCAGCTGAAGAGTCATGAGTGGGGATGCTCTGGACCCTCAATCAAACCATCAGAACTGACAGCAGCACCACAGTAAGTTTGGAATCCCAGACTCTTTGTAAGTTGTTCAAAAGGCCTATGTAAGTATAGAACTACACTGGACAAGCTCTCTGTACCATTTGTGACATGAAGCATTTGTTTTGAAGGTGCATATAAGATGAGGGACCCGAGAGTGGTCCTGGAATCTAAGTGTGTAGAGGTTCACTAGTGGACTCAGTTCAAGTCCATCAAAAGGAAGGTCTTAGTTGGTGATTTGAACCTCTCATTGTAACCAAATGGCTCTATCCAGAACAACTGGTAGATATAGAGCACGCTGTGACTCGTGAGGGAGTACAAAAATACTGGTCAGACTGCAGTACTTGAAACTGCTACCCAGCTGGACTCTTGAGGAAAACACACGTAGAGCAGAATTTGAAACTTGAGGTTACTGTTCTGAAAACCCAAATTCATAACACTCAATTTAAGTGTGAGAATTTCCTTCCACTTAAAACTCATTCACATCTTTATATAAAGAGTTTAATTGTGGCACAGATTAATTGGAGCTCTGGTTTTCCATGACTGATTTTTAGAATTTCAAATACTTCTTCTGGACTCAGACGAATACCGGAAGCAGCAAACTGATAGAGGAGTCCCATGTACAAACTAAAGAATAGAATCTGAGCATCAGGGAGAAAGGACACAAACTTCAAGAAAGGTCTTGAAGATCCACCATCTTTGTCTACGTAATTAAGCCTGCTTTTATGAATTTCGTACCTTGGCTACTCATCTCACACCCAATGCCTCCCTGCTGTTGCTACTGTGATGATCCTCTCACACTTCACCTGTGCACTGTTGACAATATACCTCACAGCACAAAGGATGTAAGACAGTTACCGTATTGAGTCTGTCCTTACAAAGCAGCCAGAGTACAACATAAAGACCCTCCAATCCCAGCAATGACAATTAGCAAACAGTTCAAGCTTATCAGGCCTGACAAATTCACTATATCTAGCAAGATCGTTTTAATAGCTTTTATCCAAAAAGGAATGAATGAGAGGTCTATTAAAATCTTATACTCAAAGTATGTCTAAACATACAATTTAATTTAAATTAATGAGGATTATTCAAATTAAATTAATGCACGGCTACACTGCCTTTCATTAATTTGAACTAAGGAATTTGTTAGTCTGAATTAATGAAAGCTTACTTCAAAGTTATAAAACCTCGCTTAACTTCGAAGTAAGGGTTAATTCAAACTTATTAGTTCAAATAAACCCAATGTAGCCACGTTAATTCAAACTAACCATTAGTTTGAATTAACACACTTTGACCTTCTTCCTCCCAGGATGCCTCCCTCTTTCTATATATTGGGTGGGGCATAACCCTTCTTGGGGGCCATCTTGCCACACCTCCCACAGTGCCCCTCTCCTAATTCAAACTACCAAGTCCTGTCCATGGACAGGCTAATTCGAATTAGCATTCCTAGTGGGGCCATGTTAAGTCTGAATTAACTTAATTAACTTAACTAAACAATAATGATTAGTTTGAATTAAGTTAATTCAAACCAAACTTTAAGCGTTGATACAACATGTATGGCTGCATAGAATCACAGAGTTGGAAGGGACCTCATGAGGTCATCTAGTCCAAACCCCTGCCAGAGGCAGGACCACTCCCACTGAACCATCCCAGTCATGGTTTTGTCCAGCTGGGCCTTAAACACCTCTAGAGATGGAGATTCCACCACCTCCCTAGGCAGCTCATTCCAATGCTTCACCACTCGCCTAGTAAAAAAGTTTTTTCTAATATCCAGCCTCGATCCCCCTAGCTGTAACTTGAGACCATTGCTCCTTGTTCTGTCCTCCATTACTACCGAGAATAGTCAAGCTCCCTCCTCCCTGGAGCATCCCTTCAAGTAGTTGAAGGTCGCTATCAAATCCCCCCTCAATCTTCTCTTCTGCAGACTAAATAAGCCTAATGCTCTCAGTCTTTTCTCATAGGGCTTGTGCTCCAGTCCTTTAATCATTTTGGTTGCCCTCCACTGAACTCTCTCTAGCATGTCCCTGTCCTTTTTGTAGTGGGGAGCCCAAAACTTAACACAGTATTCTAGTTGTGGCCTCACCAGTGCAAAATAAGAGGGGAATGATCACATCCCTTGATCTGCTGGTAACACTTCTTCTGATGCAGCCCAGTATGCCATTGGCCTTTTTGGCAGCAAGAGCACACTGCTGACTCATATCCAGCTTCCCATCCACCATGACCCCCAAGTCCTTTTCTACACTGCTGCTACTTAGCTGAATGTTCCCCAGCCTGTAGCAGTGCATGGGGTTTTTCCATCCCAAGTGCAGGATTTTACACTTGTCCTTACTGAACCTCATAAGATTTCTATTGGCCCACTGTTCCAATTTATCTAGGTCTCCTTGAATCCTGTCATTGCCCTCCAACGTGTCTACTGTTCCCCCCAGCTTAGTGTCATCTGCAAATTTACTGAGAGTGCAGTCTATTCCATCTTCCAGATCATTGATGAAAATGTTGACCAGAACTGGCCCCAGGACCGACCCCTGGGGCACACCACTTGTGACCGGTTCCCAGCTAGACATGGAACCATTGATTCCTACATGCTGAAACCGTTGATCTAGCCAGTTTTCTATCCACCTTATAGTCCACCTATCCGACCCATTCTTCCTTAATTTGCCAATGAAAATGCTGTGGGAAACTGTATCAAAAGCCTTGCTAAAATCAAGGTATATCACATCAATGGTTCTTCCTGCATCCAGAAAACCAGTCATTTGATCATAAAAGAAAATGAGATTGGTCAGGCATGATTTACCCTTGGTGAATCCATGCTGACTGTTCCTGATCACTTGATTTTCCTCTAAGCGTTTGAGGATGGATTCTTTGAGAACCTGCTCCATAATTTTTCCAGGGATCGAGGTGAGGCTGACTGGTCTGTAGTTCCCTGGATTCTCCTTTTTCCCTTTCTTGAAAATAGGTACTATATTTGCTTTTTTCCAATCTGCTGGCACCTCCACTGTTCTCCATGAGTTGTGAAAGATACTGGCCAGCGGTGCTGCTATCTCACTGGCCAATTCCCTTAGCACCCTTGGATGCAGTTCGTCCGGCCCCATGGACTTGTGCACATCCAGCTTCTTTAAGCAGTCCCTAACCTGACCTTCCATCACCAAGGGCCTCTCTTCTTCTCTCCAATCTGCCATACCCATGGTAGTGGGCAGTGAGCTAACCCTACCTGTGAAAACTGAAGCAAAAAAAGCATTGAGCACTTCAGCTTTTCCCTCATTCTCTGTCACAAGGATGCCTGCCTCATTCAGTAAGGTACCTACACCATCCCTGATCCTCTTCTTGTTATTAACATACTTGAAGAACCCCTTCTTGTTATCCTTTACATCCCTCACTAGCCACAACTCCATTTGTCCTTTGTCCTTTCTGATTTTATCCCTGCAGTCCTGAGCAATATCTTTATATGCTTCCTTAGTCATCTGACCAAGCTTCCACTTCCTGTAAGCTTCCTTTTTATGTTTAAGATCAGAGCAGAGTTCTCTGCTAAGCCATTCTGGCTGCCTTACATGTTTGCTGTTCTTGCTCCTAATTGGAATGGCAACTTCCTGTGCCCTTAGCAGGGTTTCTTTAAAATATAACCAACTCTATTGGACTCCTTTCCCCTTCAGATTAGCTTCCCAATGGATCCTGCCCATTAGTTCCCTGAGGAAGCCAAAATCTGCTTTTTTTTGAAGTCCAGGGTTTGTGTTTTTGCTTCTTTCCTTCCTTCCTTTAATCAGCATCCTGAACTCAGGCAAGTCATGCTCACTATTGCCTAGTTTGCCATTTACCTCTACCTCCCTGATCAATTCTTCCCTGTTTGTGAGCAGCAGGTCGAGAGGTGCAAGGCCCCTAGTTGGTTCCTCCAGCATTTGTACCAGAAAGTTGTCCCCAACACTCTCTAAAAGCCTCCTGGATTGCCCATGTACTGCTGTATTGGCCTCCCAGCAGATGTCAGGGAAATTGAAGTCCCCCATGAGCACCAGGGCCTGTGATCTAGAAGCTTCCACTAGTTGTCCATAGAACCCCTCATCCACCTCCTGCTTCTGGTCTGGTGGTCTATAGCAGACACCCACCAGAACATCCCCCTTGTTGCTTTCCCCTCTCAATATAACCCACAGCATTTCTACTGGCATGCTTCCACTTCCATAATGGAGCTCTGAGCAGTCATAGAGCTCTTTTACATATAGTGCTGCTCCTCCCCCTCTTCTTTCCAGCCTGTCCTTCCTGAAGTTTATACCCATCCATGGCAGAGCTCCAGTCATGCAGACTATCCCACCACATCTCTGTTATTCCAATGATATCATAGTTCCTTGTCTGCACTAGTACTACCAATTCTTCCTGCTTATTTCCCAGGCTCCTTGCATTAGTGGCTGATTTCCCTACTTTGTCATTTTGATTTTCTATGCATTACATATACCTCCTTGCATTTTTTCTTGGAGTTGTCCTTCCCCACTCTCTTCACGCACTGGGGCTTCAGTAGAACACTTAAGACAATTATTTGGTTTCCCCCGCCCCATGTTCCAATTACCTTCTCTTTTATTCCTAGTGATACAGTTCCAGCACCCCCTAAGTTCCATCCCTTCCCCCAGATCTCCCACATTGTCACTTACCTGTGGGCTTTGGTCTCCTTCCCCGCTTTGAACCTAGTTTAAAGCCCTCCTCACTAGGTCAGCCAGTCTGTGCCCAAATATGCTCTTCCCCTTCCTGGACAGATGAAGGCCATCTCTTTCTATCAATCCTCCTTCCTGAAACAGTACTCCATGGTCAAGGAAGCCAAATCCCTCTTCACCACACCATTTTCGCAGCCAGGCATTCACCTTTAGGATGCATCCGTCTCTCCTCAGGCCTCTAGCCTTGACTGGAAGGATCGAGAAGAACGCCACCTGTGCTCCAAACTCCTTCACTTGTGCTCCCGGAGCCCTGTAGTTGCGTTTGATCAGCCAAGGATCACCTCTCGCAGTATCATTGGTACCCACATGGATAAGAAGCATGGGGTAGTAGTCTGAGGGGCGGATGATTTTTGACAATTCCTCCGTAATGTCTCGGATACGTGCACCTGGCAGGCAGCACACCTCCCTAGAGGCCTTGTCAGGGCAACAGATGGGTGCCTCCGTTCCTCTCAGGAGTGAGTCCCCAATCACCACAAACCTATGCTTCCTCTTAGGCAAGATGGCTGTGATCTCCCCAGCCTCTGGGGTGCATGGCACCTCCTCTACCTCCTGCATTGCCTCTAGTGCCACATAACGGTTCCTCACCACAATGGAGGGTGGGACATGAGCAGGCGTGGAGCACTGTCTGCTGCCAGAGGTGACCAGCTGCCAGAGTCTCCCTCTGCCATAGGCATCCCATCCATTTCCAGAGCTGTGGCAGTAGCCCTTGGCACCAGGATAGGGACCTCCTCCTTGCATGTCTCATCGTGGACGCTGTCAAGGAACTTTTCCAGGGCATAGATACCCCTGAGTCGTGACACCCCCTCCTGTAACTCTCCTACCTGTTTCCTGAGAGATGCCACCAGAAGGCACCTATCACATAGGCTCATCTCCCTAGCCTGATCATCAGTGGCAGGAAAATGAAGGCCACAGTCTCTGTAAGTCCACACCAGGATCTGGGTAGAGATATCCATGGTCAGACAGTCTGTCTGGCTACAAACAGAGGCAAAGGAAACAGAAGGGGCACTAGCACAAGCAGTGTGGCTCCTCTTCACCATCGTAGCTTCACCAAACTCCTCCCCAAACTCCCCTGTTTGCAGTCCACTGTTCGCAAGCTCCCCCTGGTCGCTCAAGCAGTGGCTTTTAAGGCCTTCTCTACCTAGATCAGCCCTTGCCCCTTGTTATCATGAGTTACAAGTATAGACAGCTAAGGAGTTGTGTATATTACTGAAAATATATTTTTAGATTCTGTGTCCTAGGCATGGTGAATAAACAGGTTTTAGCAGGTAATACCTTTCTGTCTAGATTCACATATCGATTAAGCATTATAGGCCAATGTGAAAGACTGTTTTGCATATGGAGTCAACACAAGGATGTGATGACAACATGGAGCCAGCACATCAAGAAATGAATCACGGGGACAAAATAATGAGTTTTAGAAAATGAGAAGCAAAAGGACATTTTGTCGTCCATCACTAAGGGAACAAAACATTCATGAAAGGTGGATCCCAGCCACATTGGTTGGTGATGATGGGAGATTGCTTTAAGTGAAAGCTATTTACACAAAGATTTTAGCCAGTTAATGGTTAGCTCAAACTCAAGAAGTATACTTTGATATGTAACCATTTTGTTGCCATTATCCTTACTAAAGATGCCTTAAGTCTTTATCTTTGATGATAAACTTAGAATGTTTTCACTATAATTATCTCAGTGCTGTGATGTTATAAAGAACAAGAACCTGAGTTGTATGAGTAAAGCTGTGTACGCTGTTCCCTTGGGGACAACAAATCTGATATTTTCACTGAGTGTCCCATGGTGGGGGGGGAGGGGGAGGGAGCAGAGTAGGGAAATACTTTCAGAGGGATTTGAGGGCTGAGGTGCCTTTATTACCTGCAAGGTGAAGTAGAGGATGGCAGAGTCCTGAGGAAATTGTTTGGGTGGCATACAGACTGCTGGTGTCAGGGAGTTAGCATCCAGTTAAGCACAAACCTCTCTCACTAAAGCAAGGTGGTAATGAGGGGACTCAGTCTCTGATACCCTTAGAATTTGCTATAGTCAGGGAATTCACTATTTTTTTTACCATCATATTCACATAGTGTAATTTAACAAAGGAACCTCAAAGAAGTTTATAGGCTATATTTTACACATAGTGATCACTTCCCTTCTCCTTAGCTACTACTACTGCTTGTTTATGTACATGGCAGTCACTCTGTGCCAGCAACCTTTACTCATCAGTTTCTAGAAAGGGAAGTGTAGAATACTCAACTAAAACCACTAGGGAAATTTAAGTATGCAAAATAACTGCCAGAGTCAAACTCCAGGCAGTAAGCCTTTTTTCTGAAACTGAAAATTAATGCTTTCTCTTTTGAAGAGCACCCGGAGTTTTAGTTATTTCAAGTGATATGGGCTGTGGTTTTAGGTTTCATCTGAAAGACACCCCAAGCAGCTTGCTAAAGCACTGACTTATGATCTAAAGGGTACAGTGTCATCTACAAAAATAAATAAAATCACCTACTTTTAAATAAAAGACTTTAAACAAAAAAAAACTGCAATTCCTCAGAAATCCTGGTTTCACTCAAAGCCATCAGTTTTGATATGGATTTCAGTAGGGCCAGAATTTCACCCCTTGTTGCCATCTTTCATGATTTTTTCCTGTTTCTAACTATATTTGATACTTTCCTGGATAAAAGCAGAGATTAAAGTATAATACGGCAGGTCCCCGCACCCTCCTAAATTGGCAGCCCCCCTTTGTGCACCGCACCTACTGCCTCCCACCCCAGCTACTCCCCCTAGCCCTCATCTTGCTGCTGGTCCCCCTATGCCATGCCATCTTTCCCCACTGCTCTGAGCCAACCCCCTCCCCTGTGCCCTTTCCCAGCCAGGCCAGCTCACCTGTTCCCAACCGCCCCTCCTCCCCAGGGCCCCCTTACCTGGCCACCCTGTCACTGCAGAGCAGAGCGGCCCCAGTCTGGGCTGAGGCTCTGGCCAAGGAAGATCTCTGCATCCCAGAATGCAGCAGAACAGTATTCTAGGTCCTGCTATTTTTAGAGGCTCAGCATTTGGGGGGCCCCTAAAAATAGAGAATGGAGCCAGAATGCTGCATTCCTGTGCCAACTATTTTTAAACAGGGGGAGCCCGGAATGCAACATTCTGGCTCCATTTTCTATGTTTAGGAACCCCAGAATCCTGAGCCCCTAAAAATAATGGGCCCCGGAATGCCATTCCTGTGCATTCTGGCCTGCTTTAACCCCTGGATAAAAGTGAGTAGCTGAGATTCTCAGTGTTTATTTCCTCTCATGGTTAAGAAGTAAAGCTTGAAAGTGTGATCACAGTACACCATGCAGGATCAAAAGTTAGAAGAGACAAAAGGAACCCAAAAGTTACTGTATTTTTTTACAACTGCATAATTTTAAGCCCCTCATGATTTTGGGGTGGACTGACATGATTTTTTGTGGCTAGCAATATTACTTCACTGTCTTCTACATATTTTTCTCCAAAGTCATCCCTCACCCCCCCCCCACCCCCAAAAAAGTTACGTAGCATAGGCACAAGAGGCCCAGAGGCCAAACAAGGTTATCAGTTCTGGATTTTTAATTTTGGACTACAGCATAAAGCTACAGAAGTGTTTATATTTCATAGCAAAAGCCATTTGTTATGCAAAATCTCAAAGCAAATTCCCATTATAATGACATTAACACTGCTTTATCAGTTATTGAAACTTCACATAAACTGATTAGTAAAATCATTAAAATATTACTGATGTACTAAGCTTCCTCAAAACAATATTTACCTATATTGCTGTTAGCAACTGAACTCAATACCTGCATGTCTGTTATCCTTACAAGGACTCTAGTAAAATCTGCAATTTTTTTCCTTTTTCCCACAAGATAACAATGAACTTGTCTGTTCCTCGTTTCTTAATCAGTTTTTCAAACACTAGCCAAAACATTCATTATCTCAAGTCAATACCAAAATACACAGCTTTCCATCTGTTGAGGATTACCATTCATTTCTTGGTATTCTGAACTCTTTCTTGCTTGCTTAGGATCTTGTCTTACCACCTTCCTCCATTTATTTAAGACTCAGTGAGGTTCCTTGACACAGGGGTAACTGACGCTGTAAAAATGAGTAAGTTTCTCTAACTATATAGCTGTTTAAACTGTTACGTGACATTGATGCATATTTTTCCTTAATGAGTCTTCTTTTTCTTCTGCCATTCTTTATTTGATGTTAAACTTACTCAGTCCCTCTGCCCTTTTTTACAAGCTTGGCTTTCTTTATTCATAGAACAAAAAAAAGTTAAGTCAGCTATTCTGCTTCCTTCAGTACTGAAAATGAGAAAGTGTTGTAATAAATTAATGTAGTAAGAGTTTGAGTCACAGAAGAGGCTAGTTTAATCCCTGACTGGCCAGTAGCACATTTATGTATAACACTTCTACATCTTGCATCTCTTGCTCCCCAAAACAGACTTTGGTCGGTTGTGCAAAGGATGCAGAACACAGAGACAGTGACATTCTCTACATTAGTACTACACTGGCAGTGGCAATAGAGGGAGAACCAGTTCCGAAGGATCCCTGCAATCTTTTTCATCATGTCACCTATATCAGGCTACATGACACAGTGATTAAAACACCAGCAGCCAAAAATTAGAATTTTCATTAGTGGAACAGTGGGAGGTGTAAAGAAAAATAAGTGTTGCTGCAACCTGATACACTCCAATTGCATATTTTCATTATCAGTTTAGGTGGGTGCATTTCCCCAAGTCTGAAATTAAGATGCTGTTTCTCAAAACAACATCATGTTGTTTTGCTATCCTTTCCTGCCTTCTTGCCTACCTTCATGAGAACAATTTCAGAGTTCTGAAGAACTATATTTCTCTGACAGCTTTTATCAACAGTTCCTCACATTGAATCTGTTTACTGAACAGTTCCTCAATTATAGATCTTTCCATGTTTAAATTCTCAAACATTGCAAGAGCCCAACTTGAACTACAAAACACATCATAAAACCATCAGGATAATTCACTTTTTTTATCATCTGTGTTACTGGGTACATTATTCACATTTACATGTATGTATACTTCTAACTATTTGCCATAAATGATGCTATTGTTAATTACCTAATTTTAACAAGCCTGGTTTCCATCCTATAAAAATACAGATTTGTGTTCCTGTAAGAGCCTTTTAGAAAATTGTTTTAATTCTGCATATCCACACATCAATTGTTTTAACCCCTTTTGGGCAATGTCTTGTCTATGTGCTAGCTGAGCCTGGACATAACAGAATGGCATTGCTCTTGTTTATACTATTGACAGGTCTTGTGTTTGCTCTTACTGCTGGCAAGGCATTTGGGACGTTCTGTTCATGCTATCTGTGCCAGAGGGTAATCTGCCAAAGATGATGGTCTCCTCCAAGTCTAAGGACTACAAGTCTTCTAAAAAATCTGTATGAATAGTACTAAATTATGCATGCCAGTAATCTACTGATGTTCTTGATTTCTGAATTAATCCATCTGCTGAGAAGTCCTTCCAGAAAGCTCTCGATGAATCTTGATTTTGGTTACCTGCACAGTGCAGCAGGCACACAGATTTTTTTACCTAGTGGATGGTCTTGAAGGGAAAAAAAAAATCAAAGAACACAGTTGTAATGCAGGAAGAAATAATGATGGTTAGTCATCTGTTTCTCAACATTTCCCAGTAGCTTGCAGTGTGGCATGAATAATCCTTCTGAACAGAGACCCTGATAGCTGCTGAAGTTCATCAATAGGGAGAAAAGGGGGAAATGTAAGTAAGAAAATTGATCAGAGTTTGGAATACAAAATACCCCAAAGAGACTATAAAACCACTATAAAGGGATTATTTAATATCTTTGCTATAACCTGTCTGTAGCTAATACTAAATTCATAGCTACTAACATGATGCTCAAGGCCACAGCAGCAGTGTAGAGCTAGAAACCAGAGCACTTCAGCTTTCTTAAGATAACTGTTTAAGTTTATGAATGCTTGGCAATATATTTTATATAAAACCAGGTCAAATAATAAAAATCTGTACACTAACTTACATTGAGTTTAACAGAGACAAAAAAGAGAGAGACCTGAAGAAGAGCTCTGTGTAGCTTGAAAGCTTGCACCATTCACCAACAGAAGTCGATCCAATAAAAGATATCATCTCACCTACTTTATCCATCTCATATTGTAGGACCAAACAGCTTAAAAAAACCAAGGATAGTGCTCAATTTTTGTTACTAACAAAAAACATTTAGCAAATAAGTCAATAATTACAATGAAATCTGTTCTAAATTTTCAATAATTTAGGTCACGTGCAAAAAATCAAAGGTGAGCTGTGCTGATGTATGTTGCCTTTTTTAGTTAAAAAAAAGCATAAGCACAGAAATCAGTGTTGAATGCCTGTTTTACAAGATTTAAGATGAAGGGTATATGATCTAAAATGACTCCATTTTGAGAGGAACTATCAAGTACATACCAATATCTAAAACTGTTGTTCTAAAACTAATATACAATTAACAAGAACTTAAATATTTTAAATGCTCATTTGTAATCAGCCAAAGTGAAGAAAAGTTATCAATGAAAAAAGCTTAAACCATTTAAGGTTTATTCTCCAGTTAAAATGCACTAGGGAAAGAGAATCATATTAGTAAATGCAGATTCACTTTTCCTTTCCAACCAGCTAGCCCAATGGTACACAATGAGCCAAATTCTCTCTAAACAAACCTTTTTTCCCCTTAAAGGGTTTGAAGGAAGTTGCATAAAATAGCTTTGGGTAATATCTGTCTTTCTGTGCAGATGATAAAGAGTCATAGAATTATGTTTATGGAGTGCACACATTCCAAAGGGTTGGGGGTGGGGAGAAGAGAATGGTTTTCTTTATGTCAAATCCCACTGTTCATTATTTAGTGAGGCAGAAGACAAGTTTGCTCCTTCTCTCTTCTGGCCCAAGAGAGGTCACAATGAAACAGCTGGTGTCTCACCTTTATTTTAGTCCTCCAGAACATGGCTAAACCACTAGTTAACCTCCTTTCTGGGCAGACCATATGCAAACTGAATACTATTTCTGCTTTGTACCCTCTCCTTAGTCTCTCATTGAGGCACCTCCTATGTACTGGTAGCACAGCTTAAACTTCTTTTGCTCTCTGAAACTTTAAAATAGGTTTTCCATAGTAATCCATGGGATTTCTTCTCTAAAATATGATAAACCATATGATACAACCTAGTACTTTAACCACAGTTCCTTCCATGATATTGCCTTCTTGTAACATCCACTGTAAATATCTCTAAGCTTCCCAAATTCTATGATTTGCCAAATACACTTTTGGGATAAATGTTAACTACTAAATTCACTTGGTAATGGCTAGGCTTGTTTCTCTCTCACTAAGAAATGGCCTACAGTTAAATAAAATATTTAGCTAGACTGTTCAAGAATGTGGGATGGGACAACTCAGGTGAAAACTCCACTACTCCATAAACAGAAGCCAACATACATACAGTATGTTTCTATCAGTCTTTAGATAAGTAGAACTCATGACCCCTCTGCTTTGGTCAATGTTCAAACTTTTATACAGCATTTAGATACCTCATACTCAATAGAAGAAAGTATCAGTAGCACAAAGATTACTTTTCTTGTAAGCTTTTCTTAGGGCAGGGACCAGGGTTTGGTAGATCTTCATTCAGTGCCTAGCTCAACTGAGCCCTGATTCAGTCCTTTAGGCACTGTTCAAGATACATAATTAATAAGATGAAAGGTTTAATGATTGGTATAGTTCAATAATAGTATTTAATATTCTGATGACAGAATTTGCTTCTTACACAATATGTAGGATTTGAAATTTTCTCTTTTAGACAGAGAAACAATGAGCTTGTTCCTGTTCCCATTAGAGAATGATAATATTTCTAAAGATTTTAGTGAGAGAAAAATGAGCAAAAAGTTTGGAATTTGGAAAAGTTACAAAATTTGTTGCATTTCCAAGTGATTTAAAATTGAATGATCATCAGTTGCTCCCCTCCCAAATTTTCAGGTCACCTAAAAGGCTTTAAAAATCATAAGCAAAGCTTAAATGAATATTTTAATAAGGTAGTATTATCCAATTATACAGCTGGTAAGAACTAAGGATCTTCTTTCCCAAACAAATAGTAATGTAAGATCTTCTTCCATGTCAACGTGATTCACTTGGACAGGTTAAGTACAGTCACCTAATAATTCCTCTGTAGAGAAAGGAGAGAGAAGTGTAACTATTAAATACCAGACTAGACACTCATCTACATGTTTGTCCCTTCAGGTGGGGCTATAGGGGAAGAAAATTCTTCCTGGAGCTGAGAAATAGTATAAAGCATACTGTATATAGTTCATAACTACAGTTAGGAGTAATTTGCCACTCTCTCTTTTAAGTGGTATTGCAGGACAAGCCCTACCTAGCACCCTGGATGGGGAAGCTGAAAAAGGCATGAGCAGGAAAAGGGTCTCCGCGACCTTTCTAAGGTGCAATATCTACACCAATACACTGTCCTTTAGTTAAGGCAGTATGGCCTAGCGGCCTCAGAGCCTCTATTCAGAGTCCAAACAGAGTCCTTGGATCAGGGCAGCATAGCCTAGTAGCCACAGAGTCAATAGGAAGCATCCCCTAGGGGGTACAGGTCCACTGGGCCCCAGCCCAGGGGCCTATTGATGCCAGGGTTATGGCACCCAGTCAACAGGGATCCAGACCAAAATTCGCTGACTGGTCTTCCACTCTAACCATGGCTCACCCCTTTGGGCCCCCTGAGCTACTTCCTACCTGGGGTAGCTGCTGGTGGTTCCCTGCAGGTCCTCAGGGTGAGCTTGCCACAGCAGACGCCTGGATGATAGCCTCAGGATGCTCATCATGAGGCAGATCTTCCTCCAGGCTCCCTCTGGAGTCAGAGTATCCTATGGGTTGTGGGTGATGCAGCTCCAGGTCAGGAGCTTCCAGCACGCGCCCTTTTTCTTCGTTGGTCAACCCAGACTGAGCTGAGCTGCAGCCTTTTATACTAGGACAGCAGCCTGAGCGTGCCCAGTGGGGCCTGAGGGGTGGGGTTTCTTCCTTTCATAGTCTATAGGGAGCTGATTTAGTGCAGGGTGTATTCATCCCATCACAAGTGGTTTATTTGTACCTCAGCAAGAAAATCTTAGCCTGAGAGGACAAAAGAACTCTAGAGCTAAGGAATTAAGATCCTTACTCTTAATTTAGATATACTGTTTTTCTTTCTATTTTACAAATTTTGGAAATTCAGGATCTATGCAAGTTGATGTTCACAAATGAGACAAACAGGGGCTAAATGAGGTGGAACACACCAGAATGCCATTCCGGGACCCACAATTTTTAGGGACCAGCATTCCAAGGCCCCTAAAAATAGAATAATGGGACAGAATGCAGTGTTCCAGTGCATTCCCTCACTACCCCTGCACAGCCACTTCTCCCCACAGCAGGCCAGCAGCTGCAACCCCTACCCAGCAGGAAGACACAGTCTTCTAGCTGGCAGGGAGCTTCTCCCAGGCTGCTGAGGGCAGAATTGGAGCTGGGGACAGTTGGGCAGCTGGCAGGAAAAGGTTGTGGGGGAGGGAAGGGTGGGAAGAAGGGGTGGAGCTGGCTTGGAGTGGGGAGACCCGGAGAGCCAGCAGGCAGGTTAGGGTGGAAAGGAACATAAAAGCACCACAGCTAAAAAAAAAAAAAAAAAAAAAAAAAAAAAAAAAGTTTCCAGATGACTCTGGTGGAGGGGAGGCATGGGGACAAGGAAACTGGGTAGGGGCTGGAGAAGGATGGAGGAGTTTAGAGGGCTGGAGTGGGGGAAGGGAGACAAGGGGACTGAGGACAATATGGGGAAAGAGGGGTTTTACATAGGCACTAGTGGACAAGGTTGCGGTGATGATGTGAATTTGAGGCTGTGCTTCATTTGTGAGGAAATTGCTGGTGGGGCTCAAAAATGCTTACCTGGGCTGGGGCCTGCACATGCATAAAAGGGGGCCTGGAGATCAGGAGGGTTCTGGGGCCCCTCAAATTATACTTTAGCCACTGGAGATGAAGTGTTCCAATTCTTTATTGTAAGCTACAGAGCAAGAAATGTTGAACTTACAACAAATTTGGGACAAAGAATTTACTGGATTGCCCCTAAAAGGAAAAAGGCCAACACAAAAACCCAAAGATTATGCTTTAGGGGGTCTGGATCTTAATATTCCTATTTTTATTTTTGGAGAGATGACCACTAACGTATCCAATCTATAGCACACTTCCCTTCCTGTAATAAAATCTGTTAGAACAAGACAAGTTTAAGTGTGCTAGACTCAAAGGCTTTTCTTATGATCAGAGGAATAACAGCAAGCAAAAGTTTACCAGCCAATTTTTTGATCCTGCTGAACCACTGGCTATCTAGAAATTTAACAACTGATTATATGCAAAATTCAGAACTGTTGACCAGCACCAGAGATTTAAAAGCTTCAGCTGTTCAGCTACTAGGTGCCTCCAGCTATATTTTCCATTCAGCATAAATACAAACTTCTTTAAACTTCAATATTAAATTATTGAAGTACCCAAGGGCAGCTATTTTTGTCGCCCTTCTAATTTTATGACTCCACTGTTTACTTCTCTACAAAATGCCTTATTAGAATTAAGTGCAACGTTTTTCCTAACAGAGTAAAAAAAAAATTTGTACAATTAGGTTGCACTCTGCATTTATTTTATATAAACACTGAATATCTTGTAATTTAAAAGGCACTAAAATATTTTTAGTAGTAATATTTCAAATAAACTGTAACCAGAGGCAGACTACTACATTATAGTTTATGGCAACAAGTTATATTTTAGTAATGTGTCATGGATTATTAACTTGTAAGCAAACATGTACTGTCCTGGGACACACATTATTTTTGTAGCCACACACATTACATAATCATGATTGTATTGCATAAGACTGACTAACATGAACATCTAATGTTTTAGAACCCTAATTCAGTTTTCTCCAATTTTTAACTTTCTTTTTTTCCTGGCCAGCAAGAACATCACCAAGGAGGGAAAAAAACAAAGTAAAACACAGATTAATTCAAAGAGAAAACAGGACATAAAAAAGCAAGAATGATTTCTCCGTGACACAAGAGAAAGGAGACATTGGCAATAACATTTATTTCTAATTCAGCTGTCACCTCAATAACATAACAAATAGTCATTACAATGCCTATTAATACATTATAAAGTGCTCTGGAGGTTTACCTGATGGTTCAAGAGAAAAAAAAACAAAAACAAACAAACAAAAAAACTTACCTAAAATCATTCCAAAGAATTATAACTGAATGGTCTATTACTTCTATGTATCAGTGGGAAAACATTTTCAGCACTGAAGAGAGCAAATATCATCAGCTCTTTTAAAATGACAATATTCCAGGCAAAAGCGTGTTCTATGCATGAAGCAGAAATCCTTAGGAGATGTTACTTCTAAACAATAATAATAATTACCGATAATACAATGCATTTGTAGAGGGTCTTTTACCTGAAAAGTTAATTATCACAGCTTTCTTGTAAGAAAATGGATATACAAATCATTCAGCCACCGATAGAATGCAGCTAGCTAACTCTAGTTTGATATGAAGTATTGGTTTTTAATGACATAAAGAAACTCTACACAGTACTGTGAGACAGGAAGTGTACAATGCTGAAGTGAAACTATAGGGAAAATACGGGTAAGAAGAATACAATCACTTGGGATTTGGTCTGAACATCAAACACACCGCTCTTATTAAAGATTCCTCACCAAACTTCTATGACCATAAGACATGAGACTTAGTTATATATCATTCAAAAGGTGGAGTCCAACAAAGTCTTACTGTTGTGCCAGCCAGAGCACGAAGATTTATATGACAAAAGGTGACTGATACGCTATAGGATATATGTGCTCACACTGGTAACTCCAAGTTCCCAAGTCATTAGGTCCTTACAAAATGAAAGCTTATCTAATACTGAACTCATTTTGAGTTGATGCTCCTTTTTGCTAAAATGCATTTCATTTTGATTTGATTAAATCAAGTCTTCTTAGAAATCTCACTTTCTTAAAAAAAGGGAAAAGGGAAGTTTGATCTGGAGATATTTTGGGAAGAAACTAGAAAACTCTCTCTTTGTACAGGACAACCTCTCCCCACATTCTTCCCGTGTACAGGTTTAAGGGCATATTGACATTTTGGGTTTCAATGAAGCAGACCAAATTTCAAGTCAAAGAAATACAATACTACACCCTCTGTGTCATGTAACCATTAGAAGGCTATTCTGGGTGGAATCTTCCTGTAGTAAAACAATTTATCACAGATATGCCAAAACTCCTGAGGGTAATTCACTAATATTGCCTAAATGTTAAGCAGAAATCTGCCTAACCTTTTTTGAAAAAGGCAAACATAACCAGAGAACTACAATCCTTCAAATATATGTATACTTAAATATAATCATTACTGCAAATACCATCTATTTGCAAATGATTTTCAAAATAAATTAGTAAATTACACCATTTTAAAAGGTTGTGGGAAACTTTTAAGTGGTATAATTAACCTCTCATAAAAGAGCAGAAGCCCAACTTAATGAGAACACAAAAGTTTGTTTTCCCAAAGCTTTTCCGTCTGAGACATTATGATTTCAATCCAAGTAAGAGTAGGGGTTCTGGTATTAAAACCATCTGGATCTCAGGTATCCCCTAGACGCAAGAGGTATGTGCACAAGGTCCCAGTCTTGTATACTAGCTTCAGGGCCTAAATGTAGCTTTCCCATGACTCCCTGTCATTGTTCCCAGTTTAATCATTCTGACAGGATTTTTCTTGGCAACAGCTGTCCTCTACAGATCTCCTTAAAAGCAGATTGGAGCCCTTTCCAGGCTCAGAAATCAAGAGTCGACACAGCCAAAAGCCCCAACATCACACTCACAGTGCAGTAACTTGAGGAGAGTTAAAGTAATAACCTAGATCATAAAACAAATGAAGAGTTGGAAACAATCTAAAATTGCCTTGACAGTCAGTCAGTCTCATTCTGTAATCTCTACATAATTCTCAGAGTAGTAACTGATACCCACAGAATCCATTTACTGTCAGTGCATGTCAACATCAGCATCATTTTTAAAGCCAGGTGAAGGATAAAACAAGCCACAACTTAAGTGAAGGTGTTCCACCTGTGTCAGTCCTTTTGTTGACTGTTTAGAGATGGGCAAGTGTTATAGTTGCATTTCCTGCTACATCACCTGTATTCAAATGCTTCATTGATCATCAATAAAATGTCTGGTATAGAACAGGAAGCCATAAAACAAAGAAAAATGTCTCAGTTACCACAAACATCTGAAGAATATGTACAACTGAAATACCTACAAGCTTCTTTCGTTGCAGCTATCTAGGATGACTGCACTAGACACAAGGATCATGAAATATTGGCTAATATCACAGCAGACTGAAAGGAAATCAACATCTGCCCTCTAGAGCAAGAGAGATGAAGCCTTATGTATGAGGTAAGAGACAGCTGGAGATCACCCCCTTTCAGGGGCTGGTTTGAAGTTTATTTTGGAACAAACTATTTTGGATATAAACAAATATTAAACTACAAAATGTCTTTTTCTACTTAGCAAGGTCCAAGATCATTAAAACTGAATTTTTTAAAGTGTCTGTTAAATGATCACTGTTCATGGTTCACATTCAATCGGTCCAACTTGAACAAATAAAACTGGCTAAGTCAAAATGACTTTCTGGATCGTAAAACAAATCTCATGCTGCAATTTCTCAGTTGCAAATACTGCATGAAAAATATTTACATTTGTACAGATAAATTGCACTCAATTAAATGTTTCTGTTGATCTCAATTTTTCTAAAACCTTGTTTTTATCAATGCTAAACTTGGGGCGTAGACTGTCTCAAAAGCACCCCTTTAATGTTCACTAGCTATATTCACATTTGGTCTTCTGCAAAGGAAAGTAAATAGGCAACGCTTGCACATTTCTCTTTTCAAGCTACAACCAAGGAATGTTCTGCATTCCTCAAAATAATTTTGATCACTGTCACTTTCAACTTAAATAGGGCCTAAAATTTAGATTTTGTAAAAATATGATTTTACAAAAGTTTAGACTAGATAAATGTGTCTACATTTTTACTTGCAATAAAAATATTTTAAACAAACATTTAAAAACAAGACAATGCACCATGAAGAACTTGAAAGTGAAATGAAATATAAACAGAAGTGAAGGTGATCATCATTAATGTTATTGTCCAACTTAGAGCAATGGAAAAGCACATAATGACTGTCCAACTGGATTTTTAAAATCTTAACGTTCAATAAGAAAATGCATAACAGCAAAGGCACATTTGTTCTCTCTACTGACAACGTGACTTTTAAATAGACAGCATCCCCTTCTCTGTTAAAAAACAGATACTTCACTTACTTGTTTGTAGTTCCATATGCAAGCATCAGGCTTGTATTGTGTGTTTAAAATTCAACATAAGATGATTTAGAAGGGCAAGGGATAGTTCTTCAGAGACCTGATCCTGGACCATGGAAGTCAATGGGACTATTGCCATTACCTTCAGTCTCAAGCTCAGGTCCTAGCATCTGTTGTTCATTCTTCTCTCCCTATCCCAGCCCTCCACTCACAAACACCCATTTATTTGCTTCTATTAGAGATTTTTGTTTCACTATTTCTGCAGCTTTTCAAGCACTTTCACAGGAAAGATCTTTATAAATCTATGCCATATATTTAAATAAGTAGTGAATTAATTTTCCTCCATACACAACTTATTTTAGCCAATCTTTCTACTAAAAACTCTTCAGAAAAGACCAGACCTAAAGTCTCGTCCTGCTCCCACCGAAATGAACTGGAGCATTGCCATTGATTTCAATGTTGACAATTTGTTCCTATGCACACTTTTACAAATACACATCTACACGATCAGGAAGCAGTGACACAACAGAATTATCGTCATGGATGAAGGCTTTCGAAGCCGCCATTCCAAAGCATGCTCCAAAAGAGTGACTCCTATTAGCTTCTCTCCCTCTTGTACTGAATCTTCTACTCCTCATTTTGATATGCATCATTCAGGAAGGGAATGGTACAGATATAAAGATTACAATCTAATTTTCCAAACAGTTTCTCTAGAAAGAAACAACTAGAAATCTCAAAGGGAAATGCAAGGCTGGAAAACGGGGAAAAAATCAAGAAAGAAGAGCTCTTTTTGAGGCTGAGCTACATGATAAGGTAGAATTGCTGTACTTTCTCATCTCATTTCTGAGCCATGCCCTCTTAAAAAAAAAAAAGCCCCCTAAAGGATGCTTAAAATAACTCAACAACAGCTGTTAAGTTTTGCACAGTAGTGGGCCTTAACATATAAATACAAGCCAGTCATTTAGCTACTGTATAGTTACAATCACAGAAAACATGCCTTGACAACATATGCTTCTTTGCCAGTGAGGCAGCAATAAAACATTTCATTTTTGTTTTTACATTGTTTTTTCTTCTTGTAAGACCATCATAACCATTTGTGCATGAGTAACTTTAGTCTAATGAGCATAACTACTTATTTCTGTAAGCAACTGCAGGATTGAGTTCTTTACTTGCAAGTGGAAAAGATTCCACTTTGGTTTGTTGTTTTATCTGCATGTGCTTGTTGAAAAAAGTATTCAGAGGTTTTTTTTTTTCGGTTTTTTTTTTGGTAAGATAACAAAAATGTGCCAACATCTAATGAGCATTTAGTATTATTTGCATTTACTTCATATTCCATCTTCATTTAAGAAACAGCTATCTCAGTCATTTTAGTGCTCAATGTTTAATGTCAACACATTCAGCTTGAGATTGAATACTTTCAAAAATTGCATTTATATTTATTTTAAATGTTAGTTTGCATAGCTGGATATACAACAGCTATAAATCTACAGTTACGATTGCATATTCTAATACACAAATTCTATTTGCAAAAATTGGAGGTTTAACCATAAAACCTCGAAGTAACACCTCTTTAGGGAGATGATTACTGCAATAACTTAGTCCCTGTACTCCCTTGGTTTTGAGACAGATGCTGCCTTCTACTTCATCAAATAGGTAGCTAGGTGAGTGTGGTGCTGTCACCAGAAATAAAACTAACCTATAAACCAGTTAATTCTGAAGCCCATAAAGAGATATACACAAACATGAAAAGTCAGCAACCCCCCCTCCCCCCCCACACTTCCGGACAGAGATAGCCCTTCAGAATGTTTTTGCTTAATACTTGTCTGTTGATCCAGAAGAGAGAGAAATTCAAATTGTTCTATAGAGTCCAATTCATCAAACGTTGCCTTAACTGAGGAATTCAAGATTAGAGGAGTTTACAGGATTGCATCCACCATAATTGGTTAAATTGCCTTTGTTTCTATCAAAAGAAAAATAAATCACTTGTTTCCACTTCTCACATCTTAATGAAATTTACTTTTCTTTCTTCCCCTACAAGTTTGACTTTTTAAAAAAGATATTCCTGAAGAGAGGACTTTTCATACTGTTTCTATTATACTGTGAATTTTCTGCTATACCAAAGTGAATGACTTCTGAGAGGTGCCTAGGGAGTATGTGAATGGAAAAGCTTTGTCCTTTATGGACCTCATTCTGCTGCTCTCTCTGTCATCCACAAATGCAGAAGGCAGATCAGAATTTGTGAGAAGCTGATCGTGCAGTTGTAAAACTTGCTCCCTCCCTTCTCTTTTTGTGTTGGCGCATCCAAGGGAGTAACACCTTTCATTACAATTATCAGCTCAATGTCAGAAAGCTCCCCAGCGCGCTGTGCATATTTTCACAGGTTCATTTGTCTCCTCCTATAGCATCAAGTTTAAAAAGGTTCTTTGCGAAAGAAACACCATTAACAACCATTCCCATTTCAACCTTACAAAGCCAAAACAATACATCCCACTGGTAACTGATAGATAGATTTCAGTCCACACAAATCCCCCCTCCCCCCTCGGCGCCGAGAAGGCATCCCACGCGTTTCTCCTTTACGTCGAGCCTTTTACAAAGCACAGTTCTAGAAACTGTCCCTGCATGGAACACAGCCTATGTGGCTTTCCCTTTCCTAGCTCTCGGGCTGACAGTAAAAATAGCCTCAAGATCCCGGATAGCCGCCTCATGGGGATTTCTCCCAGTCCTGTCTTAGTCTGTAAATACATTGCCTCTTCATTCTTGCATTTGAAACTAACTTCTTAGCAGCTGTTTCCATATTTACAAGCCTCCTGCTTGCAGCATTCCGTTTCAAACCTTAAGATGCCATGGCAAAAATCCTTCCTGCTCTGGCACCTGAATGCAAGCAAAGCCATTACCCCCTTGCTAATGCTGCCCTCCTCTTTTCTCCTTGCCCCTTCAGCTCGCCCCAAGGGAAGGGAAGACAAAGGGGGGAGACAGCCGTGGGGCTCTCACCGCTGACCTGTCCCGGGCATCCCGGCACCAGACGCCGCTCGGCCACTCCGTACCCTGCCCCAAGGTGCCCCTCCCGGCCCCACTGCCGCCTGTCCCCCGCCCGGCCAGCCCGGGACTCACTATTTGTAGAGCTGCTGCAAGCAGAGATCCAGGCACTCGCCCTCCACCTCCTCCTCGGTGATGTGCTCCGAGAGCGGCCGGGACAGTGGCGGCAGCGGCGGCGGCGGCGGCGGAGGGGTGGGCGGCCGGGGCTCGCCGGCGTCGCTCTCCTCCGCCTCCCCGCCTGCTCCCCCTTCGGCCCCGGCGGCGGGGAGCGAGGGGGCCGGCTCTGCCCCGAAGGGCCCTCGGAACTCGCCCAGGAAGAGCTCCAGGAAGCGGCGGTAGCTCTTCTCCTCAGCGCCGCAGCTGCCCGAGCCGCCGGCGGCCATCGCTTCGCATTCCCGGCTGCCTGCCGGCGGATCAGCACTGCGCCCGCAGAGAGCTCCCTGCCGCCGGCCGCCCGCCGCCCTCCCTCCTGCGCGCGCGCCCCCGAGCCGGACCCGCGGGACTGCGCACGCCGCGGGGCGGAGGCGGTTGGGCCGGAGAGGGCGACGCGAGGTGCGCGCGCGCGCCGTCCGCCGGCCCTGAGAGAGTGGAGCGCGCGCGCGCGCGCGCCGGCTGTTAGCTACGGCGAGAGCGAGAGCAAGAGCGAGCACCTACGAGCCGCAGGACAGACAGGCGGCAGCCCCGCACCCGGGACGGACAGAACCCAGGGAGCAGGGAGCAGGGGGCGGGGGGACACTCACTCGGCCTCTCCGGCAGGCGGCGGCAGCGCCAGAGTGGAATGGGCCGAGGGGTAAGTCCTCAGAGGGGCCCCCGCCCCCAAAGAGGCAGCTTAAAGCAGGAGGGGGCGACTTGTGGCTCCCCGGCTGCGCTGCCAGGAGCGGCCCGTTTTCCCCTCAGGTTCGGGGTCCAGCGCACTATGCGGCTGAGAAATAAAAGAGCGTTAGAGGGACCTGGCAGCTAAGAAATAGGTTCTTCAACTTCCCGGGGGGGGGGGGTGCTGGGAGCATGCCAGGACAGGCCACTCCATCCCCATATGCTGCGTGAAATGGGAAAAAGAAATTCCTGTCGCTTCGTCTGTCAGACCGAGGACCGCTTCCGTCCCTCACTAGGGTCAAGGGTCTTGGCAGAGACCTCTCCACTATTTACTCCTTGCTTTTCTAGAGTAGCAGGGCTGCCCCTTTGGAACTCCACTAGCCTGTCACCTCCAGGTCAAGGCAGGAATCAAAATTCTGTAAGCAGGGCAAAGTGCAGCCCAGCTTTAACTTCTCAGGCTATAAAAGGTGTAATTACCCCCTTGAGCAGAGGGTAATTTTTGCTGCGAACAGTCACCATTAATTAGCATGATGGAAACGTCAACTTAGCAGCCCTTGCAAAGGGATTACAATAGAAAATGATTCATCTGAAAAAAGCCAGTTAGCTCTTGCAGGTGGAGCCACAGATTCAGAGATGATACCAGAGATTAATTTATGGGCCCGATGTAAAACCCATTGAAGTCAAAGGCAAGACACCAATTAACTTAAGTGAACTTTGGAGGGAGCCTTTTTTTTGTAATAAAGGAACTCAGGAATTTGTGGAAACAATCAATCACCAAATTTCAGGCCTCACCTAGGAATGGTGGTTTGGAGCATTCATGTGCTCATTTACTGTACCAGCAGTTGTAGTTCTGGAATTATTTTTGTACTTGACCAGAGGTTGTAGTTCTGATACAATTCATATTTTTTAAATCAGTATTTCCTCATTAGATGGTCTGGATAACAAGAATTCACAGTGGTCCAATGCTGCCACATAGAATGCAACTTCTTAAAAGTTTAGTCAGTAAAAAAACTGACTAAAAAAATAATCACATCCATCTCATTAACTCCTTTATTTATGAAGGAAATAACTTGATGAGATTTTTTTGCTTTGTTCCATGCCACTAAAAGCAGACCAGAGCCATTAGATCTATGAACATCCACAAAGTACAGTTGTTACAGACATTAAAAATATCCTGCCAAATTCCAAAGAGGCAGCCAGGTAAGTCTAGTTCAGCAAAAGAAGCAAGGAGTCCTGTGGCACTTAAATACTAACATTTATTTATCACATGAGCTTTTGTGGGAGAAAATCCCACTTCATCAGATGCTTTAAAGATGAGGGATTTTCTCCCACAAAAGCTTGTGAGATAAATAGATCTGTTAGTCTTTAA
This sequence comes from Podocnemis expansa, assembly GCA_007922195.1. Classification (NCBI taxonomy): domain Eukaryota; kingdom Metazoa; phylum Chordata; order Testudines; family Podocnemididae; genus Podocnemis; species Podocnemis expansa. The sequence continues at coordinate 26,761,659 of ML681971.1, forward strand.
GTGCCACGGGACTCCTTGCTTCTTTTGTTAAAAAAAAAATCCTGTATCTAAAAAGAAGGAACTGGTATCCCCATCACCAAAAGTATCTTGCAGAATTACAAATGACAGGTCTACTATTAAAATATTCTCAATTACCATTGAATTTCACGCAAATGCTGCAGTAAATCTGTCTCCTGTTCCACGGAATATTATTTCACTGCCCAAATTAATTGTATGGTCACTGGCAACCTTTATTGATTGATAATATGGCAACTTTGTTAGGATTTCCAGTGGACTAACACCTGCAAATGTCAAGGTGTTGTCCATCGTGTACAATATACACAGCTCAAAAGTTGACACTACACTGTTGTTAGGAAAGCACTTCATATTTCAAAATGCTGCCTGATCATCTTCAGATGGCATGACAAACAAGCAATTAAACTTGGCAAGAAAGGTTTAAACAAATGTATTTTGATTCTTTCTTCATTTTGTCTTAATGCCCTAAAATGCATTTTTTAGTTTACTTTAACAGCATATAAAAATGTGAGAATAGCAGCAGATCTGTTTCATATTATGTTAAAAGTTGCTGGATGCCCATGATTCAGCTCAGCAATCCCCTCCGTTTAATTGCAAAGGACACTAAATTAGATAGCATATAACGTTGTTCTCAGGATACTTTTGTTAGGTTTTGGTACTAAAGATCAAGTTAGCATTTTTTTTTTAATTTCTAGTACAAAATTAAGAGGTTATGGATCTAAGCCCAGGTGACATTTGGTTCTTCATCCTTTCCCCCTCCCCCAACATTCTCATTAACCCACCATGCAGACCATATGGTAATCGTGGGTGGTGTGGCTACATGAAGCAGCCAAGAGTCTGCCACTGATTCACAATAAGACACCATGGGTAGGCAATTACCACACCATGGGGGGCTCACTTATCTTGCTTCTGTCCCAAAAGGAAAATCCAAATACAGTTTGCTGTCTTGTATAGGAATAATCTTAAATTTCATCATTGGCTCCTACATTGTTTTTCATTTCCAGTAACCCTGCAAGCTAAATTCAGTAGTGCTTTAATGAACTCCAGACTACTGAGTAACAACATTATAAATGGTTCCTGTGCCCGAAGCATAGCTGAAGCAAATGGATTCACAAATCAAGGATGTTTCAGGCTGAAAACTTTGGGTTGCAGCATCCTATCAAGTAAAAGATAGTTGCAAAGGTGGCCTGGAAAGGAAATCAAATGTGCTTGTGAGATTTTTTGCCTTCATCATCATGTGTATAATGTTAGGAAGCTTTTGTTCCCAAAAATGTTTATTTCACTTTTATTTTAGCTTTAGAAATATAAATTGTCATCTTGTCCTTCCTAGTTTTGCTAGACACTCAGAACAAGAATAGGAGCTCTCAGGTCATGAGTGAAGAAGTGTGGGACATATGTAGAAACTTCCTCGAAAGTAAAATTTTTATGAACTTGTCAAGAATCTCTAAATATCAAAGTGACATCACCAGCATTATAAACAAGGACCTAAATTTCACCTCCAGAGTTTCTGCTCAGCACAGCAGAGAGAGAAAACTACTGGGGAGACTTACAACTTCCCAGTTCTAAGAGTGGATCTGTCTTAGTAGGAGAGTAGGTAAAAGCAGGCTGGTGTCACTAACGTATTACCCATCAACAGTGCCCAAAAGGACTATATTGCAAGAGGGGATGGTCAAAGCGCGGTGCATTTCAGCCACACTCTGTCCCTAACGCTTTCCCCTCCCTGCCAGAGTATAAGGGGTGGGAAGCTTATCAACTGCTCAGGAATAGTGTATGCCAGGCAAATACCAGCTGAGAGCTTCCCCATGCTGGGGGAACTCTCAGCTGACCAGTTTTTGTTTTTTTTTAATTTCAGAAGAGAATCTGCTACAAAAAGTTTTAAAACAATCTGACTAAAGAGCCCTTGTCCCTCAATCATTCAGGTTTCACTCTTTGTACGCATGAAATGATAGTCTAAGTGTTTTTCCTTGAAGACACTATGAGCCAGAGTATGCAAGACCTGAAATGCAAACATTAAAACCTATGCAGGAAGAAAGCCATACAGTTTACCTCCAATCTCAAAGAAGTCAAACCTCTACTTTCAAGCTTTCCTTATTCAACAGGTGGAAGTAATAAAAGGAACTAACCTTTTTCCCCCTTTCCAGGTTACCTTTAAAGTGGACCTAATTTTTTTTAAATGTCTTTCTGCAGAGATCCTATCAAACTGTGAGGGCACCCTTTACATAAATTTAGTTTTTTTAATGGCCTATGTGGAAAATACTGTTAGAAGAACTGAAAGCTTTCTACTTTCTGGCATCTGATGAAGTAGATCTTCATGCACAAAAGCTCTTGCAAAAAAATAAATGTGTTAGTCTTTAAAAGTGCAACAGAACTCCTTGTTAATTTTACAGTCTGAAGCTTATAATTCCTTCTTAAAAGTTAATGAAGTGTATAGCACATTTATCACACACATTTGCAGTCAAATGTTCAAGGCTGGAAACCCTAGAAAACAATGATGTAATTTCATGTCATAAGGTAACATTTAAGTATAGTCCACATCCTAACCTCATGGTCAAATTCCCAATTAATTTCTGAATAAAAAGCATTAGTACATGCAACAGTACAGCAGGATTGGAAAAGGCCTTGGGGAGGTGACCTGAATTGTGTGGAAGAGCATGATAAAATGCTATTTTAACATTAACATTGGGAATATGCTGGGGAACATCAAAAAGTATTTCAATATACTTATGTGACAGGCTTCATTAGTGTGTTGATGAGCATCACAGGAAAAACATATAAACAAATTGTGACAGCTAATCTTTGCAGGAAAGAAGATGGATTTTTGGAAGTCAACTTTTGTGTCAAAGTGGATATTACCAACCTTTTTGCCTGTAGAACATAATATTTTCAGTTTTAAGTGACTACCAGCTTAAGTTTACAACAGCACTGTATACACATTTATAGGAGAATATATTGCATTACATTCTGTAATATACCATCAAAATATACCATGCCATTCTTGTATAGATCCAAAGGGGTAGGCGTGTTAGTCTGGTTCAGTAAAAAACAAACAAGAGGTCCTGTGGCACTTAAGACTAACAAAGATACTTTTTGCATGAGCTTTCATGGGAGAAAATCCCACTTTGTCAGACACTTTGAAGATGGGAGAACTTACAGAATGGTAAGAAATAAATGCAGGGAAGTGTAAGTCATAGGAACAGGCCACACTGTAACAGCAAATCAGAGCAGTTGTAAGGGTCTAGTTCAGTAAAAACAAACAAGGAGTCATCTGGCACCATTCTTGTATTACGCTGAATTTGTGCATTTTGCAAGCATGAGATGAAAGACACTAAAGCTATTTCCACTGCCACAAAAAATATACTGATATGGTATAATAAATGTATCTGAAAGGAGTGACACATAAAACAAAGAAACATTCTACATTCTTATGTTTCCCAAAACCCAATCACTCTTCTATTAAAATGGCTGTAATTGGGGCCAAAAAAGTACAGCAACCAAGTGCACTTAGTACAGTAAAAGTTTTACAGACTACATCTAGCTCCCTTTACTTTTGTAGGCTCAGTCTCCAATCAACTACAGCTAGGACTTTTTTTTCAAGAGACAAGTCTCTTGGGCACTGATTCCAGAATTTCCTAGATCTTAAAGATACAGCAATCTTGGTCACTAATGCTCTTATACCACCATAAGTATTAAATCAACACACTAAGGATCTGTGTCCATAAGTTTGTTCCTTTTCTTCCAGACCAAGTCTGTTCTTAAGGCTTCAGGTCCATAAATGATGCACAAATACCTAGAGGCATTCCAGAACAATGTTTCCAAGCTCCCATTCCATCTAACCCTATAGAAGCATTACTCAAAACATTCAGCTCATTGTTTAAATAGCAGAAGTGAGGAAAAAGGTATTAGTTCATATGTTATTGAGGCCAGGTTTATACACAAAAATTATGCTGAACCAGCTATGTTGCTTATGGATGTGTTAAACCAACCTACCTATTGGTATAAACAACACTAGATCAAGAAGCCTTCCATCAAAGTGAATTAACTGTAGCAATGGGAAAACCCCTTCTATTGCAGTAGCAAGTGGCTACACTGAGCTGCTACGGTGGCCCAGTTGTAGCCAGAAATGGGGTTCCAAGGAGGATGCAGCTAGGCTGTTTTCAGTGGTGGTAGATGACAGAACAAGGATCAGTAGTCTCAAGTCACAGTGTGGGAGGTCTAAGTTGGATATTAGGAAAAACATTTTCAGTAGGAGGTTGGCGAAGTACTGGAATGAGTAGGAAGTGGTGGAATCTCCATCCTTAAAGAACTGGAAGGCCCAGTTTGTCAAAACTGTCGGGATGATTTAGTTGAGTTGGCACTGCTTTGAGCAGATTTGATGACCTTCTGAGGTTCCCATCCAACCTTGATTTTCTATGATTCTACCACAGCCCTAGTTAGATTTGAAAAACTATTAGAGAGGGATATATAGGAGTGAGAAGAAGTGCTGCTTTTCATTCAAAGAGGCCTAACTCTGGAAACTAGTTGCCAACAGAGCAGGAATATTGTAGCAGCAAAGGCATGACGTGTTGTTTAGTAAAGGCAAAGAAATTTGTTGTGCCAGAAAGTCATCTGTGATTTAAGTATGGTTGCAGATAAGGGCCAAAGTGATGGCTTCCGTCTCTTGGAAGCATTCTTGACAATACCATGATTGTGGATGCTGAATGTTGTCAAAGCTTGTGATCATACAATACATAAAAAATACTAGAATCCAGTAAGTTTCATTTGAGGGTGATCCAGTTTACTAATTAGTCATATGAGCATCACAATTTCCTTTCCTCTGCTAAATGGAGAGAAGTGAAGCAGAGTTCTGGGCTATCAGCAAACCTTACTGACAGCATTGCTGTGCTAAGTCCCGCCTCCATACTTTTAATTCCAATAGTACCTTTTATTTGAGGATAAAAGTGATAAAGTAGTTTAACTGCTGAGTGAAATTCATCCAGTGCAGAGGTGTCAGTTCCATTCTAAGGTAAGAGAAAAGATAAGGGCTGGATTGTTAAAGTTATTTAGGCACCTTTAGAATCAGAAAGGCACCTAGTGATATTTTTCAAGTGATTTCAGTGGGAGTGAAAATCTCAGTAGGCTCCTGTCTGCATAAGAGTATATCTTTAAATACAGAAATGTATAAAATGAGTCACTGTCTTGGAAGGATTAATACAACCTGCTGTGTAAAGTGCTCCAAATCTTTTACCAGGCTAATGTAAGATGACAGCTGTGGTGATGTAGAAAGGTGCAATTAATTGTTCTCATATTGACATGCAATATTTTATAAGAGGCACAATTTGCAAGTAAAAAAAAACCCCAAGTTGTTCTTTTATACAAAGAAATTTTTTAAAACTGAGAATCACTGAGCAACTGTATTTAGTACTTTGTGCTAAAACTCAAGTGATTAATTTTAAACTGCAAATATCAAGTAATGTGAGAGATGCCAAACTAAACCAGTGATGTGAGAGATGCCAAACTAAGCTAGAACTTCAACTGCAAAGAAACTGCATGGGAAATGCTATTTCATCACCTCTACAGTGTCTTCTCTTTCTCATATGAGCTACTAGTCTATTAAAACATTTTAAGTATTTCCTCACTTTTTTGTTTGAGCCAAATTATGTTGTTCCTATAATCAGACACTTATTAAATCTGCTCCCATCAAAGTCAATGGCAAAACACCCACTGACTCCACTGAATGTAGAAGCCAGGCCTTAATAAACTGAACAGCAGGCAAGAATTAGCTGTATAATATTGCTTGAAAAACAATGCCCTCAGGTAAGACATAATTGACTGCCATTCTGGAAGTACAGCAGTGATCCTTCTAGCATGGTATCATAAAATTTCTGTTCCTTGTACAGTAATTGTCATCCGTTGCTTTTTTAGCACTGATCACTATCTACTATTTTGATTTGCTATATGCATGCATGATGTAAAGTGTAACATGCACATGCGCAGGGCAGGCTCCCCTCCAGTCTCCAAGTAGTGCTGCCTGCCCTGTGCATGTACACTTACTAGCTCCTGCTGTGCTGTGTGGTTAGGGGCAGGAAAATTTGGGAAGCAGCCACTAGGAGGCAGCGACTGAGCCTAGGGGTCACCATGGAAAAGCAAGCAGGGCAGGGCAAGGCTGAGCCTGGCAGGACAGAGAGGGCTGGACATGGAGCTCAGTGCCAGCCTGGGGCAAGTCTCCACAAGGAGTTTCCCAGCCCCTGGGCTGCAGGGGACAGAGGAACCATAGCTGGTGCAACCTACCCCACCCCTGCCATGGGGCCCCAATCTACCAGCTGGGGGACCTGGGCTGCGCATGGGACAGGTGGGCCGTGGCTGAGGGATCAGGACAGCACCCCCTATGTGGGGCTCCAGGTTCAGTCCAGCTCTGGGATGCAGGGTGTGAAGGCAGAGCCAGATGCCTGGGGGCTGCAAACAATGCTCAGACTTGGGGCTGGAGGCACCACCCACCTGCATGCTGCCCAGGACTGGCCCCAGCTCTGGCTGCGTGACGACCCAACCCACTGAGCTCTGCTCCCCAGCTCCAGCCCCAGCCCCAAGCCATCCATCTGCTGTACCGCTGTGCTGCTGCCTCACTCAGCCACGCATGCCCGTGCCAGTGCATTGTCACACACCTCGTTGATCAGCCATATGTGCCCATGCCCCTGCCATGCCTGGGCTCTGCCCCATAGCAGAGCTGCCTGTGCGAGTGCCCCCCCCAGCGCCAGCCCAGCCTTTGTCCCACCCCCCCTCGCTCCCACCCATCATCTGCCCCCTCATGCTCTCCCCAACCCCCCTTCATCCATTCCCTGCTTCTTCCTCACCATAGTGCTCAGCCCCCCTTCCTCCCTCACCCATGCCCCCATTCATCCTGCCACACCCACTCCACTGCTTCTTCCTCCCTCACCCCAGCATCTTGTCCTCCTTCATCCTGCCCAGACCCCCACTTCTTCACCTGGCACCCAGCCTCCTTCTCTCTGTACCTCTTTTATCCCTCAGTGCCCAGGCCCCCAGTTCTTCCTCCCTCACCCCCGTGCCTGTCCCCAGCTCCCCCCACTTCCCTTCTTATTCCACCTCTCACACTCTTGCTCCATGTCAGCTCTCCCTTTCCTTAACATCCTGCCCCACTCCCACTCATCCCACTGCTGCTGGCACAACCCCATCTTCCTCAGCACCAGCTCCCCCCTTCTTTGTCCCTCACTCCTGCCTCCCTCTCTCATCCCTTTTATTGTCCACCCTCCCGTAAATGACAGGAAAAAAATCAAAACAAACTATTTCATAGATTGTTTCAATTCTGTCGCAACATTTTTGACAGGTTACAGGTAGTTATATAGATTTCTATACAGCTAGGCAGATACTAGTATTTCTCTAATACCATAGCATACCTGTGATTAACAAATATTTCTCACAAGTTTTTAGTTGGGTGCATAATAGTGAATACATTTGTGGGTGAAATTCACTCTGTGCAGATAGTCAGTTTGAGGCCTACATGTAGGCGGGCGGATGGACCCGCTCTTGGGGGGAACTTCCCAGACTTTGTATACCACTCTGGTGAAGCTGGGTAGCAAAAGGATCCGAGTCCCTGCTCCCACTTCCTTTACCCCAAGGCCCGCCTGACCTCAAAGACTCCCCTCCCAATCTCCCGTTTGGGGGAGTCCCTGTAACCCCGACAAGGCTGGGCCCCTGAATTTCTGGGGGCTCAACCCCCACTCTTATCGTGGTCTCTCAGGACAGGGTTAGGGTGTCCCCACTCCAGGGTGCTGACCGCACTGACCACTCTTGTGACCCACCAGTCACTATATACACTATATACAGTTTATTTAGGCATACAGAAATAAAAAGAATAACCCAAGAAGAAAATAGAAGAAAGTGGAAAAAGGTGAACAGTAAACCCCCAGTGCCACTGCCTGGCATGGGGGCACTACAGAGTCTCTGGGGCCGAAGGAACAGTCTCGCAGTCTGTTCTCCATGTTGCAAGCCCTCTGCCCAGGCCTGGCTGTGACTGGATGCTCCAGGGGGCCAGATGCCGGGTCTGGCTGTGGCCACATGTCCCCAGGCTCCAGGGGCAGGGCCCTTCTTCCCAGCATCAACCCCCCTTCACTGTTCCCCAGATGCACACCACACCTGGCTCAAGATGGCTGCAGCTCTGGCTCCCAGCCACTGCTCGGGTTCTGTGTGGCTCTCTGGGGTGCTCCTCAGGCTCCTCTGGTCCTTCTGCCATCTGCACAGGTCAGCGCAGCCCCTTGGTTCCTTCTCTGGCCTCCTGTACCCAGCTCCAGACAACTCCAGCTCTGCTTGGCTCTCTGCTGGTCCAGCTGCTGTGGGTCTGCTCTGCAGAAATCAACTCAGCCCAGCTCCCTTGCCTGGGTTCTCTGGCTCCCAGCTGCTGGCTGCTTAGAGCTTCCTCCTTAGCTTGCCCCCCCCGCTTGCCCAGGCATGTCCAGCCTGCAGTCTCAACTCAGGGGTGGGGGAGCACTTCCAATCAATCAGGCCATCCTGGGACACTGGCCTCTCCCACTGGTCCTGGGGCTGTCTGTTTCAGAGTCCTGCTTCCAAGCAGGAGTGGCCAATCAAAAGGCCAATTCAGTCGCAGTAAGGGGCTATCAGTCCCCTTACATACATACCACTTAATATTTCACAATGGGACATAAGTGAGACTTAAGTAAAACCTAAACCTTTCACTTGTCCTCAGCAGAAAGAAACTTTCCACCATATATGCTCTTGTAATATTTACACAACAGTAACAGAATGAGTATCCAATGTATTTAATTTCCTAAAGCCCCATACCTTAGGAAAAACAGAACCTCATACTAAACCTTCATTACCTCATAAAATAAATTATAAATATAACTATAAATTAGGGCAGAATACAGTTTAATGGATCTTTTTACATAATTGTCCTAAACACTAAAACAATCTCTGCTAAAAGCATAAGCTCAAGTGATTTGCCCTTCCAATTTACACATTTCATACCAAAACAAACAAAAGGATGGGACTGAGAGGAAAAAGGATTTTGCCCTGGGTAATCAGTCAGCTTTTTACAATATCATTCTAAATCAAGTCCTAAAAAAATACATTAATTTTGTAAACATCAATAGTGACAGATTTAGATTAGCTAAGTAACCACCATATATTGATAAATTACTACTTTTGTCTGACAGATTTTTTTACAATGCCTCTCTCAATCTGCACTGAAAGTCCACAGACAGTTTAAATAAATAAGTTTAAAAAAATTTGAATCTCTCCACAGATATGTCTTTGGTAACAACGAGATTACCACAAAGATAAAGATCAGCTCAGACATCCTCTTCAGCTTGGCTACCTGTTGCATTCCTCCATCTTGCCTGATCAGCCCTCACCACATCACCTGCTTCTACAAGACCACTCCCATCTCCTTGATTGGTGAACGGCATAATAAGACACTTGGCTCAGGGAGTCAGGACAGCAGAATCAGCACTTCCTCATAGCATAAGAGCTAGAGAAAAAGATAGAATAGAATATCATAGGGTTGATATTTTGGGGTAAAAGTATTCAGCTGAAGAATCAGCAGGCAGCCTCTGACCATCTGCAGGGCATGTTGCAAACATTTTTTATACAGCTTTCCAAGCATTACCAGCTTCCAGTATCAAGTAGCAGAGAAACACTATATTTAAATTCACTAGTAAGTGAACTGGTTTCACAATTTAGGTTTCTTTTCCCTCTCAGCACTGTATTCCATACTTTGGGGTTTATCCTGTGCAGGCTGAGGTCAACATGAATTTTGCCATTGATTTAAAAGGAAACACATTTGATTTCTTTACTTGAGCCTGACTCTACATCCACACTTAGTCAGCTATTCCACCCCCTACATTTTTAATTTATTCTTCTTGGAAGTTAATTAGCTTCCCAGAGCGGCTTAATGAAAAGAGCTGTTTTCAAAGCATAGAACACAAAGTCAGGAGGAAATAAATTAATTTTCTCTTTGCAGAATAAAGAATTCCAAAGTAGCATTCTGCTGTTAGGTGAGGCACATCACAGCTATCGTGTCGTCTTATTCCCAAATTCTGTGGTATAGATTGGAATTTAGTTGTGGTAACACACTAGCTCCTCACACCATAAGCATGTTTTGTGTGTGACAGCCAATCTGAATAATAGTAAGCTCATCCCAGTCTTTACAGTTCCTGCATGTAGAGATGATTGGTGTTCAAGCAACAAAGCAAACAAACCAATGTTTATGTTTTAATCAATGCTGCAAAACTTGGCCAGTTTATTTCTTAATTTGTGCATCATAAAATTCTCTCTCATGCTATTTTTGTTAGCACAGTGGTGCTTTTAAGTAATATACAAAGTGTAACAAAGGGTTCCAAGTACACTCAAAAGAAAACAAACACCTTGCCCTAAACAGAGTTAGTTCATCACTGAGATGATGGGCAAGTTTTTTCTCACTTACATATATGTAAATCTGGAGTAACTCCTTGGACTTCAACAGTTTCTGATGCAGATGATTATAGACTTTGGCCACTAAGTCTAATTTTGTCTTACCTATTAGAGCCTTGTCTACAGAGGTGGCCTGTACCAGCCCTTTTTTCAGTGGTGTAGCTACAACAGTGTAATTGCCCCAGTGCAACTCATCACTAGTGTGGTTCACTCCAAAAACCTGCCAAAAAAACCCTAGTCATAAGATTGCATTACCCTTAAGGTGTTCCTATTTCTGTTAGCCACTAAATTATAACATTTGACACCTTCCAGAACAATGAAAGAATGCACCAGTTATTCAAACAAATAAAAAATGTATTCTTTTAAGCTATCCTTATATAACATGCACCTTCTGAGAAGAATTGATATGGCTGACACCAGAAGCTGCACTCTTTTGCATAAAACTAATATTCTCAACACTTCTACACCAAACACAAGCTTCCCTTAATATTTTACCAACAAAACAATATAAGAATATGTATTAGTGTACATATTCAATTCTTGTAAAATCGGGGGGGGAGTCTATATCTAATGATAAGAAAAGTGGAGTAGCAGTCAGGAGACTTGAGTTCTATCCTCAGCTATGCTAGTTAGACTCTGTGAGACTTTAGACAAATTAATCTGTCTCAACTTTCCCAGCTGTAAAATGGGGTAATACCTCCCTTTCTCATCTAGTAGTTTAGAGACAAGGTGGGTGAGGTAATATCTTCTCCAGGCCATGGAAATGTACACAGAGACAGGCAGATAAATACAAAGTGGAACAAGATGGTTAGGAGTTGTTAATTAAGCCTTACATTTGTAAAATGAGCTTTATATCTTTGGACTAAAAATGCTATGGATTATGTGGTCCAGTGGTTACTTCACTGCATTAGGGTTTAGGAGACCTGCTTCACAGCTGAGCTGCACCATGACTCTGGGCAAGTGACTTTACCTGTGTGCATCTGTTTCTCTTGCAGTTTGTCTTTCTTGTCTATTAGATGGTAAGTTCTATTAGTGTGCTTTGTACAATGCCTAGCCTAATGGAACCCTGGTCTCAGAAGGGCTCTCTAAGTGGTACTATAATACAAATTATTATAAAAATAATGATTAGCTGAACTTATTAAATATGAGAAATCTTTTAACACTCCCCAGAAAGTGCAGAAAGCATTAAATGCCTTAAAATAGAATAAGGCAAATTACTTTGACTGAAACAAAAAGATTATTTTCATAAATATTCTTACTGAATAGTAGCCATAATCAGTAGTAATCCAGTGCTTTTTAAAATGTTGCTACAAGATCCTTTATCAATGCAGCTTTCCACGTGGCTAAGCAGACATGCACAGTGTGTCAGACTCCCCCTTCTCTGGCACTGCAAGACGTAGGAAGCTATTATTCCCAAATGAAGCATTTGGTTGCTGACATCAGATGCAGTAGAATCCTTTTGTTTGCCTGTGTTTCCTGCCTTGAAATGTCTGTCTGAGTCACAAGCTGCACTGTCTTTCTTCGTCTATGACATGCTTGCTTGATAACTTTCCCTAATTCATGGATTTTAAATTTTGACACTACCTGATTCTCAGGATGGCACTTGAATATTTTTTCTCTGCGTATTTTATTATGCAAATTGCATATAAACACCACAATGATCCAGAAACCACTGCCATTCTCTTTTTCAGCATTTTAATAAAGTAGGAGGTTCTGTGACTCATATTCTGCACTGAATTTTGTTTCAAAGCAAAGTCAATTTTAGGATGAATTATTAAATTAAAAATCATAGCTACTGACTCCCACAACTTCAATCTCATATTTAGGCTGCTAACTAGATTTCCCCAGCAATCATGTTAGCAAGTTTGTCAGATAACACACACATACTCCCCTTATGATAAATATTTGCTTTCATATCTAAACCTTATAAAATAAACCCAGATAATATGGTAACTAGCATTCCCATGCTCTTGCAGTAATTAATATTTTGAATTGTCATGCAGCGATTTTGTGGGTTGGTTTTCCAAGTAAGAGAACAGATCTTTGCTGCATTTTCAGTGGAAACATTTATATTCGTCCATTTGATTTAAGATTTTGGAACTATTAGTACATTGCTCCCTTTTAAGAAACCGATTTCCCTTTTCTAAAGTAAATCAGGACCCCCCCCCATAAACATGTTCTAGTGATTGAGATCATCATACTAAATCCTTTAGTAGAAAAAAGGCAGAACAGAGTTGAAAGTCTATCCGGTCATGTAGTGATGGTGAAGGGTTCTCATTCAGCACGATTGTGGCTTATCCAGTATAGCAATTCCTATGTCCTTCTGGTCTAGGGAGCTACCTCTAACTATGGCCAGTAACAATGCTTCAGCTGTCTCAGAGCTTTGATTGGTCTCCAACAGGGATGTCACAGTAGTTAAGGGCTAAAGCCCCAATTTAGCACAGCACTTAAACACATTCTTATCTTTAAGCATGTACTTCAGTTCCATAGACTGATGACCTGATGCTGCATTTTGTTCCATGTGGACAGACCACTGCATGGAGCTCTACTGATGTTCAGCTGCACAATCAATACCTATGTCATCTGATGTACTGAATCAGATACTATTGTTCCATGGAGTAAGCATGTATCTCTCTTGTGCTCAGACATACACTGTATTCCTCAACTAAAGGAAATGAAGCCTCTGGTTGTGGAAAACATTTATTAGAAAAGCCAAATTATGTTATAAAAATAAACAATTTGATGGCACTGCCATTATGCAAACTTGGTTATGGAAGGTTTAATATTAAGCAATTTGTGAAACAAGTTTTGGTGAAAAACAGTCTCTTAGGTTCGCTGGGATATTGGACTCATGTTTATAGTGCAAACATTCTCATATATAACACTCTTGTTGAAGTTTAGCTGTTGAGTCACTGCTGTTTGTCCCCTTCTATCCGTGGACGTTTCCGAGGATTAACTTCAGCTTCTGTTGGGGTCTGGCTTGGTGGTGAAGGATGCACATCCCGGAAGCCATGAGGCTACAAAAATACAACAAACAAAAACAATGGACCTAACTTTGATCTCACTTAGACTTGTGAGACTCTGGAGTAATTCTAGTGAAGTTAATGGAGTGACATTGGTGCAAACCAAGATCAGAATCATGTCTGAAAACGTCACTTATTTTAGAGAAATGATTTTTAAAATGTTCTTAATCCAGGCTAAAATCAGAATAAAAAGGAAGTTCTTCCATGCACAGTCTAGCTAAAAGTAAAATGAAGAGAGTTTATAAGATATTTTCTTATTCTCAGTCACGCACTCCCTTTCCTTTGACCATTAATCACCACCTATGACTATGGAGCACTGTTGCTCTGTAAATTAACATACACTACCTACTGAATGGCAAATCCTTTGGTTCTTACTCAGGGAAAACTACTTCAGAAGTGAGAGATAAACACTGAAAGATTCAGTTCTAGAATCATACTTGCACACAAAAAATGGAAACTTTTAAAATTCAGGACAAAATGTTTGTTTTTAATCTGAAAACTGCAAGAAGACACCACATTATTACTGAAATATGTCACAATATGTCCTATCAAACTGCTCAGATTGTTCCTGCAAGAACAAGAATGCTCATGGCCAACAACTGTGATTTATGTGGCAGAGGAGGGGGGTGTACCTCATCTGCCAAAGCCTAAATGTGGGTCTGACTATGGAAGTGACCAAAGGCAGAAACAGGAACATAGTAAAGAGCTTATAGTGAGGATTACTTTGTTTAGCATCAGCAGCATTTTCTTTAGGATTAGCTCCTGGTTCAGAATTTCTGGTTTTAAAAGTTTACAAATAGCAAGAAAGCCAATTTTTTGTTAAGTATGTGTCTATCCAAGGACATTTCAGACACCTGGATGTAGGGAAAACAGATACTATGAAGTGGCAGCCCTGGGTTTGGCTCTTTTTCCCTCCCTCTGGATTGATGATGCTGTGCCTTAAGCATCTTACACCGACCTCTCCAGAGAATTAAGGGTGAATGCTGATTCTCACACAGTTGTTCTCCAGTGGAAGGATTGTGGCTACAATGCAAGACCTTGGAGAGAAAAAAAAGGTAATGAAGAGGAAAAATTGCTACCAGGATCCTGAATGCTCTGGGCATGAAGAGGCAAAGAGCATTTCTGAAAAGCTGACATTTCAGGTTATTGCATTGTGAAAAAATCAGGTGGAATTACAATCAAGTTTGTGTGATGCCAATTTAATCCATGAAATAAAGCCACTAAAAAACTTTGAACTCTAATCTCTACAGTTCTTGCATATTTCTCAATGTCTTTCTTAACACATATAATTTGCTCGGGCTTTATTTTTAAAAACTTTTAAAAAATTAAAAGCAAACAGGAAGAGACCCCCACAAAGGCAGAACTTGTACTGTCCATCTACTATTTTAAGCACCTCAACTGTTCTTCTAAATTATATAATGGGGAATCCAAATTTAGTATTTCACTGCTACTTGCATCTAATCTCTGCTTGTTACCCTCAACACAAAGCTTGAGCTGTAGCCAAGAATTCATTTAATCTAACACACTAGACTCCTAGCTGAAGCATTCCAGTAGTTATATAAGCAGTGACATGACAAAGCACAAAGCCTTGTGGATATGGATGGCTTGTACACGTGTTGAAGGTACTTGGCTTTCAGCCTCACACTTTTCAGTCATAAGAGAAAAGCTATTATTCTTGTATAGCTTCATTAAATGTGGATATATTATTATACAGGGATAACATGGCCATGGTGAGTTATTCTTTAATCTATCCCTATTCAATAAGCTTATAGAAGAATCACCAAAGATAGACAACTTTACAAACTAGTTGAAAGGTAATGTCATCATCAGTCTTGGAGACCTGGTGCTCCTATGTTCATAGAACTTAAACATTCATTGGCCACTCAGAATCACAAGTTGCGTGTCAGTCTACTATTGCTAACTACAAAGGTGACACACTCTGGCAAACTTAAGTGAAGCCTGCACTCTAATCATTACTGCCCTCTCCACCCATGCTGAAATTCATAACACTTAACATGCTTTGCATGTTCAATATTAATGAATCCACAAAACCCCTGTGAGACAGCTAAGCATTTTTTCAAGTTAGAAAACTGTGGGATAGAGATGTAACTTGCCAATACTCAGGAGGGGCATCAGTGTCAAGATCAGAACCAGCCTAATTACTAATCTGTGCCTCAGACCATTCCCTTCTGTCTGTTCATAGGTTTGGAAGTGCATGTAACTGTTGCTCTAAATGACTGATTTGAGGATCAGTGCCAGTCTTTGAGATCTCGCTGCACATTTAGGAAAGCAGCAAGCCCATCCCTAATATCAAAGATTGAGAAACACTGGGCTATAAGACCTGTTTTTTGTATCTTGGTGCAGATATGTTGGATAATATGTTTTGCAGCACTGAATGTGTAAATACTAAGATGATCTTTCACAATGGAGACATAGGATGGCTATCACCAACCCTGAATTTAATGGAAGAAATAGGTGTAGAGTTTATCACTCATGAAAATTTATCCTTTGAAGTCTATACTAAAGAAGCTCAACAAGACTAAGGGACAGTACCTGGAAAACTTAAAACTTCAACTAATCTTTTGAAAGCAGTGCACTCAAGAAAGCAGTATTTTCAGATTGCGTGGCTATAGACGAAGGGTTGGACTGAATGTGGTCTCTTTTACAAAATAAATCTGACAGGAAAAGCCACCTAGAACCATGATTAGATGACTAAAATATGTATTTTATTTTTTTCTTCCAAGATTTGTAAATTAAGGAGTGAACAAAAACTTTGATTTCTGTTCATTACAGAAGCCCGTCAGATATTATGGAGAGCATTAAAACTAAGAAATGCTATGGCAACAAGTTACCATGAGCACCTGTAAAAAACAATTATTGCATGTAGCTACCTAAATGAAAACTAGAGATGAGAGCTTGGAGTTCATTTTATCTGAACAGAATCAGATATTATTATTTAGTACGTATATGTTGCTTTGGAGTTGCACATTTTATAGCACTTCACAAAGGAAAATATCACAACATATAATTTGTCACTCAGCATTGTATGAACATAGCTACCTTCAGCACTGTGTTGAACACAATCTTCTAAAGGGCTAAATTGTCCCATTCATCTGTACTTCTCCACCTTCATGCATCTGACCAAGTGGGATTCTCTCCCATGAAAGCTCATGCAATAAATAAATTTGTTATTCTTTAAAAGTGCCACTAGACTCCTTGTTTGTTTTGCTGAACTAGATTAACATGGTTAACCCTTTCGAACATCGCATTTCCTTGTGGCTAAACCCCTCCTCCCATCTCTGAATCCCCAACCCAAAATGAATACTAACTGTAATGTGGAAAGGTACTGTTGACTCCCTCTGACTCGGTGATTTGTACAATGTTGCCAACCTGGTAAAACAAAACAGATTATGTCAGCATCACTAAATCTTTTAGCAGGGTATATGTGCTGAGCTTGTAAAGCACAATATAAAGCAAACTAAGATTTTAAAGCCAGATTTTCAAAAGTGCCCCATATTCAACAGCTCCCATTTAGGTATCTAAACAAAACAGGCATATTTTTAAGAATTCCAGCCCTCAGGAGCCCTCACTTCTCTCAATGGGAGTGCTGGGTGCTAAACACCTTTGGAGATTTGGTCACAATTTTAGAAGAGATCTACGCTTTTTTGAAAATCTTGTCCCAACTACACATGCTGAGCACTTTAAAAAGAATCTGCTTACATTATACAACCACAGAAAGAAATAACTAACCAAGCTATTAACTTTCTCTGAAGCTCTCACAATCATGGCACTAACAAGATGCATCCATGCTGTTATTTCCCTTCTCTGATTCTTTATCTGCCCATTGTCTGTGTAGACTGTGAACTCTTTGGGGGCAGAGACCTTGCTTCCTCACATATACGTATGTGAGGTGCTGTTGGCCCTAAACAGATAATAATGGAAGTGTTTCAGTTAAAAAAGACATTGAATACAATTCTGCTCCACTCCATTAAGCAACAGATTTGACCTGGAAAATGGCTCAGACAAGATTTAACTGTATCTAGCAGATTCGAGTGAGCTAGGAAACAAGCAAGGAGCTACTAGGGAGTTTTTCCCAGATGTTTCTCAGGTTTACATAGGTAACAGAGTGGCTAGGACACTGGCAACCTACATTCTTAGCTCTACCATTGACCTGTGTGACCTTGGGCAAATCACTTCTTCCTTCCATATCTGTTTCCCTTCCCATTATTAGTCTCGTCTGTTTAGACTGTAATATCTCTATGGTAGTGACAATCTGTACTGTGTCAGTACAGTGCCCAGCACAACAGAGTCCCAATCTTGACTGGGGCCATTAGGCACTACTGTAAAACCAATAAATTAAATAAATAAATAACTAGAAAAATATCTGAACAGTAAAATAATTTTGTCCCACCAGCTCTGGAATGCTGAGCAACTCCCATACATGCCTCCCCAAAGCTTATACCCTCCATGAAACTGATAAGAGCTGACATTTCCAGCACTGGTAGAGTGGAGAGAGAGACAGGTATAATTTTTAACCAAAGCATAATGGACAAGGCAGGAAGACATTCTAATGGTCATATGAGCTCTACTATACGGAAACAAGGCTAGCAAAATCTACATAGATTGTTTGCTATATCAGGATCATTTGCAGATACAACCAAATTTGATTATTGCTCCTTGTACAACATCTAAATTAGTCAACTGCATTCAAAACTTTATTTTTAGTGAGTGTTTATGATTAAGAACTTTTCTTCCATCTGCAGTCCACATGCTGATATAGCTTCCACCCTCCTAAGGGCTTTTTAGCAGATCAGGGGTCTCAAGTTAATTCCAAAACAAAGAGTCAGGCATAATCATTCCATGT
Source organism: Podocnemis expansa (assembly GCA_007922195.1). NCBI lineage: Eukaryota > Metazoa > Chordata > Testudines > Podocnemididae > Podocnemis > Podocnemis expansa. Next base: position 26,779,980 of record ML681971.1, read on the forward strand.
CTCCCATAAATGCAGAATAACAGGAGCAGCTCTCTCCTTCATTTAAAAAAAAAAAAGCCAACAACAAAATCCCAACAGCTGGTCTTGTTTGTTCATTGTTTGCAGAGGATTAGGGAGTAGAAGGGAGGTTTCATGCTGCCAGTGTTGTATCTACACACTGATATTATGTGCAAGAGTCAAATGAACAGATAACAGAAGTGGGCTAAGAACATACAGAAAGGACAGAAAAAGAAGGGGGCAGGGGAATCATATTGTACCAGATGGAAAGATTCACTTAAAGTGTTGGGGAGGGGAGGGAGGCATCCTTTTTCCTTTGATCCCTGAGAGTTCCCACCATCTGTCAGGAAAAGAAATAAAGGGAACTATTGGAAAGGAGAGGGGTGCTTCATTTTTTAGTAAGAGACACTCATTTGAGCAAAATGGTCCAAGGGTAGAATCAGGGATTAGGAGACAAAGACCTTATTATTGTAATGCATTGTCAGGGACCAAGATCCCATCATGCTACTTGCCGTACATACTACCTTGCCCCAAGTTGCAAAATCTTTTGTGTTCCAATTTCCCCACCTGCAAAATTTGTCCTCTTTTTTTAAAAAAAAACACCAGCCCCCAATGGTATGACCATGTGCTGCTGGTGTCAATTCCCTCTCCCATGTGTGTTTCTGTATAATATGGCATCCTCCATGCAATATGACCTCACATGTACTAAGCACATGAAGTCAGTAGCGTGGGAACACTGTTCCTGCCCCAGTTATTTATTTAGTGAAGCTCCTTGAGGTCTACAGATGAAGAGTGCTCTAAGTGCCAAGTATAGTTTTTTTATTATTATCCACCAGTCTCCAAATTGCTTTAGGCTGATGAGCTGTCACCAGACTGTGACATTTTGATGCTACCTGACATCCTGTCAAAAACAATGTAGTGTTGCAGCACACTGGTTCCATGAGGAAGTACTTTATCAGAAAGGTGGTCAGCCAAAGGGCTGACATAGTAACCACTGTAGTGCTCCTGGGCTCTATCAGCCAGGGGAGGCAGCCAAGACCTGAAACCATACTCAGATCCCTCTTGGCTGCTTGGTTCAACCTCAAATAGATTCTCTCTTAGATGATACAATGGCACACTGTAAATTTTCTAACCTATACTTTCACTTACCTCTGTTTGTTGTCCCAGTGGAAGATTAAACGGATGGTAGCAGCATGTCCCCAGCTTTCCCCTAAGAGATAGACACACACACAAAAAAAGGCCCCAACCAACCACATGCTGCTTTATCATCTTCTAGAATGCAGTAGCATCAATAAATGTCAACAGCAAATTAAAAAAGTCAGTCCTCCACAAATAAAATCCATCTGACTCAATACTCCCAGAAATAAGTGTACAAAGAGTTTTTTAAACTATTTTACCAGCTTATATAAGGGTCAAAGAACACAAAGAATAAAATCTCCCTTCCACCCATTTTTTTATATGTGATTTTAAGACTGAAGCAATACCTTTACGTTCAGAAAAAAAAGGTTTTATATGTACCTTGAAAGAGGACAGTCAGTAGTAAGAGCTTGAATGTATAAATAAGTGAAGCGTTTCCATCTTTATAGAACAACATTATGGGTATGTGGCAGCATCCAGGTTTAAGACTGTTATATTGTGGCTCTCAATTCTCTTTGTAAACACACAAGTTTTACTAGTTTCCTCTCAGAATTTTGGATCCTAAGAAGAGAATCTTACAGCCCTTATAGACCTTAAGGTCTTGATGGTAAATCTTACATTTCTGAGGCCCCTCTTCTGACCTGTTCAAGAAGTAGAGTATAATACTTAAACTTGAGAAAATGGAGCAACTACCTAATTTTAAGGTAAGTAGCTCCATTATTTCTGTTCACATCTAACCACAAGCTGAAACATGATTCAGTTTATAGACAGCACTAACAATTTCATTTGTTTGTTCCAGGAGACATTCTAAAAATCAGAAAACAGATTGGATTTTAAAGCAATCATCCGCTTAAATACTGCAAGCATCCCTATTCATCTCCACACCACCCTATAACTTTGGAGTTAGTATGTCTATCTGCCACCAATGTCAACTGTCATATCTTAATTATGGCACACTGAGCAAGAAAAGGAATACAACTCTGACAAAAGATACTCAGATTAAATAGCCTGATACACCTAGGTCCTTGAGATATCTTGCTCAACCTCAGTCCATCATATCAATGCTAAAGCAAGATTTAAGTTTCTGTCTCTTGGACATGGTTCTGAACTGGAGGCCAGAACATGAATGTTACATGTGTATGCAATTTCTATTTTAACATTACCATGCATATTTTAAAAAATTACAAAACAAGATAGTTCTGAGTTAAATTAGATGCAGATTAATATGGAACATGATGGATAAGTATACCACATTAAAATGTCTAGGAACACCCAGCTTAGCTCTCAGCAGTAGGAAACAAATGTGTCCCATTTCCAGAAGACTCCTGACTTGAGCAATAGCTTGAAGCATCTGTGGTTTTCTCATAATTAAAGGCTTCTTTTCCATTAGGAAACCAAATAAAAGGTTAGGGATTAAAGCTCTTGTGAACTCTCAGGACAGATCTTTTAGGGCCTACTAAGCAATGAAACAACATTCATTTCAGGAGACAAAGACTGACAACCAGATGCGGCAAGGACAAAAGTCGCTGACTTGGAATATAAATAGATAAAATGCCACCAAGCCATCACTTAATAGCCTCTTTAGTTGTAATCAGTATCTGAGGAGCAAGTTTACTTTTACCTCATTGCTAGAGATGTACCATCTACAAGGCATCCAAATCACTCTCCCAATTCTCCAGTGCAACACTTAAAGTAGGTGACTCTCCAGAGTAAATACACACTGCATTTTACATGGACAGCCTTGTGCCACTTCAGAATTCTCAGCCTCCAAGCACTTGCTTATAATTAAAATGTGGCTGAGCAGAGGCCCGTTAATCTATATGGCAGCACACATATTTAGGCCAGAGTCTCTTACAGTTCATGCAATGGGGTGAAGGGGGTGTGTGTTGCTATATCTCATCCAAAAGATCCTTAATTTAAAAACTGCGTGCATGACAGCAAGTGAAACCTTAGGAACATCACTTAAATGTAACTCTTCCACATTTTTCACTATCCCTATGACCCAGTAAACAAACCAGTTTTCAAACACTGGTTGCTAAACAAGATTGAATCTATTAGCTTTAATTCACTTTGTAGTCAGAAAGGCTGCCAAAAAATAACACATACAATTGAGAGCAAGAGGTGACAACAAAGAGTTAGATATTGAAAGCAAGGTCTTTATCTGCATGCACAATTCAAAATCCACTGTTGTCCAAGGAGATGCCTTGCATTCATTTTATCTTGCATCTATGTCAAGGGGGTTAAGGGCTGAACACACATTGGGATCATCTTTGCCTTTGTACCTTTCCCCCTGCATCGCCTCTCTGGAATAATATGGTCAATCATTACTTGAAGGTGAAGCTGTACGCAAAGAATGTTTCCCCTTTATTTACAATATGAAATAATATTAAATTACAACAGAAACTGAACCTAAAAAGACCTGAAATTTAAAGCTTAATTAGGCCCTATCTCCATCCTTCAGACAAATTGCTCCAGTCAGTCCTGTAAGCACAGTAGAAAGTCCTACACAGATCACTCTGCTTATGAGATACATCAGAGTAGTTTGTATGGGAATCTTTACTCTACTTATAGGATAGATCAAAATAGAGCGTCCCACACATAACCTGTCTTTCACACTGTATAGTCATGAAGAAGTGAAGAGATTATTTCTAGGTTCCAGTGTGTGCACCAAATCTGAAACACTTTTGGAAAACACAGTTTCAAAGATTTTCTTTGCCACTGTGTTTGAATATATTTAGGAGTAAGGAGGAGGGGTTTTCAAGCAATTATAGGAATAAAATAAAAGTATGGTGAGGTCACAACACCTGAGGTTTTTGTGGGACATGCTGTAAAACATTAGCTTCACATTCTGGAACTAGTTATGTACCCAGCTAATCTAGACTATCTCCCCTCATGAAGCAATTCAGTCAAGTTAGAGAATCCTTACAAGTCTAATTTCAGTATAAAACATTCCTTAGCATTAAAAACAGAGAGGAGGGGAGAAGGATCAAACTAGTAACATTTTGTTACAAATCACTTTCAAAACAAAAAATTGTAAAAAAAAGTTAAATCCTATTTTCGGCTGGGATCTCAGATGCCATATTTGATCTTACAATGTGTTTTAACAGCCACAACAGAGGCCTGTAGTGAAAATAATGACATGGCTTAATGTAACTCAGGTTTTTCCACCACCACCATTACACTTTCAAATAATGTTACTGCTAGCTCAGCATTTTCCTGTAGCCATGGAAATTACAGCCAACATTTTCAGGTTTTTGTTCATGATACCCAAAAGAAAAACAAACTTTCAAAGGATAATGCAATTTTCAACTTTCTGGCTAAATACATACCTAAAGCAGGTACCAACATGGCCTGATTTTGTCCAATCCTTGTTGTCATTTGATTTGTCAAAACTACCTAAGGGGGGGTGGGGGGGTAAGAAGGAAAAAAAAAAAAAAAAAAGAAAAAACACAGGGAAATGGTCATGTAAGAGGAGAAAAAAACTGATTTTTCCAAAAAGCCTGCATAAAGAAAAGCTATATTAATAGTCTAAACCTGCCATTATTACTCGGGAAAGACTCTAACTGACTGGAATGGGAGTTTTGCACAAGTAGAGATAGAGATACAAATAATGGAAAAATATTTTCTGTCTTCTAAAGAGGGGGATTGCTCTCATTCAGAACTATAACTATAAGGTTAAATCTTCTTATCCCAGATGCACAAACATCATACAAACTGTAATGCTATACAGACATCCAAACTGTAGTTAGCATAAATTCTATTATTTAAATCCCTAGGCCCTCTGCACAGAGGTAAACTTCATCCAATGTGCCATAAATGTACATAGTGATGTATAAAATGTGCATATGCTCAGCAATTAGCAGAATCCCTGCAGCTTCTAGTCTAAAAATGCGCAAGTAGGTACAATGCAAAGCAATACGCAAGAGAACAGACAGAGTGGGGGAGTGTTTTTACAGCATGAATCCTTGTAGGCGGTTCACAGACAGTCTAGATTCCTGGTAGAATGGAGGCAGTGATGGGGAAGAGACTTAATGCACTACATTTGGTAATTTTAGGATATTCTTCATTCTGGTGGTGATTTCAATTATTGAGAAAAAGCACCTAGCCCAAACCAAAGATCTTTCAGTGTTTGGTTTTATTACTGCTGCACAACTCTTGCCAGAATAGTTAATTCATTAGATGATTTTCTATGCATTATAATTTATCCTTTCTTTAAAAAAGGAGGTTTGTGCTGCACCACTTCCCTGTTTACTAAAAGAAAATATATACATATCATTTGGGTGAAGGACAGATCTATGTAATGCAAGCTATTATCTTTCAAGTTCATGAGACACCTACTGTATGGGCTGGGTGAGAATAAAGAGAAAGCTGTACAAAATACAGTCACATAATACATGTATCCCCTGGTGCCTACACATGAAAGGAAGCCCTTTATAATTCATGTGTGTGGCTTAATGTTAGCGGCAGCCATAAATGTGTTGCACCGGCAGAATGAAGTTATGCTCTTTTCCTTCCTGCGGTTATCTAAGGAAACACAAGGGGGGGGGGTATTTTTAGCAGTACAGACAAAAGCTAATTGAATGACAGAATTCTGGTTGACAAGGAATCAAGTCACCAGGAAACCATGTGGACAAGCACCATTTTGAGACTGCAGAAGCTTTAATTCCTGAACAATGCTTCTGTGTTGTAGGTCTCAAAAACATCCCCTATATTTAGCTGCAGCTCCTCAGTGCCATCTGGTGGCTAGACAGCTGCATATTTGCAGACCTCCATACTGAGGTAAATGATGCAGAAACAATCTACAGGCAGGAAGCTATGTGTTTCCATGGATGCCTGAGCAAGGAGCCAAACAACAGCAATGAAAGTGATTTTCTTCTCTAGGAGTGTTCCTTTCATTAAGACAGTGGCTATTTCTAAACAAGTATGCCCAATGTAAGGATTCCTAGTGTATTTAAATTTGTGTGTACATGTACAGAGAGAAGTAGTTGAAGGCATCCCTGGGCAAGCTGTAGCTCTCCTTTTTCTGTGTGTTTTTATTTGGAGAGACTACCAGTGACAAAAGGTGAGTTTAAGAGGGCAGAATTGAACATGTGAAAAGAACTTCACTTTAAGTGGTGTTTCACTGTAATATGAAAGGGCAGGCATGGGAAACCATTCCCTCTTGACCTTAGTGATGGTGGTACTCTCCATCTCGACAAGGCATATATACCACTTTGGTCCTCTCAAATGGAGAGGGCACTATCAGCTGCAGGTATCTGTGTGTCTCAGACAGAGTGGATGAGGGTGCCCTAAAGGGCCACATCTTCTCCATCCAGTGGAAACTAGCATTACTAGACAACGAACCACAGAGTCCAGTCTTGCCCCATCCCTCCACAGATTAACAGTAACCCTGTTTAGCCAGAGCAAAGGACGAGGGTGAGATGATAAGTCGCTTGGAAACGCAGTCATAGAAGAGTGAAACTGCACTATAAGCAGAGAACGTGAGAAAGGAAAATGCATTGAAACAAGTTAGGACTTCCATTCCACTACCAGCAGGGCTCATTGTACCCTGCATACTTAAAAGTGGAATGGCAGCTAAGACACAGGATAATCCACAAGTTAGTGTTTGATCATTTCACTAAAATAAATTCAAAGGATACTTCTCAGGTCAATTTTAATTATGTATGTGAGTCCAAGAGAAAGACTTGGGAACTCCCCATCCCTTGATTCATAGCCAATTCTATTAATATTAATGTGAATTGTACAATATTGGTTTTCAGCAAAATGTTGCTATTAATGGGTGACTGTTAACATCCAAGTTGCTGTTAAGCTACTGTTATCTGCTAATACAGTGGTTTTCAAACTATGGGTCAGGACCCAGTACTGGGGTGCAGGCCCTCAGGTACTGGGTTGCAGTGCCCCCTGCTGCTGCCACTGAAACCCTGGAATTCATTGCTCAAAGATGTAATTGTTGGGTTGTGGGTATAAATTATTTTTTTCCACTGGGTTCCGAGGAAGAAAGTTTGAAAACCCCTGTGTGAGTAGGTAAGCACTAGTTTCAGCTGCCTGCCTGCAGCTTTATGTTACAGTTTTCAGGCGGCAGCTAATCATATTTGTAGAGTTCTAGTCAGTATGCTGTTTACTGTAAAACTTCATCTCCTTTCAGTCATCCTCATATCCAAACTCACGGCTAATTTATGAGCATTTGCTGTACTGATCAGCTGTTGTGCTAGGCCATTCAGAAGTCGCATTCGCAATGAGAGGTCCTCAAGGTCATGGCGAAAAGGAAAGGCAATTCCATCAACAACCACCAATCGGACCTAAGCATGGAAAGCAAGAACAGTGTTAATCTCATATCCTAAAAATTGGTGATGAGAGCCAACAGAATATTTCAAGTGTGTCAGAAACCATTTCATATCAAATAATTAAAGACTTCTGTTTGTTACTTGTATGTGCCCAATAACCAATATGACACTAAAGACAAAAAGATGGACAATATCAATGATTACTTTTTAACATACACAACATGAACTTCTTTTGTGCAAATGAAGGAAAATAATAGAACAGGATAAACTTCAATACTGAAAAACCTCACATCAGTAATCATGGGTAAGGCAACTCATCAAAATACTGTGCTAATAGTTGTAGCTTGGGAATATGGATTTTAACTGAAATTTACAGCAGTCTCAAGCACTGCACCACGGAATTCTGTGTCTACCTCCCCTGTAGGTGTTTGCTTTGCTGAGCAGTTTCCTTTGCAGCATTCATTAGCAAAAACTAGAGTACAAAACACTGCTACAGGCTCATCACCATTCATAACAGATTAGGATTTTGATTTATTCTAGCTTCATTTGCAATAGCTGTTACGATACCCAAAACTGCTTCAAGTATAGGAAGGAGACACCGATAGTCTTGTGTTGTTCAATTTGCTGAATAGCCTTGTTGCCAACAGCAGAATCATGGGATTCTGCAAGTTCCTGCATTACTGGGCAAGGCAACAGCTTGAAAATGATAATGGCAAAACCTTGTTGTTCTACTGATTTAACACATCAGTGGAAAATAGCTGTAGGCCTGGAATGTACAGGCCTAAAGCAAGTGTCACTTTGGGAAATGGCACTGAGAATCTGAAAGGAAAAGAAGAATTTGAAATGGAAGATGCATCTGAAAACACCAAAATTAAAACAAGATACCATTACTGCCCCCCCCCCCGACTCTTTCACAAGACTCTAAGTGTCTGTCTGGTGAATCATATTTGGCTTCAAGTTTTACAGTAGAAAACAACAAGGAGTTGTGTGGCACTTTAAGACTAACAGATTTATTTTTTGCATGAGCTTTCGTGGGAGAAGATCCCACTTCCTCAGATGCTTCGAAGATGGGTGAACTTACAGAAAGGAATGAAACTAAATGCAAGGGGGTGTAAAACATAGGATCAGGTCATAAAGTAAATAAATTTAACAGTACAATAATCCGGTGGATTAGAAAGGCAAATTATATTACCCCATCTACGTGTCTATCAGATTAACAGGTACTGAACTATGATGGTAGTTTACTAGATTTCTTTCTATTTCCTTTGTCATAAAATCAGCAGAATTTGGGTTTAAGGCACTCAAAATGAGGTATTAACCTAATCTTATATGAGACTCATAGGCTCAAGGTCAGAAAGGACCATACGATCATCTGATCTGACCTCCTGCACAACACAGGCCACAAAACCTCACCCTCCCACTACTGCAATAAGCCTCTAACCTATGACTGAGTTATTAAAATCCTCAAATCATGATTTAAAGACTTTAAGATGCAGAGAATCCACCAGCAAGTGAGCCATTCCCCACACTACAGGGGAAGGCAAAAAATACCCCCCAAGCCCTAGCCACTCTGCCCTGGAGGAAAATTCCTTCCTGACCCCAAAGATGGTGATCAGTTAAACACTGATCATGTGGGTAAAGCTCACCAGCCAGTTACTGGAGAAAGAATTCTCTGGAGTAAGTCACAGCCCACCCCATCTACCTTGCCTTCTTAGGCCGCTGGTATATCCACCACCAGTAGTCAAAGATCAGTCAATTGCCAAAGTAGGCTGTCCCATCACACTATCCCCTCCATAAATTTATTAAGCTCAGCTCTGAAGGCACTTACATTTTTTGCCCCCCACAGCTCCCCTTGGAATGCTATTCCAGAATTTTATTCCTCTAATGCTTAGAAACCTGTGCCTAATTTCAAGCCTAAATTTCCTGATGGACGGTTTGTATCCATTTTTTCTTGTGCCCACACTGGTGTTATATTCAAATAATTCCTCTCCCTTCCTCGTATTTATCCCTCTGATGTATTTATAGAGAGCAGTCATATCTCCCCATAACCTTCTTTTGGTTAGGCTAAACAAATAAAGCTCTCTAAGTCTCCTCTCATAAGGCAGGTTTTCCATTATGTGGATGATCCTTGTAGGCCTTCTCTTCACCTGTTCCAATTTGAATTCATCTTTTTTAAACACAGGGGACCAAAACTGCATGCAGTATTCCAAATGAGAGCTCACCAATGCCTTGATAAGTTGCCCTGTCCACACCACAGCTGATCCATTAGTAGAATTACAAGACTGTAAGGGACTTCAGGAGGTCAATTTAGTCCAGTTCCCTGCATTCACAGCTAGACTAATTATTAGCTTGAAGACCATCACTGAAAGGTATCTGTCTATATTACTTTTAAAAATTTCCAAAGATGGAGATGCCACAACCTCCCTAGGAAATTTATTCACAATGTTTATCACTCAGATACTTAGGAGGATTTTCCTAATGTCCAACATAAAAAGGCCCCTGTTGCAATTTAAGCCTATTGTTTCTTGTCCTATCATCAGATATACAGGAGAATAATTTTTCTCCTTCCTACTTGTCAAAATCTTTTAAATACTTGAAAACTGTTATGTTCCCTCTCAGTCTCCTCTTTTCTCCAGACTAAACAAGCTCAAGTTTTCCAGTCTTCCCTCATAGGTCATATTTTCTAGATCTTGAATCATTTTTGTTGCTCTTCTGTAGACTTTCTTCAGTTTGTCCACAACTTTCCAGAAATGTGGCACCTAGAACTGGACATTACTCCAGTTGAGCACAGAGTAGGGCCAAAAAATTATCTCCTATGTCTTGCTTACAACACTGCTGCCAATATGTCCCAGAACTATGTTTGGTTTTTTTTTTTGTGACAGTATTACACTGTTGATTAATATTTAGTTTCTGATCCACTGTGACCTCCCAGATTCCCTTCTGCAGTACTCCACCCTATGCAGTTATTTCCCATTTTGTTTGTGTGCAACTGACCCTTCCTTCCTAAATAGAGTATTTTGCATTTGTCCTAATAGACTATCATCCTTTTTACTTCAGACCATTTCTCCAATTTACTGAGATCATTTTATCCTCCAAAATACTTGCAACCCCCCAGCTTGGTATCGTCCACAAAAAGTGTACTCTCTACATCCTTGTTTAAATCATTGATGAAGACAGCGAACAGAACTGGACACAAAATTACTCCCTGCAAGAGCCCACTTGATTTGTCCTTCCAGCTTGACTGTGAACCATGAATTATTTTTGTCCGAGAATGGTCTTCTAGCCAATTATGTACCCACCAATGGTGAGCATCTTTGTGAGCACTAATATTAGCACTATTGAATTTTTTTGTGCACACTTTATTTTTTTGTGTGCACAGGTTTCATGACCTGTGTGCGCATGTACACATGCACAGCTTAGGGGGAACAGTGGTACCCACCTTACAGTTTCTCCATTTAGGTTGCATTTCCCTAGTTTGTTGACAAGAAAGTCCTAAAAGACAGTTATCAAAAGCCTTATTATCATCTCTGCATGCCATATCTACCGCTTCTCCCATCCACAAGGTTTATTACCCTGTCAAAGAAAACTATTAGCTTTGTTTGACATGATTTGTTCTTGACAAATCTATGCTGACTGTTACTTATCACCTTACTGTCTACATATTCTCAAACTGATTTTTTAATAATTTGTTCCATTATCTTTTAGGTACTGAAGTTAAGATAACTAGTCACATGGTGTAGTGGCTTGCACCTCTGCTTAATATGCAGAAGGTCCTGGGTTCAATTCCCAGGGGGGTGGACTCGATGATCTCATGAGGTCCCTTCCAGCCCTATGATTTGATTGACTGATAGTCTGTAATTCCCCAAGATGTTGTTATTGCCTTTTTTATAGATGGGCTAATATATTTGCCCTTTTCTAGTCTTCTAGAATCAAACCTGTTTTCCATGATTTTTCAATGATAGCTCAGCTATTAGTGACTATCTCCTTAATCAGTATTCTAGGATGTATTTCATCAGGCCCTAGTGACTTGAAGAGATCTAACTGGTCTATGTTATTTTTAGCTTGTTCTTTCCTCATTTTTATCCTACTTCCTTTTGACGTGTTTGAAATCTAATCACTACTAATCTTTTTGGTGAAAACGGAAACAAAAAATTCACGTAGCACTTCTGCCAATTCCACATTGTCTGTTATTGTTTCTCCCCTTATGCAATAGGCCTACCTCATCCTTAAGTCTTCCTCTTGCTTCTAATGTACTTGCAGAATGTTTTCTTATCACCCTTTGTCTCTCTAGCTAATTTAATCTCATGTTGTGCTTTAGCTTGTCTAAATTTATCCCTACATTTGTATTGTTTGTTTACAGTCATCCTCTGTAATTCGACCTAGTTTCACGTTTTGTATTTTTTAGTTTCAGATAATTGAACATCTTCTGGTTAAGCCAGGATGATGTCTTGCCATACTTCCTATCTTCCTTATGCAGTGAAATGTATATTCCCATGTTTTATCGCTTTATAATAATGCCAACCCTCGAACTGTTTTTCCTTTTAGACTTGCCTCCCATGGACTCTTACATACCAGTTCCCCAAGTCTGCGAAAGTCTACCTTCTTGGAATCCACTGTCTTTATTGTGCTGTTTCCCCTACCATTTCTTAGACTCATGGACTCTACTATTTCATGATCATTTTCCTTCAAACTGCCTTCCAATTTCAAATTCTCAACCAGTTACTCCTTATTGGTCAAAAATCAAATCTAGTACAGCCTCTTTTGCAGCTTTCTCCATCTGCAAAAAAATTCAAGCTGAAGTTGTTTTTGTTACTACAAATCATGGTCTCCTCTGTAGGTAACTTACACTGCCACCCACCAACTCTATCTGAAAAAAGGATCCATGTCATTCATAAAACAAAATATGGAAAGATGCTATTCAGGAGTTCCCAGCTTCTCTCTCTCAGCTCTGAGGCTGTTTGGAGAGACTGATCCAGTTTTAGCACTAAATGGCACTATAATTGTCTGACCACATATTAAGCAACAGAAGAAATCGCTAGAGAGCCTTGTGGTTCCCAACCCTCAGATCATCAGAGTCTAAGCCAATCATGGATAATCTGCACAGATGGCACAACAGCAGCCCATTGCCATTGTGCTAATGAGTTTGTTCTTTCTACTTGACGGCCAGCACAACAGGACATCTTTAAAATCTGGCAAAGGGCAATACCAAAGGCAAGTACACTCTGAGCACAAATAAAATTGCAAAAATAATCAAAAATGGAAAAGTATTAAAACACAACCTGCATTTTAGACAGCATTCACTCCTAAACAATATTCATTCGTACTCTGTTATGCTGAGTCATAGAGCGGCTTACTGGGGAGCGATTTGCCCTGAAGAACCCCAAAATCTTGAAAGGAGTTACAGGAATATGCATTACAGTACTGTACCAGTCAGAACCTAGGCAACTTTTCAGCAGTTGTCCACTACACTTAAACTGCAAGCTGGAGTTGCTCGTAGCAACAGGAAAATGGGGGGGTGGGAGAGGTGAGAAAAAGTCAGCCTCTGGCTGCCAAGATGCTGATGGCACTATGTCATCCTGGAATCATTATATTATGTGAACCAGTGCAAACATGACCTAATGAAAGACATTTTCCAAGGAGGCTGTAGTGATTCCTAGCCTGTTGCAGTCAGAAAATGTAGCACTTCTGGTGAGGTGCCTCAAGAGTAGGAGCAGAAGGATGGAGATTAAGCAGGGTTAAAAAAGGAAGGAAATTATCGGGAAGAGGAAATTGGGAGCAGGCATTGAGAAAGTAGCAGCACAAGTTTTTACATTAGTGGTTTGGTGGCAGCCAAATCTCAATTCCCAGGATCATCATCTGCTTGGCAACTCAAAGATCAGCTTTTTCTCACACCACTAACAAACCCTCAATTCCTTTAATGAATCTACAAATACTTAAGGCATCTTTAGCTAAATCTGCAATAACCCCTACCTTGGAATGCTCCAAAAGGAAGTCTGGGAGGAGGTAAACCTGTGCTAGCAGCTCTGTGTAGTCATGGCAACGGAAGTAATAAATATGGGAAAGAATACTTTCAAGGGAGAAAGTCTCCAGGGCTTCTTGAAAGTCTGGGGGGAAAAAAAAATTCTGCACTTAACAGATCATTACTATCATCAGTTCCCACACCACTTTTCTCAAACAAAAGCAATATTTCAAACTCTGTAACAGCAGAAAAGGAAGTTATCAGAAAAAGATTAAAAGTGGAAGGAAATTTCCTTTCCATTTGGCTTGAAAAGTGGGCAAGATGATCAACTTCTAGAAATTGTACAAAATTCTGTCTAAGGACGGGCACACATATTTACTGAAACCTGCAGGGAAAACCGCTGCAAAAATGGAAACCAAGTTAATAAATAAATAAATAAACAAACAAACCCAAGTCTATTCAGTAATATAACTTTCAAGACAACTGACCAAAATGACAACAGTCAAAATTAACAAGACAATATTTAATGTGAGAGTAGTAACTCATGTGATATGGGTGTCCCCTCTGACCTGTTAAACATCAGCAAGTACTTTGCTCAACATACACATGCCAGGGCTTTTAGACCTGAGACCTTGATAACTTACCTTCCTAGCAATATGTAATATAAACTTTTAAATTGAATACAATCTACTTAAATTTAGTTTTGCACATACATAAGTATACAAATGCAATCCTACCATACTGAAAGGCAAATGGCTTGGTAATATACCTTCTTCCTGATGTGCTTCAGCAATAAGTTTGCAGTGTTGAACACAGGCACTTGCAATGTCTACCACTCTATCTACCATAAAGCTCCCCTCTGTATCAATGAAAACTGCTTCTCCAGCAAGCCCCCCAAAACATTCTGGAATCTGCACATCTACTGCCAGCTGCATGCTGTCAGAAGAAACAAAAAGAGATAAAGGCAGACCAATAATTAAATAAAATATAAGTATCTACAACACCCCACTTCCAACTTATCTCTAAAGTGACTGGTTAGTTTTACTGGGGGTAAAGTGAGCAGGAGGTATTACCAGTACCAAGGTGCTTCTGTAATGGAGCAGGAGAGTCTGGGGTTCAGCCATGACAACAAAAATAAAGGACCTTGGTCTTAGTTACATTCAGTGTTATCAGATCTCTAGGCCCACTGAAATAATTTAAAAATAAAATACCATAACTGGGTTTTCCCAACACCTGGTGCTCCACAGATCTCTGTAATTTTTGTTAGTTGCACACCACCTCCCAGAATATCATCTAGAGCTGAACAGAAGGTGATGATGAAGCCCTGTGCCTGTTCTTGTTCCAAGAGTTCTAGTGCTGTGCATTTCCCAACAAGTTCACCAGCAGTCCTTGTAGCGTTACTGTGACATTCCTTTCTTACAGTTTGCAAGGTTTCTAGTGCCTCCTCTTTAGAGATTCCAGTTTCTGAAAAACAAAAGCATGGGACAATTTTTTGAACAAATAACAGTTCCCAGTATAAACAGAGAGACAATGTCTGCTGGATCTGTAGGCTATGAAATTAAACTAAGACCCCCAAAATTATATATTTTTAAAGCAATGATGGAAACAGACTACTTATGCTGACCTATTTGTCTCCATCTTTTGGATTAAAAACTAGTGGTCTGATATTCAGAAGTACCGAGGGCCCACAAATCCTACTGAATTCAATGGAAGCTATATGGACTCAAACCCTTTGAAAAATCAGGCCATAAATTTCTTCTTCCAATCATTTAAGACCTCTTTAATGTGTATTTTCTTTTGATGATGATAGAGTTATTTTTACAGAAGATAAAGGCTCACATCATTTCCAAAAAAGAGGCTTACTTGGGGTTTCTGTCTCAATAAAAACACATCATACCCAGCAGGACACCACTGATAAGGTCTGCAGAAACTGATGCAAACACAAGTGAATCCAAGAGCAACAAAGTGGTTTGATCAAGGTTCAAGCAGGAGTGTGCATGCAGAATAAGGGATCCCCAAATGAGAGATTAAAAGGGAGTCATAGATCTGGGACCTAGGAGGACAAAGTCACTGGTGTCACATCAGGGACTAGTGCAGAAGAACACATCTTTTCCATAATTGCTTCAGTCACAGGTAATGAGGCTTTAACTAAGTGACAGTGACACCTACCGGTTACAAGTGCCAGGTAAGAGATGTACATTCAAGGGCCTAAAACCAATTTCAAATCCAAGTGACTAATGGAACAATGTAAGATATGTCAAAATGTCTGATAAATATCCATAAACTGCCCACTAACTATGGGTATGTCTACACTGGAGGCTCTGCTAAGTCAACTTAACAAGGTCAGCTTTCAATTGACCTTGTTAAATCAACTTAGAGCATCCATATGGAAAACTCCTGTTGACTGCCTGCAGCCACACTGGCAGGTTGACCTTTCCCGGTGGCCAGGAACTCTGGGAGGGGGCCTGAAGGCCAATTAAGTCATTTTAAGGACTATTCCCCATCTACACTGGTTTAAGTCAACTTAAGTGTTAAGTGGACCTAAGACACCACTTAAATTGACCTAATGAAAGCCATTCAGTTGACCAAAGGCTCCAGTGTAGATGTACCCTATATAACATATTTATTTCACTTTGATCTGACAGATGAGAAAAGATAATATGCTATCTCAGCTACTTCCTACATTTTTATTAGTGGTTTGGGAGATCTATTTTAGCCTCTTGGGATGCTTATGTTTGTAACCAATTTCATATCCATTTACTTGGCTCAGAACCAGAGATGTCTACATGTGGGGGTAACCTGTTGCTCTCCTTTCTAAGAATCTCACATCTATTTAACTCTCAGCAAAAACAGGATCCTATGTCAGAGTAAAAGGAAACAGTTTTCCCATGTTCATTTCTACCAAGGGCTCAGTACCTTTTTTTTTTGTTTTGTTTTGTTTTTTTTTTTACACACACTGAGCCCTTGGTAGAAATGGACATGGGAAAACTTTTTCCTTTTACTTCTCCAGACTTGCATGAAGACTGGATGAGACAAGACCCTCCTCTCAGGAAGCTGAAATACAACACTTAAACATTTCTTTGAGTGCTTTATAAACACAATCTAATTAATTAAACACATCAGTGTTTAAAGCCAATATTACTGGCAAGCCAGGTTCCTAGCCTGGTTTCCCATGTAGGCAGGGAAGCTCTGTTGTAAATCAGTTCCCAAAATCACCAGGCAGACAGCGGGAACTGGGGGAGGGCATTAAAAGGAGCCCGAAGCACTAGGAGTATAGAGAGCAGGGGTGCCTCTGGAGATGAAATCTGGGCTGTGGCCTCTGGGGATGCAACAATGAGCAGAGTCCCATCTCAGCCTGTAATCTTTAAGAAACAAAACTCCCAAGACTCGAAAGGGGAGTTCCCTGGCTAGGGGGTGGCTCGTGGTGAACAAGCCAGGACTCTTGTGGAGAAGTGTCTTGGGAAGGATGAGAGGTAGTCAGTGGGTAAGGAGGAAGCCTTAAAAAGAAGAAGGCCGTCGCCGACCTGAGGGCTAGAAAGGAAAGAGGCCAGGGGTTCGATGGGGGCTTAGAGGAAGCTAGTGAGTGGGTAGACGGCCTAGCTCTCCTGGGAAGGCGGAGTCAGTGTGTGTGTAGCCTTGGGCTACGGAAGAGCATGCGTTAGGCGGGAGCGGGCATGAGAAGGCCGAAAGCGCCGCCGCTGAGCTGGAGAAAAACCTGGGGAAACCCCTCCCCCGGGGTCCCTGCCCGGTACCTTTGCTGAGCTCGCAGGGCCCGATCTCCAGCAGCTCCTGGGCCGTCTGGAACCCGGCTCCGATGAGCTTAGCCCTGAGGCTAGGGGGGAGGGGAAAGCTGCCCACATCCCGCTGCATAGCTCCCACCAACTTCCCGCGCCCGGCTGCCGCCTTACGCCTGCCCACGCCGCAGCAAAGCTGTAGGCCTGGACTCCGCCCCGCCCCGCCCCCTCCCTGCCGCTCGCGGCCCGGCCCCTTCTTTGGTGGCCCGCTAGTGGCGTTTGGAGGGCCACCGTTGCCAGGGCCCCAGGCTAGCGACTCCGGCCGGGCAGCAAGGAGCCTCCACCGCAAGAGAGCGGATGGGTCCACGGCGCGGGGCGGGCTGTGTGGGGCTCAAGCTGCGGGCTGCTGAAAGCTCAGGCATGGAGAGCGCCGCACGCGCGCCGCTGCCCCGGCCCCAGGGACAAGGGGCCCCGGCCAGCTGCCAGTCACATGGCACCCCTTGTCACAGAGCTTTGCACGCCTGCAAGGGGGGCGGGAGGGGGTAGCCTTAGGTGCTGCTTGGACCAAATCTGCTCTTTTAAGACTCGGCACCCCCCCTTACCTGGCTCCCATTCACTAGTATGCTGTCCAACAGTTAGTTTTTAAAACAAGTCTTGACTTTTGGAGTGGGTGGACTCATGGTATCACGGCGCTTGGTGTTGGAAGTACTGCGCCAGTGACCTACCCTACTTGAACCTACCTATGGCCGGGGGCCACACAGCACCCTTTCCAAGGCCAGCTGTGTAAGTCAATCTGCCGCAGACTTTGTAATTACTTCTCTCCATTGTCATTGCATGCACATAGAGCTGGAAAGGGGACACAGCTTTGCTGGTAGATATTAAGACTCATTTTATTATTTCTGTGCCCTGTAGGACAAGGAAGTGTGATCAGCAGGCAAGACTTAAGTTAACAGCCCCACTGAGTAAGACGTGTAGCCCTCACCAGTCTGTCTGCATTCTCAGGCAGGCAGTGCTGCGTGGGGATAAACGTATGTTACATCTGCAAGCAGGGCCACTAGGCCCTTAGACTGTGATTCGGCAAGCTAATTCCAGTGGCTCTGCTTACTGTTTAAAAAACAGGAAGGTCCGATTTGAAAATCATGAAGCCGTCAGAGAAACGTGGCTAAAACACACTCCTTTGCCCCCAATTCATTTTACTCCTTGTTTTCTGCAGGGAGCAGCATTGTGCTCTGCCCACCTCCTCTCGTTAAATGCGCGCTGTTGTGGCATTTGCAAGGAGTTAAATGCCGGTGGCGCATCCACCCCCCCCCCGACTAATCCCAGCCACAGCTGGCAGGCGGTATCGCCTTGCTGCATCGGGTGGCTCGCGCTAGGCGGTGGCACGTGGCAGCAGCGTTGTGCAGGCATGGTAGGCACGCGGCGACAGCTGGCATGGATGGCGCAGGCGCAGCCAGTGCTGACCCCTCGACCGTTGCCGCTCCAGCCAATCCTGAAGTCGATTAATCCCGCGGAAACGGCCGACAGTCTGGACGACTCGCTTTGCCCCCACGCCAGGGAGCTGTGGCCCAGGAGAGCCTCCTTACCTGCCCGGCCCTAATAGCCCGCCCTTCGCTCCAGGAGCTTCCAGCTCTCAGGGGCTGCGTCTGCCCTCGCGCACCAGTAACGGCCGGCTCCCTGGACGGCTGGCGCGGGCTTCGTCCTCGCGGCTGCCAGGCGTTGTGCGGGTGGGAGGAGCGGAGGGGGCCGACAGTGGGGCACTGTGGCGGGTGCGGCAAGGGCGCTGTGAGGGGAGCCGCGACGCGGAGGGTCTCTGAGGAGCTGGGACGGGGAGCAGGGCGGGCTGAGGGAGGTGCTCTCTGCGGCGGGCAGGGGCTGGCGGGGGGTGAGCGGCGCGCGCCGAGCAGCGGTTGGCGGGAGCGGTTGCGGGCGGTTGAAGGGCAGGAGGGGGGCTCCGAGGCTGGGCGGGGCAGGCGGGGGAAGGTGCGGCGCGCGCTGTGAGGCCTCCAGCGTCAGGAGCTTGTTTCGCTGGCTCTGCGCTGTCCCCTAGAGCCCCTTCGTCCTGGTGCCCTGTGCACCTCCCTAGGCCTTGGGATCGTTCCCTAGACGGACCGGCCCATTGCTTCAGTGCCTTCCTCAGCGCCTACCTACCCCACTGACACTGTTGTCCCCGCACGCAGCTCACTCCGTTTCCGTTACGATACACCAGAGTAACTTGAAGCTTCTGTGCAGGACATACTACCAGGTGGTTTTCGTAGCAGCTGAGCTGCACATGGTTCCATTAGAATGAACCTTATGGCTCTGGCCTTACCCTCTTTCTATACTGTTGATGAGGAAGAAGCAGTCACTCAATCGTGATTATTACACGATTAAACTACCTGAATCTAAAATAAACGGGTTGTACTGCTGCATTTTCTGACTGTGACCGGAATTCTGTAGCACTTACCCATCAGCCTGTTTCTCTGCAACAGGATGGCTCATTCTCTGCCACTCCCCATGCCTTGTCCAGTCCCACTTGGTACTTTCAAAAATGATTCCTTGGAAGCTCAGCTGCACGAATATGTTAAGCAAGGAAACTACCTTAAAGTGAAGAAAATCCTGAAAAGAGGTAAAAGCTGAATTTATCCAAGTTTTTGCAAAATATAATGACCTCTTGCACTTTCGACAGTAGGTGATGCATTCTTTTTCATTAGAAAATGAGACAGAATGCAATAAAAATGTTTTTTGTGATCGAAGTAGGTATTTGGCTGTTTGTAGCAACTGGCAATAGTTATTTATTGAAGACACAACACAGGAATGTACTGAAAAGCGATAAACAATGTGAAGTTTTGTAGTTGAATAGAGAACCACTTAATAATTAAAATCATGCTTCTGTGCTTCTGAAGAATTTTGGAACTCCTCTTTTAGGAGGAAGTGTATGCTCCTATCCATTTACTGCATATTGGTTCAAATTGAAAAGTAGTTCATGTCTAGTTTATTTCCCTGTAATTTTTGGTTCCCCGATTATACTCCATCAGTTAAGGTAAGTATTTTGCAGCTTGTCTAGTATTTGTCATCTCTTTAGTATTCCCGTATCAAACTTGCTGCTATTTGTTTTCTATCCAAAGCCTGACATTCCTAATACTGGATGTTTACAGTCCTACCAGATCCAAATACTGTACAGCAATTGAAATAGAGAGTTGCATAGGGGTAAAATGGGTTTACGTATGATGGGTAAAACTTACATTGCTAGTTCTAGTGGCTTAAGGGGTTCCATCAAAACTTGAGATACATAACTTATTAATACTATGGCAGCTACATGTGTAGATCCACCTTAACTGCAGAGCTCAGTGTCAAGAGGCTCAAAAAGCAAACAGTCAAGTCAACAATACTGGGTCTGTTATTGCCAGTGATTGTTAAGTGCGGGGTGGCGGGAAGCAGCTGGGCTGACCTAAAGAGAATGTCATCTGTGGGAGGAGAGAAGGTTTCTGACTAGTCTAGAGAACAGACGTCATTTCTTCAGGGAGTGGATTGCTTATTGCTTATATTGCTTCTGAAGCGCGTCAGCACTTAGCCTGCAGCCTTTCGGCTTCTTGTACGTAACTGTTCTGATGTGTACTTTCATCCTAAACAATGCCAGTTTGTTAGTCCCGCCTCTGTGAAACTAGCTGTAGAAATATCTGACTGACTGAAGGGGTTGCTCCTCTGTTAAGGAGATATGGTTGTCTGGTGAAATCCGAGAGGACATTGATTTCTATCATAAGCTAAATAAAGGACATTAACAAGCTTCTTTTGTATGTTAGGTGCCACCATTAGTTGTGCAGCTTGTGTTTGTTAATCTCTGTTACCATAGTGAGAACTGCTATTTTAAATTATGTACTGTAACCACTAAATCTGTGGGTGCTTTAGGCTAGATTTGTAAACCGTGGGAGGTGGTTCTAAAAGACTGCATTTTCCAACGTCATTTCTATGGTTAGTAACTGAAAGTGCATTTAAAAGTGATGGCTCTGGGTAACTGCAGGACGTATTTAAAGTGGTCTTGGTGAAGGGAGCAGGCAGTGTTGATTCGATGTAGCTGTTGCCTGGCATTGATGACGCATCTCCTGCGGGGGGGGGGGGGTAAAGGGGAGAGAACACAGTGGTTTATGTGTATATAAACTAAATTTTAAATATAAGTTTTTGTGAGGTTGGGTATTTAATATTGTTTCTGGTGTGTATATTTAGGAAAGGGGCATTTAGTGATTTGTTTTCGATTCTATTGCTTCTGTATCAGTAGTGGTATGTAGGGGTGGTGTATTCTCAGTGAAAGCTTCCTAATAGAGTAGAGAAGAAAATGCAATATAAACCTTTTACAGTCTCTATTTAACAGTTATGTAAGGGTCCTTGAGCTTGTATTTGCATTTTTAATGCAGTATTTCTTGCTCCCTCTTCTATTTCAAAATTATAGGGACATTAATAGTTCTGCAAACTCTTTCCTTTCAAAAGATAGATTTGAAAATCATTCCAAGAGCAAATTCAAGTATTTGCCTTTCTCCATTTTTCAGGAGACAGAGACTGCAGTTAAATACTTGTGATCCTCTACAAATATTTACACAATGTTCTCCTGGGTATCAAATGTATGACGCATTAGAATCTGATGCAGCCAGCGACGCCCCTGCCTTTGGCTGTTGGGGTTCCTAGTCGAAGGCCCATTGTGGGGGGCGCCCTACAGGCTCATGGCCCCTCCCGCTGCCCCAGCTTTCCCACCACCACTCCAGCTCCCTGCTGCCAGCGCCAGGCAGGGATTTCCCTACCCCCTGCACTCCCCTGAATTTCCCAACACCCCTCGTTGTCAGCTAGTGGCAGTATTATACCAGTTTAGTGAGCACCCCCCAATACCCCGCCCCAATTTCAAGTCCTAAGGAAGCTGCTTCCCTGCTGCTGGCCCCGGCCCCAGCACCAGCACCAGCTTTGAGGACAAGTTCTTCCCGCCAACTGAGGCAGATGCAGCTTTTTGGGCAGGCGACAGGGCCCCTTTCTGCTTGGGGCCCTAGGCGCACGCCTGCTTCACCTGCCCCAAAAGCTGCCTCTGCCCATGCCCCTGGCTGCCTGCAAGCGGCGAGGGGTGATGCCAGCTTCCCCGCTCCTTTGGGGGAGATGCTGGCTCCCCGCGCCCCTGGCCGCCTGCAAGCGGCCAGGAGCAATTTTGGGTCTTCACCCCCCTCCCCTAGCCACCGCTGACAAGCATCCAGGAGCCCGGGGACTCCCTGCCCCCTTGGCCCCTTGCAAGCAGCCAGGGGCAATGTCAGATCCGGTGCCCCTGGCTGTGCGCCAGTGGCCAGGGGCGATGTCGCCTGCCCCTACCCCTGGCAGGCAGCTCCACAAAACTGGCCAATTTCACAGGAGTGAACTTGACCAGGCTGCAGAGCCCCTGCCCTGTTAGGTGGGGGGGGGGCAAATTTGGCCCCCAGTCACCACTCAGGGCTGGCAGGAGCTGGCTTTAAGCCCCTACTGCCAGTAAAGAGGGGATGGGAGCCAGGTCAGGCTCCTAGCACCTCTTTGATGGCCTTTGCAGAGAGGGGCTGGGAGTGGGACCCAGCTCCCAGCTCCTCCTTGGAGGGTAGGAGCCAGATCAGCCCCCATCTGGATTGGCCCCTGGAGCCCATTGGGCTCAGGGTACCCAATCCGGACTAGGGGGCAGGGTAGGAGGAGGGGCGCCCTGAGTATGTCTGGTCCCTGTCTATACAGACATACCTTGAAGTTGACCTTGTTTGACTTCCAGAGGCCCTGCAGTGTAGACATAGCCTGAGGTAGTAACTCCACTCCTCAGAAAAGAGTAACATTGGATTGAATGAGGAAAGCATTCCTCATCGGCACAGCCCAATGAAGACACTGTGGTAAGGCTGCATAAATGGGTGTGTTCACACAGCCTCCTTATTCCAAAACAACAACAATGGGTGTGTTACATGACACACGGTTGTTTCGAAACAAGTTAGACCTAGTCTGTGGGCGAAACGTTGTTTCGCAATGGTTGTTTCGAAACAACGCTGTGCGAACAAGGGTGCTGAGGGGTGTCCCCTGGCCAGCGCCTGCACAGCCGGGCTGCAGGCACCTGTGGCGTTCAGCGCTGCCCCGCGCTGAATGCTGCTGGTGCCTGCAAAGGGGGGCTGCAGGCACCGGTGGGCTTCAGCGCTGCCCCTCACTGCTCCCCGCCGGTGCCTGCAGCCCAGCTCTGCAGGCACTGGTGGGGTTCAGCGCGGGGCAGCGCTGAAGCCCGCCAGTGCCTGCAGCCCCCTGCGGAAGCGAAATAGCAAGTTCACAGTGTGAACTTGCTATTTCGTTTCCCGCCTTTTTCCTTATTTCGAATTAACATTTTGTTAATTCGAAATAAGTTGTTTCGAAATAAGGGTTATTTCGATATACAGTTGCTTTGAAACAACCGTATCGAAATAACCCGCTGTGTGAGAACACAGCCAATAAGTCAATGGGCGATTAACATGGCTACCCCTCTGTAGTATGTATGTCTATGAAGGGCAAAAACAAACAAACAAAAAGTCCTGTGGCACCTTAAAGACTTAACAGATTTCTTCCGGCATAAGTTTTTGTGGGCTTCTACCTACTTTGTCAGATGTATATTTTACAGTACACAGATTGTGTATCTCACCTTTGACCCAGCACAGCTGTTTAGACTAGGCCTAACACATCTACCACTCTGAAATATTTAAAATGGTATGGTAGTATGGCTCTGTTTGTGTTGGTTATGTAATACAGGAGAGGCAAGTTTTGTTCTGGACAAACTTTATTTGGTGAGGGTTATGCCCACAAAAGCTTATTCTGTAAATAAATGCTAGCCTTTAAAAGTGCCACAGGACTCCTTGTTTAAGCTCATCTTTATGTCTGAGAACAGGTAAGGTGCCAGGACTGAGGTCAGATCCTGAGTGATTATTTTGTGAAAAGTGGTCTGTCACTGGTGATACTTCTTAGTCATTTTTACATGTGAGTTGAGTGGTGATTGTCTTATTATCTACACCAAATGTTGTGATAGGCATGTGCAGGACCCATGGATCTTGAAAGATGTGTTGTAGGTGACTGGGTGGATTGTATTGATCATCATAGCAGTGAAGGTACTTGTGCAGGTTTTGCAGCTGTTGTTATGGAAGGGTCTAGTGTCACTTTGAGTGGGTGGGTGGCCTGTGGGTAGCCTGCTTCTGATTATGAGCTTGGCAAAATTGAGGGTTTGAGTGACAGAAAAGGGAGTTTAGAAAAGATTTCAATAGAAGTTGGTCTAATAAAGATACTACCCACCTACCTTATCTCCCTGAAATCATACACGTGAAACTGAAATTACTCTAGTATCCAGAATGACCATTAGAAGTTTAAATTCAACAGATAGAGTAAAATAGTTTACCATTTTTATCAATTACTTCTTTTTCATAGACAGTCGTTTATTCTTTTAAATTAGAAAAAAGCTTTTTGTTTTGTTTTTGTGTTAGACGTTGCTTAACTAGTTCTTTTTTACTGACAATTATCATTTAATTGAAAAAGGTAAAAATTAATAATGGTGATGTGTTTAAAACTGTATAGTCAGAAGATGTAGGGTTTGTATTGTTTGTTTATATATTTATACTTTTCAGGTATATCTGTTGACACAAGTAATTCCTTGGGGCAGACTGCTCTGTTTACTGCTGCATTGCTAGGTCTTCGTAAACTAGTAGATGTGCTCTTGGATTATGGATCAGACCCAAATCAGTTAAGTATTAATGTGCACATTATATCCATAGTAAATTGAAAGAAACTTGAGTTTATGTCATCTACTTTACAGTAATGCGCAAGCTTTTCTTTAATAACTGTCAGTGAGCAGGTGAAAGTGAGACATGGTCTTCTTGTAACTTTTACAGAGCTGATGGCTGAGGAAAGAAAAATAGCCCAGGTTCTTATAAGTTTTTAGGCTTTGCTACACTCAGTGTTGTACAGCTGAAGGCCTGCTCTATTTTTAAAAGTTAGGTTGACATAGATATGACACTCAGAGGATTCAAGAAATCTGATGTCAGCTCCGCTATTGCCAGCAAGAGAGGTGCTTTATGGAGAGCAACAGAAACACCTTCCATCCCTATAGGAAGCATCTATGCTGTGGCACTGTAGCAGGGCACAAATGATCAGAATGATTTAGATCTTGCAGTGGTGAGCATAGCAAAGCCAAAATACCTATACAAGTCTGGGGGCCCAAATGCCTTCCAGCCTAGGCCAGTAAAGAGCCGCACCTAGGAAACTCTGTGGGAAGTTTGTGAATTTTTGAGCTTAATAATGTTAGCATTAGGGGCACGTCTCCTGTGCAAATTGCACAAGGCTGTGGAGATGCTTGCTGTATCACAGAAGAGGATTTTCAGTTGTGGATAATCCAGCTCCCTGAGTAGGCTTAGGTGTGCTTAACTACAGAACTGGGGAGGATATTTTAAGGGTGGACCAGGGTTCTGTGTTTCCAACTGTGTTGTGAGGTGAATGCATGGATGGTTGAAGTAGAGTGACCAGAGAGCAAGTGTGAAAAATTGACAGAGGATGGAAGGTAATAGACATCTATCTAAGACAAAGCCCTACATGTCAGAACTAATTGGAAGTTTCTAAGCACAGAAAAGATTAAGCACAGCCTCCAAGGCACCCCCTACTTCCCCATAAGAGCAAAAATGTAAAGCTTTGATTCCTGCAGAAGAGAGGCAACGTGCGGAAGGGTACATGGTTAAAGGTATAGTTTTTCATGCCTGCAATTTTCTAGGGTGTGGGTTATAATAAAAGGTCAAACAGTCCTCGCTCCATACCCAGAACTCCATTTGGAAAGATCAGGATAGATTCTTTTGCTCTAGGGTATAAGGCAATTATAAGTACACTTTTTTCAAGAGATATCTGTCATTTGCAATAGTGAAGGTAGTTTTGAAATGTTTCTGCTCTACTATTACTCAGCCGCTGTTATGATGGGAGCACCCCAGTACATGCTGCAGCATTCTCAGGAGATCAGTGGATTCTCAGTAAGTTGTTGGATGCAGGAGGAGATCTGCGGATACATGATAAAAATGGAAGAAATCCTCAGTGCTGGGCTATGTCGGCTGGAAAGGAAAGTAGTGCTCAGGTATGCGTAAGTGTCAAGAACTTCATAGCTTTATCATGGAAATGCTATCTGGGCTCTGGGGACAAAAATCTTCCATACTCAGACAACCAGATGATTTTTAAGATTGTGTTTAGCAATTTGCCTTGTTACTTTCTGTCTCTGGTAATGTTGAGGTCCTGATCATGGAAGCTCAAAGTGATTTTAGTGGGACTTTATGTGAGGGCAGAAGTCTGCTTCTACTTGCAAACTTGTAGGACCAGGGCCATACTGTGTAATACATGCAGTGATTAGAATTACAGTACTAGGCTCTGACCCTGCAATCCCCTGCACTCTCATGTGAGTAGTTCCCTTGCAGCTGCACTATTCACATATGTAGTGGCAGACATGCCTTTAAGTGTTTGCAGGGCCATGGCTTAGAGATGTAAACATTCTACTGTAAACATAGTTTATTTAGTTCTAGAGCAGAATGTTATAAGGAAGCTGTTCATTTAAAATGATCCTTTTTCATGCTGTGAGATAATTTGTTGTCTTTCAATATGCATGTTTTACTGAGACCTAGTTCGATAATTCAAGATAGATTGTTCTTTTATTATTAATTGTGCTGGAATTCAATATTTTATCACTTTCTTCTTGGGAATCATCAGTTATTAACATGTGTAGGAGTTGAAGTTTGATTATATTTACACATTCATGACTGATTTTTTTTCTTTAAGTTTACATGTTCACAGTGGAAGCAGCTTCTTTTTGCATGTGCTTGAATTCAGGTAGTTGTTTGCATTATAATTAGGACATTTATGGATAGTAGAGACTAGCAGAAATATTTGACATATTAAAATTTTTATTAATGTCATATTTCCGTGAACAATTAAGTGACAATTTTTCTTCATGGCCTTGCTTTCTTAATTCAAAATATGAACATTTATAAACTAATTGTTCTTGAATGCTTAATTTTTTTCAGATGTTACAATTTATACAGCGTTGTGCATCACACATGCAGGCTGCAATTCAGAATTACCCCTCTGATTTACTTCGGAAGGTTGATTCGTCAAAAGTACTGGTCGTCAACCCATCCAGATTTGGTGGCATTACTCATGGGTAAGAAGTTAACTACACAGTGATTCAAGTAAGATCATTCCATACTTAAATATCCTGAAGTTTAGCATGTGTGTCTCCTTTTCTTGTATCTTACCTGTTTAGCCATCCTTGAGTGTTAGGATTGGTTACTTTTATTATATGTGGTCATTAGTACTAAATTCTTGCTACAGTAGATCCAACTGGTTGGAGGTTAAAAAAAAACTTCTTTATCTAAAAGGAAATGGTTCTTTGAATAAACCAGATATACTTCTGTATTGTATTAGTTAACAGTTATTTGGTATTTCATACCAGAAAACAAAGCCAATTTCTTTATTGGTGAATCACTGTCAGTCCTTGGAGGACAGGTCGGTAACAGTTTCCTGCTTTTTATTGATAAGTTTAATGCATCTATTGGGGAAATAGCTATCTGTTAAGGAAAATACTTTGGTAAAAAAAAAACCAAAACCTTGAGGTGAATTCAAGGTGTCTTTATATTTGCACTGCTATTCACCAAGTGACTTGAAACAAAGTCAATAAGACAATAGTATGCATGGTAAAATCAAGTTGGTAGAATATGCCTACTTTAAAAAAAAAACAATGTAGTGCTTTTAGCATGCTATGAGGTTACCATTGGTGTACTTGTAAGACTTCTTTTCAGCCCTAGTAAGGTTTGGGAGTGATGTCTGCCATCAGAGTGAGTAATAGCAGCCTTGCTATTTCTGTCCCAAGCCAAATACCAAGTATAGTATTTGAAATGTAGCTGTTGCAGGACTTGTGTATTTTCTTTCTTTCTAAATTTTTTCTTTTGGGAAATTGAATGTAACATTTCTTAAAACCTTGACTTTCACTGTTAATCTACATGTAGCTATGCTTATACGCTTGTATATTTTGACATTTAGAAAAGCTGACAATCCTCTGTCTAGACTTCTAAAAGGTGGAGCGAATTCATCAAGGAACATCTATAGTTTTGGGTTTGGGAAGGTAAGACACTAGAGACAGTGGCACCAAACTATCTAAATCCTATTTCTGTTTGTTTGAACGGAATTAAAATCACACTCTGTGGTCTCATACACATTGTTTCCAGCTACTGCTAGATTTTTCTTACCATTTGCTAAATGGTGGAAAATGAATGGGAAGTTACCTAAACAACTATGGAAATTATGGCCTACAGTCATTAATGATTACTGACCAGAGGGATTTGTTTTGAAATCAATAAAAGATACTCCCAGAAGTAAGTGAAAGGATCCCAACCATGTGACTGCATGGCTGCTTCTGTCATTTTCAGTCAAGATTCAGTAGAAAGGTACTTTTGCATAGCTTTTAGTCACTGAGGCCTTCTGGAGTGATCCCAAATTGTTATGGTTTTTGATTCATGTTTACTTGTGGCCAGTCATTTGGGTGTATATGTAGCACTAAGACAATATTTTTCAGCTTTAGAATATATTTGACAAACAGTATCCAATTTTCATAACAGTCTAGGGTCATGCAACTAGTCTATGGCAGAGCTGGGCATGCAATTCAGGAGTTGTTGAGTATTTATTCCTTGATGTATATGGTGTGGTTTTTGTCTCAGTTCTATCTAACAGGCAGTAGACAGCTAGGATACCTGGCATCTCTCCCTATCATTGGGGATAAAGAAGTGGTTCAGGCAGATAATGAGCCAACATTCTCTTTCCAAACTGGACCGTACATGATCATGAGAAAGTGAGTGGACTCGTCAATGGTTTTTAGCTGTTGTTTAATATGCATCATCATCATCTGGATTTGTTTTCTTTGTGCATACAGGGTAAATTTACACAGCACATTAAGCCTGGGCTCTGATTCAATTTAAGCCTAAGCTCCCACTCATAAGTAGGTTGCTTGGATCAGTAAGCACTTAGACCCAGTACTAGGATTTTGCTAGGGGTGTGGATCAAAGCCAAAGTCCTTCCATAAGTTGGGTCCAAGACTAGTCATTTTGCTATTGGTCAAACCATGTACCTGAATCAGAACATCTGCATAGTGCAGTATGGACACGTTAACATGACTCTTCTATCATACCTGGGTCCAGCAATAGTGAACCCATGCTTAAAATACAGGTTGGACACTTAAGCACAGGCTTGGAAGTACCAGACTATAAGCCTGGATCCCACAGACCTGTATTTACAGTTCAGTGTAGACATACTTGTGAAGGCCCAATAATCATAGAAGTTAGAGATGGAGAAGTACTGTGTTCACCTAGTCCATTCTTCTACCACTGGAGGGTTTGTCCTCTATCACATAGTGGCTAATATGTTGTCTTGTCTCCTTTTAATATTTATTATGCTCTCCTCCTCTCCAAATTCATGGTTGGTTAGTACATATTTAGATCTATTGATATTTTAGTCATAATATACAAATTAGCTAATATTGACCCTGAGTATGGCTCATAGACTGTATTTGTGTGGGATGAGTTCATATTCTAGGGCACACTTGTAGTTCTTTGAGCGCTGCTCGGATACATTCAGTAATAGGTGTATCTGCGCTGCAGTGTGCGATTGTTCAGAACTCTTTTGCTCTAGCATGTCAGAAGAGGGCAGGCAGCCACTGCCCCCTGCACCACCCCGTGGCTATATACGTGGCCACTGCCTGGCCCCTCCCCAGTTCCATTTTGTCTGCCTCAGCGTCAGTTTGTGGAACAGACCACTCTTTGTGTCTGCAAGCAGCCTGTCATTTATCTTCGCTGTTTGTGAGCTTTTCACTCAATTGGGAGCACCTATTTGTGGACCTAGTACCACTGAAGAAGGTGCCCTCCCTCAAGCTGGAGCACCAACATTGTGCTCCTCCGCCTTCCACCATGCGTTTGGCCAATTGCTCCTGACTCCTGTTAGGGGAACAAACCCTCCCGCTCCCACTCCTATCAGCTGGTCGATAGCTTTGGTGGGCATGCTTGAGAGAGGCCTTACCAAGGTGGACGCTCTACTCTGTTCACCCCGCTTTCC
The DNA here is from genome assembly GCA_007922195.1 of Podocnemis expansa. Classification (NCBI taxonomy): domain Eukaryota; kingdom Metazoa; phylum Chordata; order Testudines; family Podocnemididae; genus Podocnemis; species Podocnemis expansa. The sequence goes on from ML681971.1 coordinate 26,810,180, forward strand.
CTCCTCCGTACAGGAAAGGGGCTACCTGAATGTAAAAGGAAGCACTTCTTCTTCGAGTGCTGCTCCTGTCCATTCCCCTGTAGGTGACTGCACACCCTGTGCATGGCACGCTGGAACCTTTTCCCCCTAGAGTACCCGTAGGGCCGGCTGTAGTGCCCCCTGGAGTGGCGCCGTTGCCACTCCTTATATAGCCACCAGCCGACCCTTCCCTCCTCAGTTCCTTCTCACCGCCCTGTCGGTTGCTGGAACATTCTACTGCGCAAGCAGTGTTGCACATGACAACTTGTTGATCCGGAGTACCTGGAGTTTAGTTAGTTAGTTTGGTTAGTTTAGTGTTTATAGTGTTAGAAAAGTTTGCTATAGTTAGTTTAGGTAGAACAGTGCTCGCCCTGGGCTCGGGGTCGGGCTATGCCAGGCTTCAAGACTTGTGGGCAGTGTAAGAAGCCCATGCCTGTTGACGACCCGCACAGCAGTTGTCTACTGTGCCTGGGCGAAGCTCATCTGGCTGAGAGGTGTAAGATCTGTCAGGGTTTTAAGCCATGGACTCAAAAAGACAGAGTCCAGAGTCTCAAACTCCACATGATGGAGGAAGCCCTGCGCCCCACTCCTGGCGACTTGGGATTGAGCATGGCACCATCGGTGCGGAGTGCTCCGGCGTCGTCAGCACCGTCATCGGCACTGAAGTCCAGCCACTCCAAGCCGCACCGGGAGGCTCGGCGCCACTCGTCATCTCTGGTGCCGGCTAAGAAGAAGAAAGTGGACAGAGGGTGCTCTCTGCGCTGTGATACGGCGAGCCAGAAGGACGCTGGTCAGAGCCGCGTTGGCCTGATTATCTCCTTGTCCCTGGCCTCGGTGCGGGACCGGCGGGAAAGGCTGCACAGCCCAGCATTGACCTCGTCTCCCACTAGGGATATTTTGGAGGAGGACTTGGTCCTGCCGTCTACGCCGGAGGCCTTTGCGGCAGTGCAGGAGCTGTCAGGACAGTTGGCCCCGAGGGCCCCAGCACCGGCCCCTGTACTGTCAAGGGGGAAGCTAACCCCCTTCAGCGCTGGCCGGGTATTGGGTCCGGCGCTGACTCCTCCACTGCAGCACCGTTCGCCGGTACCGCCGGCCATTGTGGTGGTGGCTGGAGCTCCTCGGTACCGTTCCCCAGCGACTTCTTGGTGCAGTGCTTCACCAGCTCATCGACACCAAGATCGCCTGGAGGAGGGTCGGCACCGTTCCCCTGTGCCGTCATCCTTGGCACCACCTTGGTCGCCGCGGAGTAGCCTGTCTACGAGCTCTGTGGAGGAATTGGCACCACGAGGTTCGCGTAGAGGGACAGCCACGCAGCCTCAGCTGGCTCCTGCGGCACCGCCATTCCACCCTCAATGGTCGGGTTGGCAGCCTGATGTGCAGTGGCCTTTCTGGGCACTGTGGACCTTCCAACAAGGTCCAGGCTTCGGTCCGGAGGCCCCCGCACCGGGGTCGGACGTCAGACCACCCCCGTCCGCTTCAGTAAGCGCTCCACCTGGTACCGGTGAGGTGTCGGACATAGAATCACTGCGGGGTGAGCATGACCAAGCCAGCCTGGCTAGCGGAGGCCACAGCGCAAGGTCCAGGGTGCCGGCTGGTGGCCTCGAACTCGAGGAATCTTCCTCATCCCCCCCCCGGACGAGGCGGTGGCAAGGGCTAAACCGTTGTCCATCCCGGATGATGCAAAGGCTCATCAGGAGCTTCTCTGCTGGGTAGCCACAGGCTTGAACATTCAGGCGGAGGAATTGTGGAAGATGTGGATCCAATGGTGGACATTCTCCTTCCGGAAGGCCCAAGCTGCATTGCTCTGCCCTTTATTAAGACAGTGCAGAGTACCACTAAGACACTGGCATACCCCGGCTTTGATCCTTCCTACAGCCAAGCAGGCAGAGAGGAAATACTTTGTTCCCTCTAAAGGGTATGAGCATTTTTATTCCCACCCCACCCCAAGCTTGTTGGTGGTAGCCACAGCGAACGAGCAGGAAAGACAAGGCCACCCAGGTTTGACGCCCAAGTCCAAGGAGGCGAAGAAACTGGACTTGTTTGGCCTCAAAGTTTATTCAATGGGGGGGCTGCAGTTGAGGATAGCTAACCAGCAGGCTGTCCTCAGCAGATACATGATCAATGCATGGTCAGCCCTGGAAAATTTTTCGGACTTGCTGGAGCAGGACTCTAGAGCGGCTTCATCAGCCTCCATCAAAGAAGGGAAGGTGGTTTCCAAGGCCTTATCACAGTCGGCCTTGGACGCAGCAGCCCATTCCATGGCATTGGGGGTCACAATGCGTAGGAGCTCATGGCTGCAGGCTTCGGGACTGCCTCAGGAGGTCCAGGCCACCATTCAAGATTTGCCGTTTGAAGGGCCCGAGCTGTTTTCCCAGCAAACAGACGCCCGCTTGCAGACCTTAAAAGACTCAAGGGCATTGCTTAAGTCGCTGGGGCTCCACACTCCAGCGAGTCAGAGGAAGCCGTTTAAGCCTCCTCCTCCTCCCTCACAGCCCTACCACTGCCACCAAGAGGACGATAGGCGGAGAGGTAGGGGGGCCCGTAGGTCCACTGGGCGCCAGCCCAGCGGCCAAGGGGGTTTGCATCAGCTGGCGGGCCAGAAAAAGAACTTTTGAGGGTCAGCACAAGGGCGACATACCAACCCCCAAGGATCCAGAGACTCCCCTGTTTGCCAGCAGACTATCCCATTATGTACCAGAATGGTGCAAGATTACAGAAGACCGTTGGATTCTCAAGACAGTTCAGAAGGGCTGTTCCCTCCAATTTTCTTCGTTACCCCTGTTGGCCCCCCCGGCATTATGTCCCCCCCTGCGGGATCAGGCGCACCAGCAGTTACTGTTGGAGGAAGTGCAGACACTGCTCCAGAAAGGGGCGGTGGAGGAGGTGCCCCCTAGCCACAGGGGCAGGAGTTTCTACTCCCGCTATTTCCTTATCCCCAAGGCAAAAGGGGGCCTACGACCAATCCTAGATTTGAGGCGCCTCAACCAGCTTCTTCGAAAAATTCGGTTTCGCGTGGTGTCCCCCTCCTCCATTGCTCCCTCTGTGGATCCAGGCGAGTGGTACGCCACCCTCGACTTACAGGACGCGTACTTCCACATCGCGATCAACCCAAGACACAGGAAGTTTTTGCGATTTGTGGTGGGGCGGAAGCATCTGCAGTTCACCGTGCTCCCGTTCGGCCTCTCAGCAGCTCCGCAGGTGTTCACAAAGTGCCTGGCGGTGGTAGTGGCATTCCTCAGAAGGAAAGGGGTCACCCTCTTTCCGTACATCGATGATTGGCTTGTCGCGGGGAGGTCGCATCAAGAGGTGCTGTCCCATTTAGCATTGACACAGTCCCTGTTCGATCGGTGAGGCCTATTGGTGAACACGCAGAAGTCAGTGCTTCTACCTGCACAAAGAATAGAATTCATAGGGGCAGTTCTCGACTCGGTGTCCGCAAGGGTGAGCCTCCCCACTGCCAGATTCCAAGCAATCGCTCAGGCGGTGGACTCCTTAACAAAGTTTCCCCTGGCCTCTGCACGGGAATGCCTTCACGTGCTGGGCCTCCTGGAGGCCTGCACGTTTGTGGTCACTCATGCCCGCCTACGCATGCGCCCACTCCAGTTGTGGTTGGCAAGTGTGTTCCGCCCGGCGAGAGACAGTCTGGACACAATGGTCACCGTGCCAGCGTCGGTGCTAGTGTCCCTTCGGTGGTGGGGTCGCAAGTCCAATCTCTGCTCCGGGGTTCCCTTCTGGCTCCCCCAGCTGTCGGTTCACCTAACAACGGATGCCTTGGATTTAGGCTGGGGAGCACATTTGGGCCACCTCAAAACGCAGGGCCTATGGGAGGGCGGGGACTCCCAGCTGCATATCAATGTCAAGGAGCTCGACAGTGCGCCTGGCATGCATGGTATTCTGGGAATGCCTCCATGGTCGAACAGCATCTGTATGGATGGACAATACCATGGCGATGTTTTATAGCAACAAACAAGGTGGCACGCACTTGAGGCAACTCTGCCAAGAAGCCATGAACTTGTGGGAGTTCTGTATTTGCCACGAGATTCGCCCAGTGGCGTCGTACATACCGGGCCTCCGGAACTGCTTCGCGGATGAACTCAGCAGGAAATTCATGGCCCATGAGAGGTCTTTCCACCCAGAAGTGGTGGAGTCTCTCTTCCGGAGGTGGGGTTGTCCCCATCTGGATGTGTTTGCCTCACACAGCAACGCCAAATGCCAAGAGTTCTGTTCATTCAGAGGGCTCAGCCCCGGGTCGAGGGCGGACGCCTTCGAGGTCCATTGGGGGGCGCTCGGGCTGTTGTACGCGTTTCCGCTGACACCACTAGTACCCAGGGTGTTGCAAAAAATAAAGGAGGAGAAGGCACAGGTCATACTGGTAGCCCCAGCGTGGCCGAGACAGTATTGGTTCTCAACCCTCCTGAGGTTGCCGAGGTGCGATCCTGTCCAGCTGCCTCTCAGACCGGACCTGTTATCCCAGGACAACGGTTGGCTTCTCCACCCCAGTCTGGAGGCGTTGCACCTCCATGGGTGGTGCCTTCGTGGCTAACAAGCAGCGAGCAGCTGTACTCTTCTCCGGTGAGGGAGGTACTATGTGGCAGCAGGAAACCTTCCACAAGGGTCACGTACGCCGCCAAGTGTCGCAGGTTCGTGCAGTGGGCTACGGACAAAGGGGAGGATCCGGCCACACTTTTGATCCAGCACACACTAGATTACCTATGGCACCTAAAATCGAGTGGGCTGTTGTTGTCTCTCAAAGTCCAGCTGGTGGCGATTGTGGCCTTTCGTCGGACCCCCAAGCGCGACTCGCTGTTCTTCCTCGCTATAGTTAAGAGGTTTCTGAAGGGCCTGTCTAAGTTGTACCCAGCAGTGAAACCACCGATGGTTCAGTGGGACTTGCACTTAGTCCTCTGCCGACTCGCCAGGCCCCCGTTCGAGCCTCTGGCAACATGCTCGCTGCTCTACCTCTCGTGGAAGGTAGCGTTCCTGGTGGCGATCACGTCAGCCAGGCGGGTATTGGAGCTGCAAACCCTGGTGGCAGAGCCCCTTATACACTGTTCTTCAAGGACAAGGTACAGTTGCGCCCTCACCCGTCCTTTAGGCCCAAGGTCGTGTCGCAATTCCATGTAAACCAGGATATTTACCTGCTGGTTTTTTGCCCTAAGCCCCACGGGTCAGAGGGAGGATAGGTGCCTCCACACCTTGGATGTGTGCAGGGCGTTGGCCTTTTATATTGAAAGAACAAAACCTTTTCGTAAAACGCCACAGCTTTTCCTGGCGGTCGCGAACAGGCAGAAAGGCCAACCTGTGTCCACGCAAAGGATTGCTTCTTGGATTGCAGCTTGCAACAAAGAATGTTATAAGCTGGAAGGTAGACACCTGCCGTGAGCAACCGCCCACTCGACAAGGGCCCAGGCGGCATTGGCAGCATTCCTGGCGGGAGTCCCGATCACAGATATATGCAAGGTGGCGACATGGTCCTCCCCACATAGCTTCGCGCAGCATTACGCCATCACCCAACAAGCGCAACAGGATGTGGCAGTGGGAAGGGCGGTGCTGCAATCCATATGTGTGTGATGTCTCCCACCTCCAGGGTAAGGCTAGATACTCACCTACAGGGGAATGGACAGGAGCAGCACTCGAAGAAGAGGAAGAGGTTACTTACCGGTAACTGGTGTTCTTCGAGAGGTGTGCTCCTGGCCATTCCAATCCCTCCCACCTCCCCTCAGACAGTCTGGGTAGAAGGAACTGAGGAGGGAAGGGTCAGCTGGTGGCTATATAGGGAGTGGCAACGGCGCCACTCCAGGGGGCGCTACAGCCGGCCCTACGGGTACTCTAGGGGGAAAAGGTTCCGGCGTGCCGTACACGGGGTGTGCAGACACCTACAGGGGAATGGCCAGGAGCACACCTCTCGAAGAACACCGGTTACTGGTAAGTAACCTCTTCTTCTCCTTTGTTATTGAATACCACAGCCTGAACTTGGCTTCGGCTCCATGATCTTACCCCCCCCGCCCCTGCTCCCTAGGGACAGCCGCGATCTAAGGTCACTCCATGAGCACTAGAGGTGCTTCAAGTGCACCTAGGTCCCACCCCATGCCAAAGCAAACCAATATCAACCAGACCCATCCCTGCCCCTCCCCCCCCCGGACAAAGGTTGGGGCAATTTGGACTTTCCTCATTCCCCTTTACGTTCATCACTGATGGTTGGTCTCACTGACATGGATCAGAGACCGATTCTGTAGATGCGATACAAGTGTGGGTCCAAATGTCGTTTTCCTGGAATATCCTACCTAATGGTGTCCTTCCAGGAACTCATCTCCCAGGGACAGCCATAGCACTGTGTTTACGCTTTAGGCTAGCTTCGGGGCATTCTCTCTTAGGAGTTCCATCAGGTACAACCAGAGGCGGTGCTGGGGCGGGGAGGGACCAGGGGCAGGGGCCCTGCCCCCTGGCCAGGGATAGGGCCGGGGGGGCTGCACCGCCGCGGGCAGCTAGGCCGCGGTGCGGCCTGGCCAGAAGTGGCCGCTGGAAGCCAGGCCTGTGGGTGGCCAGGCCCCCGATCCCCGGGCGGGGATGGGGCTGCTGTGGGCGGCCGGCCGGCCGGCCAGGCCCCAGATCCCCATCCGCGGCCTGGCTGCCGGCAGCCATGGCGGCCCTGTCCCCAGCTGGGGATGGGGGGCCTGGCCGCCCGCGGCTGCGGGCCTGGCCTCCAGTGCCCACTTCTGGCCTGGCCCTGCCGCGGCCTAGCTGCACATGGCAGGGTAGCCTCCCCCTGGCCCTATCCCTGGCCAGGGGTGGGGCCTGCTGGGCTGTCAGCCAGGCTGCACCAGGGATTGGGCCCAGGATCCCTGGCGTTGGGACCCAGAGCACGTGCCTGGGCATGCCCAACCCCAGTGACGTCCCTGGGTACAACTCCCTTTCCCTCACTGTCATCTGAGGATCACCCTTAGCTTAGTACTGCTCCTTGGCATACTAAGCTTCGTCCTTAAGCAGCTGCTAGGTCCCTCCCACTTGACGGAGCCTGACATCGGCACCACCCCTGAAATTCCAAGTAGCGTCCTGAATTCAGGAGCTAGCTAACTCTTGGTGGAGACCGTCCTCCTCAGTAAAATATTAATGATAGCAACAGCAGCAGAACAATAACGAGGACGACACAACAGATAGTCCAGAAAATGTCTAGTGAGAAGGGCCGTGTCTGCCCCACTGGGGTGACAGCCCTTCACTTCGTTTCTGTTACAAGAAATCCTGTCCCTCTCTTCTCTCTTAGATTCCCAAGCCCTTTTTTGTGGTTCCTTCTTCACAGAGAACCTCAAACCCAGTATACGCACTCCCCACGCTCCACCCTTCTCAGGGTCAGGGCTGTGATGTGGTCACCCATGTGCGACACAGGGTTACACATGTCGAGTGAGAATGGTATTGTAGGCCACAGTCAATGAAACCTGGGGCTCTCTGGGCACACGAGCCTAGGCTTTGGGCTTCGCCCTTAGTTGCGTAAGTTCCCGGCCTAGATTCCCTTTGACCTTGTCCCTGGGCCATTCGTTAGTCATCGAATTAAATAATAACAATGATAGTAATATTGATAATAATAGCAACAAAGGAAATAATAATACCATTTCCTAATGCTAACGTGATACTTAGGTGTTGACAGCTCATCCCTCAGGGAAGGGAGCGTCACGATGCCATCGGTAGGGTTACGTCGGCCTCAGATAACGCTCTGCAGCCGTATGTGAAGCCTCTCCTATGGCTACCTTGGTAGTACCATAGCGTGGGTCATGTGCCTGTCTTCCATTACGCTGGTTCAGGTGCACCACTCATACCTCGTGTGTAGGAAGTTGTCATCCAGTGCCTCTGGTCTCCTGTGTTCCCTCCACTAAACTGGGAGGAAATTCTCTCATAGAACCTCCCTGCCTCACTCCTTGCAACATCATCCCTGCTGCAGGACATGGGATGTGCCAGTTTCACATAGTCATTTCTGGGCCCTGGTTTACCTATACCTCACTCAGCCAGGCTGGGGAAAGGATGGCATTCTCCTCCCTTTTCCCAATTCTTGTAGCGTCCGGTACCCACCACTGTCAGCCTGACAGTTCCAGCACCAACATGTGCTACTGCCAGAATACTCATCTCTCTGGCATCAGCATACCTCTACTAATACCTTCTCAGGTATGCCACCAGTGACACATTCCTTGGTCATAGCCACTATGTGTCTTGCCTTACACCCTAGAGTAAGGTGACCTCAGGCCATTCTGCCCTCGCATATCAGCTAGCGCTCGGGCAATTTGGCCTTCGATCCTCCACTGGGTTAGATTGTGCCACCCCAGGCCATTCTTACCTGGACCGTGGTCCTTAGGTCGATAACTTAGACCAGGGGTCTCAAACACACAGCCCATGGGCCGCATGCGGCCCCTAAACCTATTTCCTGTGGCCCGCAATGACACGATCGTTACCAATATTTGCAATATCATTGTATAGAAAGGTTTAAGTGGTGTGGCCCTCAGGCTACCACATTAATCCTCATGCAGCCCTCTGCTACTCCTCATGTGGCCCTTGTGGTGATTTGAGTTTGAGACCCCTGCCTCAGACCTTCCAGGGACTTTACACATGGATATTAACCCACGTTGGAGAAATGCTGTGCTGAAGGCAGAAAAGCCAACTCCATCCATCATCAGTCAACATGGCTATTACTGAATATATCTGAGCCACACTCGAAGAAGAACGGTGGGTTACTTACCAGTAACTGTCCTCCTTCAAGATGGGCTGCTCGGATTCATTCACAACCCTCCCCCTGTCCCCGCATTTTGGAGTTGGTGACTCCTAGGAACTGGGGAGGGGCCAGGCGGCAGCCACATATATAGCCACGGGGTGGTGCGGGGGGGTGGTGGCTGCCTTCCCTCTTCTGACAGGCTAGGGCAAAAAGGTTCTGAGCAATTGCGCGCTGTGGCACAGATAGGCTGCTTGGATTCATTCAGTAATAGGTGTATCTGTGCCACAGCGCGCAATTGCTCAGAACCTTTTTGCCCTAGCCTGTCAGAAGAGGGAAGGCAGCCACCACCCCCTGCACCACCCCGTGGCTATATATGTGGCCGCCGCCTGGCCCCTCCCCAGTTCCTAGGAGTCGCCAACTCCAAAATGCGAGGACAGGGGGAGGGTTGTGAATGAATCCGAGCAGCCCATCTTGAAGAAGGACAGTTACTAGTAAGTAACCCACCATTCAAGCCTCAGACCCCAGTTGCTCAAACCTATAGTGAGCTGACAATATAGAGCTGCAGGTACAGATCAGGTCCCTTTTTTTGCCTTTTCTGATGCTAACACAAGTGGTTCTGTCAGAACAGAAGAAGGCAGAGGCTCAGATGGTTTGGTGACCCATTCGTTCCCAGCAAATTTAGCTTATTTCATGGTGAGTTGATGTTGCCTCTGTAAGGAATAGTTTATAGCGTCAAGTAGTGCTCTTCTTTCTTTCCCCAAGGCATGTTTCCATCTCACTGCAGCTAGGTTTGGCAAGCTGAGTGTTTTTGTCAAGGAAGCTGTGAGACTGTTACCAGGGTTATCAAAGTGCAGGTGTTTTACTAACAGCAGGAGACAGACTAGTAATCCCAACAAGTCTTACTATTGTTTGTAAGAGATGTTATAACAGAAGAACCTATTTGAATAAACTAAAGTCTCTTCTTCTCCCCTGTAGTTTAATGTGGGGCAGCAGTAGAGTCACAGTGAAGGAATTCAGCCTTAAACCACATCACAACTGTAGTAAGCTACGTTTAGCTGATCTTCTAATAGCAGAACAGGAATATAGCAGGTAAGAGAGAATGCACAATGTCTATGATGTGTTCGGTCTTTGGGCATCTCTGGGGCCCACAAGAAAGTTCAGGTCACCTTGGCCTAGCTAATGATTGCCTCAGCAAAGAATGAATCAGGGTTACTCTTTCGCTGGAAATGGGATGTTCTTTCCCCTCTGGACATTTTGTGAAATGTGCAGTGGGTGGCGTAATGTGAAATAGGCTGGATCCCCCCACACCATGTAGAAGTACTTTCTTGCATAGATTCTGAAAAGCATGAGGTTCTCATGGTGTCATCAATTAAAAACATCAGTGTTTTTCAAAGAACACTTTCCTACAGGGTTGTTTCTCTTATTTTAATGGTAAAGTAGAAACATTAATGTTTTATTGGTGAAAAGATCCAGGGGGACAGATTTTTATTTCTCTTTTAATATAATCTCTAATTTGTGTGATAATATTTGGGATTTTTCTTCTTTGCAGCAAACTTCGTCATCCTCATTTGCTGCAGTTGATGGCAGTTTGTCTCTCCAGTGATTTGGAAAGAACCCGTCTGGTATATGAGAGAGTTAATTTTGGTTCACTGTACAGCATCCTTCATGAAAGGGTGAATGAAACTATTCATTTTTTTTATTTTAAAATCAAAATTACCCATAAGTAAGAGGTTCAGTACAATTGCTGGAGACAAGCATCCTCTGTGCTAATTCATCTCATTGAGAGAAGCAACAGCCTTTACTTAGAAACGAAGTGTGAGAAATCTTAACAACCTTGGTGGTCTTAGAGGTTTGTCTCATCACACAGTATTAGCTAGTTACTCTGTTTGCTTGGTACACCCTATCTGGCAGCTGGAGGAGGCTGGGGAAAGTTAGTTCTCTGAGAAAGGTAGCCTCTTACTCCTCAACGGGACATAAGGAAGGTGTAACTGGATACAAATGAGTGAGTCTCTTGGATCCTAGTTGTGGAGAAAAGGTTTAGGTTGTGTTAGCTTCTTGGTAATTTCTTTTAATAAAGCCATTCTGCAGACAAGGTTGAGTTTTGACTCTGCACGTTGAGTGGACTGTGTATTGAGGGTCCATGGCCTCCCTCAGAGATGCAGGGAAGGAGGGCCTAGCAATCCAGCTGGGCAGAGCCAGAGCCTGCCTGCCCATCAGACCAGAAAGCGGGATGAGACGGGAAGTATAAAAGGAGAGCCTGGGCTGGCAGCTCAGTCTGCTGGAGCTTGTGGATGGGAAGGATGTCTCTTATTCTCTCAGGATCTGCCTGTGGCTTGTGCCTATTAAGCCCACTGATAGATGGCCTGCAGGCAAGGACCAAGAGGACTGGTCAGACCTGCCAACTGCTGTGGACCTGGATGAATTGTTGTAGGCCAAGGGTCCTGAGACACTCTAGGAGCCACTTGTCCTTGATGACCCTGTGACTCTGCTGGGGACTTGTTACCTGGAGTTGATGCCAGCTGTTGCTGCCAGGGGGAGAGCCCAGAAGAGCCAGAACCTGAAGGAGCTGCTGAATACTGATAATCCCAATGAGCCACCTGACGTACTGCCCCTGATGACGTTGAAGGATTCTGCAGCCTACTCCTGGGTGACTACCCCAAGTAGGTCAAGTGGGAAGTTGCTGACAAGCTACCAGTAGGAAAAGAGATATGAAGTGACCCAGGGAAGTAAAATTACAGTCACTAGACTGTTGAGCTGCAAACTGAGTTAGCATGTTGTGGCTGAGGTCCCACTGACTACATGGTAGACCCCTCTATTATGTCTAGGGACCTGGGCTAGGAAGCAGTGGAGTTGGATGGGGCTGCATCCCCCTACCCCTTTCCCACATGAGTCCTGAAGTGCTCCCCTGACCTTGGCCTGAAAAGCTGGAAGAAGAAACTGCTTACCAGCCCCAGGTGGGGTTAGAGACTGCTTATCTTCCCCACCTGGGAGGC